>JALPQD010000945.1:0-309394 GCA_023101885.1 Typhlomys cinereus | reverse complement strand
TCACAGATGGTTCTGCCCGCTCTTCAGTTGCCACCCAGAAGTGGACAGCTGTAGCACTACAACGCCTTTCAGCAACAACTCTGAAGGACACTGGTGAAGGGATGTCTTCACAGTGGGCAGAACTTCGAGCAGTCCATATGGTTGTGAACTTTGCTTGGAAGGAAAAACAGCCAGATGTGTGACTGTATACTGACTCATGGGCTGTAGCAAATGGTTTGGCTGGATGGTCAGGGACTTGGAAAGAACATAATTGGAAAATTGGCGAGAAAGACATTTGGGGAAGAAGTATGTGGATAGATCGCTCCAAATGGGCAAAGGATACAAAGATATTTGTGTCCCATGTAAATGTTCATCAAAAAGTGACTTCAGGGGTGGAGAGGTGGCTCAGGGGTTAAGCCTCCGCCTTGCAGGTGGAAGGTCCTGAGTTCAGATCCCAGATCCCACATATAGACGCCAGGCGGAAGCAGGGGCCGCCTGCGCTTCTGGTCCTGGTAGGGCGGAACCTGTGAATCCTGGGGCAGAAGGAGGTGGAGGCGTCCATGGTGGTTCGCGAATTCGTCCGTGGTTCTACACACACACAGACACACATACATGCACACAGTTGAATAAATAATAATAATAATAATAAAAACGTGACTTCAGCAGAAGAGTCATTTAATAATCAGGTGGACAAGATGACTCGTTCTGTGGACAGCCAACCCGTTTCTCCAGCCATCCCGATCATTGCCCAATGTGCCCATGAACAAAGTGGGCATGGTGGCAGAGATGGAGGTTATGCATGGGCTCAACAACATGGACTTCTACTCACTAAGGCTGACCTGGCTACAGCTGCTGCTGAGTGCCAAATCTGCCAGCAGCAGAGACCAATGCTGAATCCCCGGTATGGAGCCATTCCTCGGGGTAAACAACCAGCAACATGGTGGCAGGTTGACTATACTGGACCACTTCCAAGATGGAAAGGACAGCGCTTTGTCCTTAGCAGGATAGATACTTATTCTGGGTATGGATTTGCTTTTCTGTACATTCTGCTTCTGCTAAAACTACCATTCGTGGGCTCACAGACTGTCTCATGCACCATCATTGTGTTCTACACAGCATTGTTTCTGACCAGGGAACACATTTTACAGCTAAGGAAATGAGACAACGTGCTTATGCTCATGGAATTCATTGGTCTTACCATGTTCCCCACCATCCTGAAGCAGCTGGTTTGATAGAATGGAGGAACAGCCTTTTAAAGACACAATTATGGAGCCAGTTAGTGTAAGTAGTCTGAAAATATTTCAGGATGCAGTGTATGCTTTGAATCAGCACTCAGTATATGGTACTGTATCTCCTATAGCCAGAATTCATGGGTCCAGGAACCAAGGGGTGGAGGCTGGAATGGTGCCCCTTACTATCACACCTAGTAACCCATTAGGAAAATTTTTGCTCCTGTCCCCACAACTCTGTACTCTGCTGGCTTAGAAGTTTTGGTTCTGGAGCAGGGGATGCTTTTGCCAGGAGATACGATCAGCATTCTATTGAACTGGAAGTTAAAGCTTCCTCCTGCTATTTTGGACTCCTGATGCCTTTGAATCAACAGACTAGAAAGGGGTAACTCTGTTACGAGGTGTGTGATTGATCCATACTGTCAAGGGGAAATTGGATTGCTTCTGCCACAATGGACCTGCAGGAGACTCAGTAGGGTGACCCTTGGTATTATGATGTCCTGTGATTAAGGCTAAAGGAAAATTGCAACACCCCAGTGCAGGTAGGTTAGTGGACTGCCCAGATCTTCAGGAATGAAGGTATGAGTGATGCCCCTGGGAAAAGAACCAAGACCTGCTGAAGTGCTTGCTGAGTGTACAGGAAATACAGAATGGGTAGTGGAGGAAGAGCGTTCTAAATACCAACTAAGACCACGTGACCAGTTACAGAGATGTGGCTCATAACTATCCAGAGCACTTCAGTTCTACTCATAAAATACAAATGGAATTGTCTAGAATTCTTTGACTCGCCCTCAGTATCTAATGAGTGACAGTGAACTATAGAATGTGATGTATATATTTTTAGATGATGCTCTTTTAATTTTGAATTGATATTTATTTATTGTGACATAGTTTATTTTGCTATTTGTTGTGCTAGATTATCTAGCTTGTACTGATATTGATATACCTATATTTTATATATTTTATTATATTTTGTTTTATACTATACTATATTTTATATTATATATATTTTATATTTAAGGGATTCTGCACTTTTTATAATGTCAGAATTTGAGAACTTTTGATATTGAATTGAATGTCTTTTACGAATATATTATCTATGGTAGTAAGGATTGGAAGATCATAGTGTAATAGTTATGTGTTTGTGTCAAGTTCACAAGGGATGGAATGTTATGGTTGCATTTTGGTGTCAACTTGACAGTTGAAGATTATTTGGGACCGCAGCTGTGGAGGGTTAATGGTAGAATGGTCCCTGAACGAGTCATACAAGAACTCGATTGACTGCTGTGGACAACCCAGCCCATAGTGGGTGGTGGACCAGATAATAGGGAGTGCAAAGAGGAGGGACTTGCTCTTCCCTTATCTTGTGTGGACTTGCTGTGCAGTCCACTCTTGGAACATTGTTCACTTTTAGAGCATCGTGGCCTTCTTTGCTGCTGCTGCCTCTATCCTTGGCTGACTCAGAACTTCGTCTTTTCCACCACATTGTTGCTGTTCCCGCTTCCTTTGGAGCCTGGTCGCTAGGCCTTGCTGCTGTTCGCTGTTCATTGCTGACGTCAGAGCCCAGGTGTTCTTCACCGACTTTGGAACCCAGCTTGAGACCTTCTTGGGACCTTTTGGCTTTGTAGAACATTCCAGTCAAGAGTGAGGCAGTTGTAGGCGGCTACTTTGAAGGACAGTATTTTTTATTATGAGTGATTTTAATAACTAAATATATATATATAATTCTATAGATTCTGTTTCTCCAGAGTACCCTGGCTAATGCAGTTATAAAACATGAAATTCATTTCATTGACAAAATGCCAAGAAAGAAATCCATTGACAATGCCTTAAAATTAGGACTGGCTCTCACCAGGGTAGAAGAGGAAAGACCTCCATGACCCAAACTTTAAGGTGCTGAAGACACACAAAGAGGAAGACCTAAGAGAGCAAAAGCCTTCCACGCTCACACCCAGGCATGTGAGCGCTGTGCACATGGCTGACAGCAAACACCAGGCCAGTGCAATGCCCATCAAAAGTCCAATGACTTTCTTCACAGAGCTAGAAAATGATCAAAATTCATATGCAAAAGAGCCAAATAGTCAAATCAGTTCTAGGCAGACAGAGCAGTGGCAGAACGGGCTGTGATACCTGATTTCAAAATGGCAGCACAGAGCCGTAGTACCAAGAGGTACATCAGGAAAGATCTGCATTCACCCCACTTGAGCTGATGCATTTCCACAATCGTGGACGCAATCTACAGTGCTAACAAATCAATGCCCAATGCAGCTTTTCTGAATTGGAAGGTGTATCTTGTCACCAGTTTTATGAGATGTGAAGTTGAAAGGGACTGGTCACTGAAGTCATGGGGCCAGAGACGTATGTTCCTTCCTCCTGGAGAAGCGGCTACCCTGGTACAGCTGGTTCCTTTGCGGTGCGACCCTGACCTGGCGATTGGACCCATTTCTTTGTGGCTCCTGGATTCATGGGATTTTTCTTTTGATTTATTTGAATTACTGTGTGGGGTGAGCAGGGCTTGGCAGGTACAAGTTTTGTGGGGTCCCGCTTGGAGGAGCAAGCCCTGGGTTGGGGGTGTGGCTGCCTCAGATTTGTGTGGCTCAGACAGTGGCCATGAAAGGAGCCGCAGCGGTGGATGCGGTGGGAAGTGGAGGTTCAGCCAGAGCATCAGCCGGCACTGGTGTCCGGGGTCTTGGCACTGCTGGCAGGGAGCAGTGGGGCAGGATCTCCATCGACATCTCTTTGGTGAATGTGAGTGTGAAGCCTCTGCTTCTGGGGGTGGGATGGGGATGTGCTGTGTCAGCAGGAAGAGCTGCAGGCTCCAGGCAACTGGCTGCACCGCCACAAAACAGCTGGGAGAGGGACAAGGATGCCAACTTTCTCCATCAGCTCTCTGTGTTTTATTGACCTGTCCAGTGCCTAGTCCTACCCACCTTGGGTTGAGCCTTCCCCATCAACTAGACACTCTCCATCAGGTGTGCCGCGGGCTTCCCTCAACTGATTATGTGCAGATGTGCCCAGAGCTCGAATCCCCAACTGCCATGTTGCCACCTCTATCTCACTATGGCAGTAGCCGTGACCATGTGTGCCGAGGCTTAGACTGACCTGACCCCATCTTTACCTTTTCATACGTACCTATGTATTCGTGTACTGTATGGACAGGGAGGGGCAGGAAAGACCAGCATCTGTCTTAGTCAGCTCCCCCTGGTGACCTTTCTCGACAAAGGTAAAGGAAATCTTAGCAGAAGGGTCCAATGATTAAATAGTCTTTGGTCATCCCTTGGTGGTCCCTTCTGGGGAGAGGTGTGGGTATCCACTGAGCTGAAGCAAACTCCACAGAACCACAGGTTAGAGTCCAATCAGACCCTCAGTCCCTCATCTCATGCACTCACACAAGCATCCAAATTCAAGCATGCAGGTGTGCACATTAATTCAGAGATTAAAATGCATCCCCGTCCCCACTTCAAAAGGTATTTTTCCTTAGTCTCCTGGAATGCATCTAGAGGTAATGGAGACACCTTGCCATCCAGGCCCACATCTGGAATGACAATGCATATCTCCAATGTGTGGCCTGACCTGTGCCAGCTCCTCATTATCTACCTCAGGGGTTTCACTCACTTGTGCAGATAACTTCCCTGTCTTCATTTCTTTCATTCATTTTTTGTATTTATTTTGCCAGTTTGTGGGGGGAGGGGCACCCACTGTGTATCCCAATAAAGGACCAAGTGAAACTTTGGGAATCATCTTGAATTACTTCTATCTCCTTTTTGATTTGCTCTGGGATTTCCCAGGCTCCACCCACCAGGGCCTGAAGTTTAAGCCAGCACCATTTCCACCTGGCATTTTTACTTGGGATCTGGGAACTGAACCCAGAATCTTCTGCTTGTGAGGCAGAATCTTAACCCCTCAGCCATCTCTCCAGACACCCTGTCGTCATTTCTTTCTACGTCAAGTCTCTAGTGCATGGATCCACAGTCCTCCCTGAAGGCTGAGAAGGGAAAATGCTAGGAACATCTCAGGGGTGCATGTTTTTTTTTCTGATTCTGGAAGTTTCTTGAGAATTGTGAGGCTGGGGAAATGTTTTGGTCCATATCGCCAAAGGACCATGGGAAAGTCAGTCTCACTGGGTCCTCCAAGATGTTGGAGTAAAAGTTCCTCTTCTACTTCAGATGGGGAGACTGTGTGAGCTTGAGGATTCTGAAAAGAAGTTTATTCCACATGCAAACCAGAACCATAAAGGAGTGCAGCAAACCTTCTAGAACCATAGCAACTTGTATAGGAAAACAATTAATTTTGGAGAGGGGGGAGGTGAGATGACAGTCCAAAAGTAGATTTCACATTCGTTCGGATATTGATGAGTGAAAGCTCCATAGTGACTTAGGGTGCGCCTACAGTGTGCACAGGAACAGGAGTCACGTGTCATAGGAACAGGAGTCACGTGTCATAGGAACAGGAGTCACGTGTCATAGGAACAGGAGTCATGGTGTCATAGGAACAGGAGTCACGTGTCATAGGAGCAGGAGTCACGTGTCATAGGAGCAGGAGTCACGTGTCATAGGAGCAGGAGTCACGTGTCATAGGAGCAGGAGTCACGTGTCATAGGAACAGGAGTCACGTGTCATAGGAACAGGAGTCACGTGTCATAGGAACAGGAGTCACGTGTCATAGGAACAGGAGTCACGTGTCATAGGAACAGGAGTCATGGTGTCAGAGGAACAGGGGTCACGTGTCATAGGAACAGGAGTCACGGTGTCATAGGAACGGGAGTCACGTGTCATAGGAGCAGGAGTCACGTGTCATAGGAACAGGAGTCAGGGTGTCATAGGAACAGGAGTCATGGTGTCAGAGGAACAGGAGACAGGGTGTCATAGGAGCAGGAGTCACGTGTCATAGGAGCAGGAGTCACGTGTCATAGGAGCAGGAGTCACGTGTCATAGGAACAGGAGTCATGTGTCATAGGAACAGGAGTCACGTGTCATAGGAACAGGAGTCACGTTTCATAGGCACAGGAGTCAGGGTGTCATAGGAACAGGAATCATGGTGTCAGAGGAACAGGAGACAGGGTGTCATAGGAGCAGGAGTCACGTGTCATAGGAGCAGGAGTCACGTGTCATAGGAACAGGAGTCACGTGTCATAGGAACAGGAGTCACGTGTCATAGGAGCAGGAGTCATGGTGTCATAGGAACAGGAGTCACGGTGTCATAGGAACAGGAGTCACGTGTCATAGGAACAGGAGTCACGTGTCATAGGAACAGGAGACAGGGTGTCATAGGAGCAGGAGTCACGTGTCATACGAGCAGGAGTCACGTGTCATAGGAGCAGGAGTCACGTGTCATAGGAACAGGAGTCACGTGTCATAGGAACAGGAGTCATGGTGTCATAGGAACAGGACAGGACTCGCAGTGTTGCAAGCAGTGTGGGGGCGAAGGACCCGGGTCCTCCATGGGGAGAGGTGCTTGTGTTTTCAGGATAGAGACCCAGTTCCACTGGGGGAAATGTGACGCCCAGGATGCTGCAGGAAGCCCTGGGCAGCATTTCACACCTCACTGCAGGGCTCGCTGCAAAGCCAGTGAGTGCGGTGAGTTGTCAGAGTTGGGTGGTGGTGAGGTGAGGCCTTCTGCTCTTTCCCAAGATCTTCACGCAGCTGCTGCTCTGAGCTCTAACTTCACTCATGTTCCTGCTCCAAAGCATCTTCTAAAATGAACCCTCTACACCTGACACAAAGCTCCTACTTATATGTCCAGTGACCCTAGAATGCAGCTTACACTAACCTGTCACAGAGGCTTATCATTGGCTGTGGTAGTTAAGCCTGGGTGTCAACTTGACACACCTGGTATTAACTAAGATCACTGAGACCACACCTGGAAGGATCAACTGAGACCACCTGAAAGGATTCTACCTGCCCTAAATTCCATGGGAACCTCCCAGTAATGGACCATATAAGAGGGACAACAGAATATAGGTGAGAGACATTTCCAGAAATGCTCAACCTATGTGGAGTCTGCTGTGACTTAGCTGCCACTTGCTTCAGCCATGACCCTTCCACTGCCTTGAAAATCTAGGTCTACTTCCCCTCTGGAACTGTCAGTTGAATAAGTCTCCCTTCTATAAGTTGTTTCACTTTGAGTGTTCTCTCACAGCAATAGTAAAGAGTCACCATTACATTGATCATGGTCCAGGCTTCAAATTACTCTCTCCACTGGAGCTGCAAGTGACAAGGAGCTCTGCCTGAGGGTCCAAGTGCGCATGCGGCACTGAAGGACACTTCCCCTGAGCTCACCACGGCCCCAGGAAAGGCCTCCTGGGGGACTCCATGGCAGAGAGCTCACCCTCCTCACTGTCCTGCTGGCTTCCCTGGGGATCTCCCCACCCACACAATGCTGTCCCTGCATCTAGGCTGGGGTGACACCTTGGGGAGCACCAAGCCACCCCTCCCTCAGAGGCTGATCTGTCTGGCTCTGCTGTGCCCATCACCTCCACCCCATGCTCTGTGTCCACTCAGGGGGGCACGGCCACCATGGCTTCACTGTGGGGTCCAGTGTCCCAGGGCATCCAGGACACCAGTCAAGGTTCCTTCTCATGGCCCCAATGCCACCGAGAAGTGGATGCACCTAGCCTTGCCCCAGATATAGGTGTCAAGGGGATTTGAGCCTCCTGGGACACAGCACCAGGGTGAACGAGCCTCCTAGAGTCTGGTAGTCCCTGCGGTTCCCTCATGTCAAGGATCCACTGGAATTGTTCTTCACTCATCATCTCTGCACAACAGAAACCTGGATCAGATGTCCATAGTCAGGTCTGATGTGGAGTCGGCCCTCCTCATCAGGAAGCCTTCACTACAGCAGAAGCCCTGGAGATCATGGCTGTTGACTGTTGATGGTTCCTCTGAGAAGAATGGACACAGATGCCCACTAGACCCTCATCTGAGATTCCAAAACTCCTCCTGCACTTCCCTCGCGAATGCACTTGGTTTCCCCACCTGAACCTGGTCTTGTGGTCTTGGGAGGGGCTAGAGAATACCGTGTGTGGAGGTTACCTGATGGAGATAGAATCTTGGCAACTGTGAGCAACTCATCATCCATATTGAAGGTGATGTTTTTTTGGTAGTGTGGCTCAGTCATGACCTATAGCAAGCCCACTAAACTTATTTTATCTCCAAGATGGGCTTTGGTGGACTCATGCATTGATGTCATTAGTGTCCAGTCTGGGGTGAATATATATTAATTTGTGTGCTCCCAGGAAACGTCCAATCACCAAGGCTCCCTGAAGGATCCCCTTGCTCACTCTGTGCCCACACTCTGTGCAGGACAGTTGGAGGAAATGCCCACTTTGTGCCAAGGTCCCTCTGTGGGCTGACCCATTCCCTGGCCTGTCCGTGGCACGCTCATCCTGAGGCAGAGTTGGGTTCTCGGAGGTCATTCTTTCCCTCTCTCCTCCAGGGAGCACATCCATCATGGCTGCCCATCAGTGGCGGCACTGCACAATCGACTGGCCACCGAACGTGTTTCAGGCCATGGTGGCCTGGTCTTCAATGACCTCATCCACTTGGCTGGCTCGATGGTGACCTGGGTCATCACAACAAAACGTCCTGCTTACGTGAGTCTGAGATGCTGCCAGGAGGCGATGACCACATTTCACACACAAGTAGATGTGCCCAGTGAGGACACTAGTGATTATAGAAGACTGCACGATTTCTGAATACCTTGGTGGGAAGTTGGGGTGCATTTTTTCTCCTGTCACAGCTCAGCCCTGTGCACATATGCCTTAGTAGCTTCCAGGAAGTCAGTATTCTGAACTCTGGGCTCACTGCCCCTCGAGGGTCTCCCCGTTTAGCTCATTCCTAGAGAAAGTAGAGGCCTCCTCTATGCTCCCCGCCTTCCACATGCACATAGTCAAGTCCACATCCTTCATGGTCTCAGCTGAGTGACCACCTTCACCACATGCCCCCACTGACACCATGAGAACACAGCTGTGAACTAAACCAGCACTAGTCAAACCACGATCCCACTCACCCTTTTCTGACCTCACTGGTCATGATACACTTGTGACCGAGCCCCTCTTGTCTTACCCACTGCTGTACTCCAAGGCGCTGTGAGCTATGACATGCACCTCTGTGGGGACCTGTGAGTGAGAAGAACCGTCCCTCCTTCCTGATCGTCAAGGTCACATCTGGGCATCTGCCCCCCCACATGACACAGAGCCCATCCTATCCTACCACACGTGACACACGTGGCCAGGGGAAGCAGATCAGCTTTATTGACAGCAGAGGTGGGGGAGGCGTGGGAACTGGGCCCTGTCCTCTCTGGGCAGCTGGAGTCCTGTCTGCAGGGGCAGAGCCGTGGGTCCTGGTCCTGGTTCCTGTGAGCTCTCTGCAGCGCTCCTTCCCTGCACTAAGACCCTCGGGTCCCTTCACAGGAGCCTGTGTGCAGAGCCAGAACAAAACAGAACAAAACACGGGGGAGTGTTCCTGTGTCCACTCCTCACAGGGAAACCAGAGCAAAGGGAGGGGAACCCAGGAAAAACCTCATCTAGTTACCATCATAGGGAGGGTTGATGACTGCGCTTCTGTTCAGCCCTTCTGTCTGAGCACACTTTTCAAACAGTATCACAGATTTTCGGTGTTCAGCCTGACTTCGAGCTGCAGGTCACATGAGGTGAAGGTGGTGAGGGGCTGCACGGCCCTGGCACATATGGGAAGGGGAGGGAGGCCTGGGAAGGACGCCATGACAGGCAGGTCGTCATCCACAGGTGAGGACTGCGAAGGACGCCATGACAGGCAGGTCGTCATCCACAGGTCCTCGAGGATCTCGGGACCCTGAGGAAGGTCCGAGCCACACAGGTGGTAAGCTGTGGACTCAAGAATCTCAGGGCCGTGTAGCTGGACAGGAGCTTCACACGCACTACAGGGCGCTGAGCAGTGCTCTGCCCTCTGCCCTCTGGGTGCCAGGACCCCACGCCTGCTACCATGACACAGCTCATGTCTGCATAGGGGACCCGTAACCCAGCATCAAGTGAGTCCAACACACACTGCTCAGAACAGGACCAAGGGGAAAGCTGGCTGAGGGAAGGGTGGGCTGGGTGGTCAGGAGTGGACCTGGGCCTCAGGCATTGGGATTGGGCCTGTGGGCCAAGGACGAAAGGTGTGGAGACCTGATAAGCCAAAGGAAGCCCAGGAAGCCCATGAAGGTCTCCAGATCTGACTCAGAGGAAGGAGGGCAGGTCTAGGAACCCACTACACACTCAATCTACACTCACTTACACCCAATCGATAGCCACTTCTCACTCACTCTACACCAACTCCACATCTACTTCACATCCACTCCACACCACTTATACCCATTTTACACCCACTTTACATCTGTCCCATATGCATTAACATCCACTCACACCCACTCCGCACCCACTCAAACTCACTCCACACACATTGTGCCAACTCACAGCTACTCACCCCCACTCAATACCAGTCCTCAACTCCCAGAATAATCCCTGTTCAGTCAGCCAAGGCAAACTCACCCATGAGCATCATCAACTTGTACTTTTCTCGGCCGAGCTTGCCTGCGTAGTGAGCAAGGGAGATGTCGTCACCCCACAGGAATGAGATGAAGATGTAGTGGTTAACCCCTGCACACAGAAATGAAAGTAGACCTCAGTCTCTCTTCTCTCTCTCTCTCTCTCTCTCTCTCTCTCTCTCTCTCTCTCTCTGTCAATGTGTCCACTTTAAAAAGAAAGTGTGCCTCTGAGCACTCACAGGCATGAAAGTAACCAGGATGCCTTTTAAACTCATCCAGGGTCAGCTTGAAGAGCACACATCCGATGGGTTTCCTGGACACGGGCAGAAAGCATGGTTCTCTCCCCACACCTTGCCCTGCCCTTCCCAGCTGCCACCCAGGGGCCGCAGTGGGTGAGCCCAGCCTGCTGCACGTGGAACATGAGTCATGTGGCTCCTCACGCTCCAGGTTCCTTCCCTGTGTGCTGCAGGTCACAGCAGGAAGGAGCTGCAGGTAGAGCCAGGGGCAGAGCTGACGACCAACAGACCCTCTAGGTTCAGGGCAGACTGCTCCCACCTGCCTGAACCCACATCCCGCCAAGGAGGCCAGGGCCTGCGTGGTTCTGCAAATGTGGTTGCAAAGGCATCTCCCAGGTGACAGGGTCCTGGCTGCCCTGGGCTCCTCTCTGACCACACCATCCAGTGAAGCCCCTGAGGTTTGAGGCTCTGCCCCCTCAGAAGTGAGCTCAGGGGTCACAGCAGCGTCTCCAGCAGGAAGCAGGGCTGTGCTAGAAAGCTTCTCCCTTCTCCATGAACGTCTTCCCCACCCCCATCTACAGGTCCTGCCCGGCAGATGTGCATATGGCTGCTGTGCTCTCAGTGACCCTGGGAGCAACATTTGACGATCTCAGACGTTGCCCAGGATGTTCCTGAAACAGGACAAGAACACTTGGCGTGGATGTTGGGTATTTGAGACGTTAGCAAAAGCTCGGCATTGTGGGTCAGGGCGCTCACATGATCTTCATCCTGAACTCCAGCTTCCCGATTGCGTTCCTCTGGAAGGAGAAAGGAGGCAGCGGGCTCCTCATCTTCTTCTCTGGGATGGGCACATTTCCTGCCCAGCGAATGATGTACCACTTTCCTAGGAGCTGAAGAGGGAGCAGACCCTGAGCGGCGGCAGCACCAGGAGACCAGGGCCAGGGCACCAACTGCAGTGCAGCGGGAGCCTTGGCCAGAGGGGCTTGGGTGGGTCCTCAGTGCTGGCAGGAGGAGCCTGAGACCCTGACGCTCAGGGGCGTCCTGGTCATGGACGGCACATGTCCATCATGAGCAGAGCCAAGAGGCCAGGACAGGGGTGTCTTCGGTCACCGACCTGCTGGGAGGTTCTCTGAAGGATCTTGGGGCACAAGCTGACAGGAGGGTTACAGGTCTCCATGCGGCAGAGCTGTGACACACACCCCACCATCTCCTTCCTACCCTACAGTCAGCTGAGATACTCCATGCTGGGGCGGACCCCACATCATGAGTCAGGAACCCACAGATGCCCCCTGGACCTCTGGCCTACAGGTCTGAGACTTTCACACAGTCCAGAGCTCTGACTGTGATCTGGCTCCCCCTCCCCATTCCTCCCAGGGCTGTCACCTTGTCACCAGTGGCAGGAATCCATGAGCTACTCCTCTCTACGTGAGCCATAGACAAGAAATCCGGAGCTTTCCCCTGGTCAAGGAAGTCAGGGACGTCCAGGGAACGTTCATCTCCCGGGAGCCCAGGGAGCAGGCTCAGGGCCACAGTCAGCAGGAGCAGCTGCGTGGTGCCCATGGCAGGAGCTCTGGAACAGTGCTCCGGCCTCCGACAGTACATTGATCCCACCCTGGGTGACGCCCCCGTCCACCTGCACAAAGGCCTCCAGTCTACACTGTGGGTCACTGTGCTGTTTGGCTTGGCCCTGATGAATAGATGGCGCTGATGTCTGTAATTAGCCCCTACTGTGCTGTCGTTCATGCTGAGCAACCTGTCTGATGGAAAACGTTATCTCAAGGGGAGTGTGACCTGAGAGTTCAGAGCCAAGAACTGTCAGCCATTGACCTGTGCTCTGCCTCCTTGTGACCTAATGGCCAGGCTCCTGTGCCCACCAAGAAAGAGTCTCCATGTGTCCCCAATTGCAATTCATCTGTATTCTTGCTGATAATTCACCATCAAATGGCTTAAGGGAACAAGGGACTTATTTTCTTGTGATAATTTAGTTACAGTTCATAGTCCAACTTGCACTATAACCAAAGGAAAAAGGGAACCTATCACATCATATCCATGCAACAACTAAATCCACATAACAATTGAGAGGGCAATCCTTAGTTGCCATGTCAGCATTTCTGGCCAAGTATACTCAAGATGTCTCCTTTTTCAAAGAGTTCCCTTCATTTTATTCACCTGCCCTGCACTAGTCCCACACCATGGGATAGACATTCCCCCATCCACTAAACAGTTCACTAAAGTTTTACACTGGGTTTAACTCAACTATCAATTCTCTACTAATGTGCCCAGAGCTGAAACTGTCAGCCATCAAGTTGACACCTGTGTCTAACTATGACATTCCATCCCTTTGCACCTTGGCACAACAAGTCATTTCTAAACTCTAAGCCTCACATTTGTCCTCCAGGTGTTAAATTTATCTTAAATATAAACACATTTAAAAGTCCAAAAATCTCAAAACCAGAAGATTCTGCCAAATCAAGTTGAATACTTCAGCACAGATAAAACATTAAAATGGAAGTATTATAAAAGGAAATATCAAATTAAGACTGAAGTCCAACCACATCCTATAGCTCAGTGTCCCTCTTCTGTTGCTCAACACATACTCACAGTGGATGAAAGATTTTGGGCAATTCCAGTCCCTCCTCAAAGCGCAAAGTTGCACAAACAGCATTTCCTTGGACATGTTGAATCTGCAGTTGTAGCCATCCTCAGCGCACATCCCGTGTATGCAGTTCCGCTTGGGAGATATCCCATGTTGGCTCTGGTATCTCCAACATCTTCACTTCTCAATGACAAACGAGGCTTCATCTCCACCTCACAAAATGTCCTTCCTGGGCTTCTCTTCAGACTTCCTGCCACACACTGCCTGGGCTCCTGACATTCTCTGAAACCTTGGAGGAAATATCCATGACCTCCTCCCTCTTGCACCTTTGATGTCTCCAAACCAATACCACATCGACGATGCTGTCAAGTTCTCTCATAACTTCCAGGTGGAGTTAGGCTCTCTGGTATCACAGATGATTCAGCATCTCTGCACCGACCCTCCGAGGAATCTCTATGCTGGGCAGAATCTCAGCACAGTGATATTCATTTCCTCTGTCATCCTAGTGTTAAGCACTAGGTTTTCTTTTGATGATGTTTATTTCTCCAATAGCCACTGCGACTCTTCTGTCTGCCCTTTCTCTACCCAAAACTTCTAAGCTGCCATTATAGCTCTGCTCTATCAAGTAAACTAGTCCATTGTGTTAAAATTCAAGTTTGTCAAAGTCTTTGTTCATGTCATCCCAAGCTAGGCCCAAATAATCTACAACTCCCTCAGCATTTCCATTATCCAAATGAAGCATTATACTCATCTGAACAGTACTTATAACCCACAGACTCAACATCTTCAAACATTTCAACTTTGTCCAATGAAACCATTCAAAATCCACAAAATCCACATGGATTTATCAGCAACGTCCCACTCCTGGTCCCAAATTCTGTTGTGGTCCACTTGCTTTGTTGCTGATAAATTTAGCATCAAACAGCTTAAGAGAACAATGGATTCGTTCCCTTGTGATAGTCTGCTAACTAGTCTAGGTCCAGCTTGAAAACAGAGCATGCACCATCACCAAAGGGCCAGGGGAAATACCACATATCCACATAACAACTGACAGAGGGACAATCCTTAGTTGCCAGATCAACATGTCTAGCCAAGTATACACAAAGATGCCTCCTTTCTCAAAAGTTCTCTCCCCTTTATTCACCTGCCCAGGGACTAGTCCCACCCCCCATGGGCTGGGATTTTCGCATCCATATACTATTTCCTACAAGCTTTCTCTGGACTTAACTCAACTACCAATTCTCTATAAATGTGCCCAGAAGTCAGACCTTCAAGTGTCAAGTTGACACCTGAGTCTAACTATGAAATCCCCATAACTTCATTATCCAGACCTATCACTCAAAGCACAGTGTGCAGATTCCTCTCCAGACAGCAATACTGGACACCTAAGAGCCCCCTGCATCCTCAGGTCCTGAGGTCACAGCTGTGGTCTCTACCCTCCAGCATCTGCGTCTGGGTCCTGTGTTCCCACCTGCACCCCACCCTTCTGAGGACCCTACATATCTTCCTGACTCCATGCCCTCACTGACAGTCCCATCAACCCAACAGCTAGAAAGACCCCCAAAGAAATTACTTCTTCCTAGTGCTATGGCCTCTTCCCTATTTCTTTCTCTAAGAGACCTCAGGACACAGGGCGCAGACTTCAGCCCCCAGTATCTCTTGCTCCCCAAAGCTTGTATCCTTCCTTATCTGTCACAGCACAATACAACTGATGCTTTCTTCCTTCTGTGTACCTGTGTGAATGTCAGTGGATAGATCTCTCTGCAGTTGAGTGTGAGTTTGGATCCATGTACGTTTGTGCGTATTATGCATATGCATGTCTATATGTGTATGTTTGTGTGTGTGTGTGTGTGTCTGTGTGTGCCTGTTTATATGTATGTGTGTATATGTCTGTGTGTTTGTGTGTGTGTGTGTCTCTGCATGTTATTGTCTGATTGTATGTGCTCACGTATGTCTTTGGCCTTTTACTGAATGTGATCATATGCCTGTGTGTACATTTATAGGATGAAATCATTGTGCACTGCTATCTCCATCTGCATGCATGTATGTGTGTTTATATATGAGCTTGTGTCATCACGCATGTGGGATATGTATGAACATATGTGCCTGCATACTAGAGTGTTCACATGCATGCAAATCTGCATCTGTGTTTACACAGTCAGAACTCTGGTCTCTAGGAGAAATTCCACCTTTTCCCCACAGAGTCGGGTGCTGCCTCTGGCCAAGTGGGTGGGGCCACCTCCCCCTTGTGCTGTGCCCTCTCTGCAGCCACACACTGCTGTGCAGCTGGGCTCCTGTTCTGCCATGCAGGGCTCCACGTCAGCAGCCTTTGGAGTTTAGGAGACTCGCCGTACCTTCAGAAGCATGGCTGCCCACAGGGGCTCCCAGCTGACAGCCTGGAAGGTGCACAGAGATCAAGGCCTGGGAAGGGCACGTCTTCCTGCTTGGTCCACGTCCAGGATCTGCAGGGACCTCAGAGCGTTGCTCATGGTCATTGCCCCTGGCGACGGAGCAGCATCCTACGGGGAAGAGCCTCAGATCCTTTCTGGAATTTTACAAAGTGGAGCCCAAGCTAAACAAAACTGTACAAACATGGGGTGGTGACCAAATGTTGAAGTGCATCTGGACACCATCCCTGCCTCCTGGGCAAGTCAAGGCCTGATGCAGACCTGACTTGCTCTCACTCTCAGGGGCAGTTCACGCTGAGCACCTACGACCTCAGGACCAGCCCCTCCCTGATGTAGAGGGCCCCACCCACACTGACCTCCATGGGAACTGCAAGTAGCAAGGATCTCTGCTTGCATGCAGGTCTATGTGTGGATGGGACACTAAAGGACACTTCCCTCTGAGGACTCACCATGGTCGCAGGAAAGGCCTCCTGGGAGTCTCCATGGCAGAAAACTCATCCTCCTCTGTCCTGCTGGCTTCTTTGGAGATCTCACCACCCACACAATCCTGTCCCTGCATCTAGGCTGGGGTGACACCTTGGAGAGCACCTCTTTCAGAGGCTGCTCTGACCGGAAGCCACTAGCCACCACCTCCAGCCCATGCTCTGTGTCCAGTCAGTGGCTCGAGGCCAGCCTGGCTTCACAGAGGGGTCCAGTGTCCAGGCACATCCAGGACACCCGTCAAGGTTGCTTCCAATGGTCTCAATGCCTCAAGGAATCCATTGCCACTAGCTTTGTTCCAGATGTAGGTGCAAAGGGGTATTTGAGCCTCCTGGGACTCAACACCAAGGTGAATCTCTGGGGAATGACAGCCCTAGTGGATCTGCTGCAATGGTGCTTTAATCTCCCTCCCTGGACAGCAGAGACCTGGAGCAGAGCTCCCTGCCCAGGCTGCTGTGGACGCTGTGCTCCACCCATTACAACCTCTGTGTCTTCATGAGGCCAGCAGACCTCACCATCCTCGAGATTCCAGCTGATCACTCCTGAGTGTCCCTCACAGAAGAAGGGGCCAGATGGCCACTGGAAACCACATGAGATACGCACTCTCCTTCCTGCACCCACCTCCCAGGTGTATGTGATTCTTCCCCAGCTGAACCTGGTCCCAAGGTCTTGGGAGGTGCTGGGGTGCATAGAAGGTGAAAAGATTAACTGGGGGACATGACACCTAAGAGGCTCTGGGGCAGACTCCATACAGACTGTGGTTCAGTGTGAGCATGCCTGGGCCCCCCACACCCACACTCCTGTAAGTAATCCTCGTCCTCACTATAAATAAACCCACTAAACTCACTGGTTCTCAAGTTGTGGGTTTGCAGAAGCACACTATGCTCTGCTCTTGGTGTCCTATGGGGTGAATTCTTGTTTGTTCCTGTATCTCCAAGAAAAGCTCATCAACAAGAGCCATCAGAGCCTGGCATTGTCCTCATCTCGTCTTGCAGGACAGCTTAGAGGCCACAGCACAGATGGAAGAGCCGGCTCCCCACTCTGGGACAGGGTCTCTCTGTGAGCGAGACACACCTCCCGCTCTTCCCCCCGCAGGGCTGGGTCCTCTACCCTCCCCCTCCTGCAGAGAGCACACCCACTGTGCCTGCCCATCGGGATCAGCACTGCACAGGTGGCTGAGCTCTGACCTCTGAGTACGCATGTCTCAGGACACGGTAGCCTGGTTACGGGGACCTCATGTGCATGCAGACCCCCGGGTCACCCGTCAGAGCTCTCTGCTTGCATAGATGTTTCAATGACATGAGACGCTGACTGCATTCTGTATGTGCGCACCTGTGCAAAGCCAAGAAACCAGGCCTATGGACCAGCTGGACAGTGCTTGTGGGAGCCTCAGTGGAAAGAGGGGTGACTTTTCCTTCTGCCAGCACTGCTCACCTCTGTCTGCCAGGACTTGTGCTCTGAACTTTGACCTCACTCCCAGCTTAGCTCATTCCTGAGACAGCGAGCCTCCCCTGCAAACCCCTCTGCCATCACCCACAAAGTGGGGTCCACCTCCTCATGGCCTCACAGCAAGACCTCCACTGGGTGCTGCACCACTGGGGACATCCCAAGAGTCCCCAGTCACAGGCCTCCCTGGGACCCTGCTGGCCCTTCCCGACCACCATGCAGGCTCCGCCATCGGCCAGCTTGCTCCCTGCTGCACCGCGTGGCCCTGTGCGCCATGGCATGATCCTGTGTGGGGTCCAGTGAGTGAGAAGAGTCGTCCCTCCCTCCTGATGGTCAAGGTCACATCTGGGCATCTGCCCCCCCCCAGCTGACACAGAGCCCAGCCCATCGCATCACACGTGACACACATGGCCAGGGGACTTAGACCAGTTTTATTGACTGCAGAGATGGGGCAGGCAGGGCACTGGGCCCTGTCCTCTCTGGACAGCAGGAGTCCTGTCTGCAGGGGCAGCTCAAGTTGGGGTTCAGTCAGGGTAGCAGTTCTGTGTACAGGGGCAGCAGGTGTTGGGGTTCAGTCTGGGCAGCAGGAGTCCTGTCTGCGGGGGCACCTGGTTTTGGGGTCCAGTGTTATTTCTTCCGTCTCTGTGGTGACACCTCCACACTCTAGATTTACTGACCAAATCGCAGGAATCTGCACCCAGGAAAGATAAGACTCTGGAAGAGACGCTGTGTGGCCGTGTCTTATGAGATTTGGGGGGAGAAGGAAAATCGCTCTTTATTACCATCGCAGGGAGGCGTGTCGACTTCTGTCTTGTTCAGCCCAGCCATCTCTACCAGCTTTACCAAAACTTCCACAGATATTGGGTTTTCAATCAGAGAGCGACATGCAGCCACATGGCGTGAGGGGCATGTGAAGGTCTCCATGATTTGGGGTGCAGAAGTCTCTAACTGCAGGTGGTCTCAGAGTGTCTGTAGGCCCTCCTGAGAGGATTCAAACTAGGGCACAGTCTCTGCAGACAAAATCTCCTGGGAGGGAGTCCCGCTGCTGAGGCCACTGGGGAGCCAATCACATTGGCATCTGTTTGGACAAGAGACACCTGAGCAGACAGCCGTGGGGGAGGGAGGCTGGAGACCCGGACAGTGCCCCCACCGGAGGCTTCTCAGGGAAGG
Source organism: Typhlomys cinereus (assembly GCA_023101885.1). Taxonomy (NCBI): domain Eukaryota; kingdom Metazoa; phylum Chordata; class Mammalia; order Rodentia; family Platacanthomyidae; genus Typhlomys; species Typhlomys cinereus. Next base: position 290,346 of record JALPQD010000945.1, on the reverse strand, counting down.
GATCCGACCTGCTGGGCTCTGAAGGCAGAGAACAGAGGCAGAGTTCTCTGGTCTCCTGACGCCCAACCCCTTCTGCTGGGAAGGGCGTGGCTGGACAGCTGGGAGGGCATGAGGCAGACGAGGAGGGTCCTCAGGCCAAGATCCTCCCACTCTTCTCCCAGCTCCTCCAGGAAGGACCCATGTCACGGCATGAGGACCCTCCCCATCCTCTGCCCCCAAGTGCATCCTGAGGCTGGCCGCCCTCATTCTAGACTCTTCCAGGGTCCAGGGTGATACTTGAGCAGAGAAGAAGTGGGGTGAGGTCGTCCCTGACCACCTCTGTCAGCACAGAGGACCCTGGAGTCTGTGTCACGGTGTAAAGCTGAGGTCAGGGCCAGGCACTTCCTTTGAGTCCCAAGCTCTAGAACGAGACACCTCCCAGGCCATCCTTGGCAACTCGTGGATGCAGAGCCTGCAGGCGTAGAGGATGGGAGGGGGAGGGGCCTACAGGACTAGAGCAAGGGAGGCAGCCCAGGGCCACAGGAAGTTGGGAAGGTTCTGGGAGCAGAGTCTCTGGGGACTCTGCAGAGGTGGGAAGTGTGGGAGCTGCAGGATTCCCGAGGCTGACGCAGCTCCCAGGGCGCAGCAGGCTGAGGAGGCTGTCAGGGCTCAGGGGTTCTCAGTGGCCACCGGTGGCAGTCAGGCGACCTCCTGGCCCTGCTGACCGTGGACCCTGACCTCCCGTGAGAGCCTTACATGTGTGGAGATCCCCTGGGACCAGAGCCAGTCTCGGGCACTGGCACCAGGAAAGCTGCCTTCCCCTGCATGTGACTGTCAGTCCGTCCCTAACTCTCCACAATCCTGCGTCTTGGCCTTCGATCAAGCTTTTCTGGGTTGTAAAATGTTGAGCAAAGGCAGAGAGGAGCTACGCATCTGTCTCTCAGTCCTGGTCACAACTACCAACTCCTTCGGCCCCTTGTCTTTGGTTTCCTTCGATGTGGTGGTGAGCTGCGGGCTTCAGGACCCTGATCTGTGTGTGGAGGGAGGGGCACATGTGGACTCCACGGTGCTAGGCAGGGCTCTGCATCTGCCCTCTGGACGCCAGGACCCCTCGGCTGCTGCCATGACAAGGCGCATGTCTGCACATGTGACCAGTAACACGGGATCGCGTCAGTGCAGCCATGTGATCAGTGCTCAGAGCAGGACCCGCAGCAAGGCTCAGTGAGGAGGGAAAGGAGGGGCTGGGCCGGGGGTCCTGGGTCCACAGACCTCGGTCACATGGGCTGACGGTGAGAGAAGCTGAGGAGAGGACAGTCGCCAGGCGGGAACGTGAGGAGGCCTGAAGGAGCAGTAGGACACCTTGGACCCCAGCCCCACAGGTTCCTGCCCCACCCTCACAGACTTAACCATTTGGGACCTACCCATGAGCATCATCAGCACGTCCATCTTTCCCTCTATCAACTTATGAAATGAAGCAATGGTTTGATCCTCATTCTCCACAAACAGGATGCCAATGATGTTTTCAATACCTACAGACCAAAGGGAAGCATGTGGTCATCAGTCTGCACTATCTCTGTCTCTGTCTCTGTCTGTCTATCTGTCTGTCTCTCTCTGTCTCTCTCTCTCCCCCTCCAAAAGTTCCCTTAACACACAGCACATGAATGTATAGTATATTAGTATAGTGTAGCACTTACACGTATACTATATTCCTGCCCTATCTCTTACTTCTTCCAGGGTCAGCTTGAAGAGCACACATCCGATGGGTTTCCTGGGCACCGGCAGAAAGCATGGTTCTCTCCCCACACCTGCCCTGCCCTTCCCAGCTGCCATCTCTAGGCTGCAGGGGGTGAGCCCAGCCTGCGGCACATGTAACATGAGGCCCAGGTTCAGCACACGGCTTGTCAGCCCCGGGTCCCTCCCTGTATGCTGCAGGTGACAGCAGGAGGGAGCTGCAGGTAGAGTCAGGGGCAGAGCTGATGACCAGCCCACACTCCAGGTTCAGGGCAGACTGCTGCCCACCTGCCAGGGCCTGCATGGGTCTGTGAATGTGTCTGCAAAGGCATCTCTCAGGTGACAGGCTGGCTGTCCTGGGCTCCTCTCTCACCACACCACCCAGTGACGTCTGGGAAGTCCCAGGGCTCTGCCCCCTCACAGGTGAGCTCAGGGGTCACACTGCCTTCTCCAGGAGGACACTGGGCTGTGCTGGAAGCCACGGTCATCCCAGGGAGCGCCCAGCTGAGCACGGCAGACGTGCACGTGGGCTCACACACTCACTCAGCGTCCCTGGGAGCCGCGATTCACTGACAGAGGTCACCTAGCACGTCGCCAAGACCAGACAACTATATTCCCTGTGGAACTTGGGTGACGAGCTGGCACGGTAGCCTGTGCTGGGAGGGCATTGCTAGGGAATGTGGGGAGACATCCAACACGGGCACAGGGCCTCGTGGGGGACCAGCTCTCACGTGATCTTCATCCTGAGCTCCAGCTGCCCGATGATGTTCCGCACTAGGGTGAAGGGAGGCAGCGGGCTGTTCTTCTTCTTGTCAGGAACGGGCATGTTTCCTGTCCAGGCGATGATGTACCACTTTCCTAAAAGCTGTAGGAGGAAAGCAAAGCAGAACAGGGCTGCAGGGACTGGGGGAGTCAGGAAGTGGGCCCCGGGCAGGAGCTGAAGTAGAAGCAGAGGCAGAAGGGGCCAGGAGAGGGTCTCAGCACAGGCTGGAGGTGCCCTGTCACGTCCTGTGCCAACTAGGCTGGGAGACAAGGTCCCAAGCTGGGGAAGAACTTCAAGAAAGTGCCTTCTGGAAACGGGACATGGCTTATTTTGACATAAATAATAAGATATGATACATATGGGAGTTGTCCAGCTTGCAGCCTGCTCTGTGGAATGGGCAGTTGCTAAGGGCCTGAGTGGTTACTAGGAACCTCTCCCCTCAGAGTCTTGCCTCTTATCTTTGACAGACAAGTTCCTCTCTTGTGATTGTGAGTGTCTCCTATCTTTGCCAGAAGAGTTCTTCCCTTTTTTGTGGATTGGGAGCTCTCCTATCTTTTCCCAGGCCTCCCTTTTGTGTTTTCCCAAAAAAAGAGTACCTAGGCTATCAACTCCCCCTAGGTTCCTGCTTCCGGAACTACAGATGTCAAGTAATTTGCCTTAAGTCTTTTGTTCCTAAATACATACCAAGCCTGCTTTTAACTTTAATTTAAAGTTCTAACTAGAAATTTTATGTCCAATCATACACGGTAAATAGGCTTGTTAGCCAGAATGTATACACTGGTTGTAAAGAAATTAGAGAATAATTTTGAGAGTTCTAAAACATAGATAGAATTCCCAAAAAAATGTGACTCTTGTGAAATTAATTCAGAAATTCTACATATATGAGACTACGCCATCTGTTCACTAAAATTAGTATACAACTATTTCTTATAAAACACATAGTTAATAGAAAATAATAATAAGTGATTCCTAAAATTAACACACAACTATTTCTTATAGAGCACATGAGTTAATAAAAAGTATAAATAAATAAAATAAATTTTAATATAGTTCTTACCATTATAACCTAATATAGGCCAACTTATATGATAACAGCCAGAATCTAATATCTTCAAAAAGAAAAAAAAGTAATGTATAATATACGCCCCCTCCAACAGCTTCACCTTTACCATTTACAAAAATATATAATAACTATAACACAAATTAATAAGGAACTCAATCTCAGCGTATTTTAACTAAACTTCAAATGAAGTCTTTGTTAAATACAACAATACAGATTTAGACCCTGTGACTGCTTGGTGGGAAATTACAAGAAAGGGGATGTAAGGACAGGGGAGTGGGGAAAGGGGGCCCAAGCTGCAGCTGCAGTGGGGGCAGAGGCAGGAGGGAGCTCGACTGGGGTCTCAGGCAGAACGGAGGGGCCCTACACGTTGTTGGGTCAGGAGGAGCCTGGTCATGGCGGGTCCTTCCCCATCATCAGCAGATACAGTCAGGCTGCCCGGGGCAGGGGCCACCTGGAAGCCACACTCCTCACAAGAGCCGTCCCCGCAGGGCTGCTCAGAGGAGGCTGAGAAAGGTCGTCTGGAGGACCAGGTGGACCTTTGCGTCTAGATGACGAGACGGGGCAGGGCAGTGGCCTGAACGGCCCGAGCTCCATAGTGATCTGTCACGGCTGGTGGCCTGGGGCCCCTTGGTGACCTCAGGCACTCTGCTGGAGTGTGACCAGCTCCAGGGGCCAGTCTCTGCCACCTGCCCCTCCTGGGATCAGTGCTCCTAAGGAATGACCTCACACAGACTGTCCTGAGACCAATCAGCAGTCAGTGTTGGTCCTGTGTATCCACAGGCAGAACACACAGGGCCTGGAGCACGTGACCCGCACCAGGCTCCCTGCCAGCTCCTGCCTCATCCCCACCGCTGAGATCCTGGTCTCCCCCACCTCTTGGTCTCCTGTGCTCAGGGCTCCAGTGTCATGGGTGAAGTCTGCCATGACAGACCCAGTCCCTTTGTGAGGGGGACGGGAGGAACCCAGAACAGGGGATTGTGTGAAAGGGGCAGAGAAGAGACCTGGGTCAGGCCCAAGGGACCAGCTGCTGACAAGCTCACTGACAAAGGAGCAAATGGTGTAGAGTCACCGTGAGGAGGCCCTGGGTTAAGATGGATGGTTCTGTGAGCTGGGGTCATCCCTAGAGGAAGCCGGGGTATCTGGACATCAGCCTTGACCCTTGAACTGTTGGGGCCAGACCAGCTTAACTTCCAGGATGAGGACATTAAAGATCTTGACAGCTGCAACTGGGCACCCTGGATGTCGGTGACAGGACCTGGGAGCTTCACTGACTGTCTCCAGGGCCTTCAGTCTTATCATGGAACCCCCGCAATACGCAAAGTCAGAAATTCCTGGACAGGGCCCGAGAGATCGTTCAGCAGGTAAGGCACCTGCTCACAAACCTGATGACCTGAAGTCAATCTCCCAGAAGCCCACATGGCGGAAGGAAAGAGCTGTGACTTGTCCTGTGATCTGCACCCATGCCCCAAGGAATGCGTGATCTCTTTCTTCTGTCTGTCTGTCTGTCTATATCCCCTCTCTCTCAAACAACTTGGTAATATTTTCAAATCTAAAAAAAACTTCAAAACACTGTGGATTTATATAGTTGATCATGCCTGACCCTTGCATGGAAACACAGTATAATCACACGTGACGGACTAAACAGCTTCTCTGGCCCCGCAAACTGGGAGAGCGAGTCAGGGTCCCAGGCGGCAGGAATGGCAGGTTCCATCAGGAACAGTGAGGTGAGGCTCCAGGTGCCCCTTCGTGGCCCATGGACACCTTTGCAGGAGGTGTGAGGGACTGTGCTGTCCTTGGGCCCCTCAGCACCCGCTCCCACCAAGAACATAAAAGACAGCACCTGCTGACCTCAACTCGAGTCACCAGGCTTTCTGTCCTCACCCAGTCCAGGGATCCTACCTGGAAGCCTGGGTCCCACCCTCACTGATCCCCGGGCTGTCACCTTCACTTCGTGGGCAGGAATCCCCTCGGGCTCTTCAGCTTGCACAGCCAAGAGCACGCTCAGCGCTGAGGTCAGCAGGAGCAGCTGCATGGTCCCCGGCTCAGCTCTGGGCTCCTGGCCTCCTTAGCTGGCTCTGGGATTTAAACCATGCTAGGTGGTCGGCCCCACCCTCCCTCACCTGAGCTGATGCTCCCAGCACTGAGCGACCTCAGCATTCCTCTGGACAGAAGTGAATAGAAGGCACTGCACAGTGAAATTAGCCATCATGCGTGCTTTGAGGAGCCTTGTCCTAGGAATCTCCAGCCAAGAGCACAAGGGCTCTTGTGTTTTTACCCTTCCTGGGAGCCAGGATCCACCCAGTCCTGAAGCTTTCCATAGAAACACTGGCCACAGTTCTCCCCAGTGCCAAGTTGTCAGCTCACCAGACCTTTCAAGAATAGCATCAGCCATCTTCAAACCCTCCCCCAAATATTGGACCAGGCTCTGCAGCACCCTGGACATGGCCGGGCTCTGCAGTCCTGGTGTCCGTGAGCTAGGCTATTGGCTTTTCCCCAACACATGGCTCTCATGTCCTCTTTCTCCCTGAGCATCATAAGGATATTGACGCTCTAACAGAGTCTTCCCCCCCAGCCCTGACTCCCATCAATCAGCGTGAAGGATCCGCCCCCCACTCCCTTCCAGGCTGCTTCCCCTTTCTTCTGCTGCACCAGATACTGGGAGGGTTCTAAAGGGAGGCCACTGAGACACCCCTTCACAGACTTCTGGTCCCACCCCTCCCTCATCCTGCTTTGCTCGCTCAGATATTGTGCTGCACGGCAACTGTTGGGATGAGCCTTGTGTTGGTGTGGCTGCCTTGGAGTTGTCCCTATTCCTGTTCTAACCCTTCACCTGTACTTCTGCAAAGCACCCCAATAAACTTATCAGTCCACCAAGTTGGACTTCGGTGTAATCATTACTTTGTTCTCTCTTTAATTTTTTTGTATGTGTCCTTCCTATGTGGGGCAAATAAATGTTTATGGGGTGTGTTCTCACAAAAGTGTCAAACAGTATCTGTCAAGCTGTCAGTATTAAAGATCACAAACCAACTCTTGTCGACTTGACAGCCAAACACACTCTATTTCTAAGCTCTGACTTTCTCTCCTGCCTCCATAGACTTTGGCAATTCCAATGCTGTTTGAAAATCCTAAGAGATTTAAGGCAATCTCTTAACTGTGAACCCCTACAGCATCACAACACAAGTGGCATCTAAATCTAGTGACATGGAGACATCATCCTCATTCCAAAGGGCTGGGATGGCAACGTGGGAAAGAATGATGGGACCGAAACAAGACCAAACCCCAACAGGGCAAATGCCCCCTCCTGCAACTCCGTGTCTGGCATCTGGGGCTGTGATGGAATCTTCTGGGCCACAAAGGGATTGGCTGGCCTCGCTCCTCCAGCTCCGGCGCTTGCAGCACGAGTAGCCTGTCTGTTGGGCTGGCTCCCCTCCAGGCCCTCAGTGACCTTCAGCTGACGTCACGTCCCATGGTCCTGGCATCTCCATTATCCTGAGATCTGCCCGGCAACTCAGGATTCGCCTTCACCGCTTCACACGATGGCCCCTCGGGGCCTCTTTGCAGGCACGCCACCCCTGCCACACATGCCTGCACTCAGCAGCTCTTTGAAACTCTGGAAGCTTCCATGACCCCTGTCTATTGCCGAAGACCAGGCACGGCCTGGATTTAGGTTCCCTCTGCTGGGTGGACAAGGAGTCAGCCGGTGGAGAACAGACAGCTCCAGGCTGAGTGAATCTGAACCCATTTTACTGAAATTTTGTAACAGCTTTTATACTAGAAAATTGTAGGGCAAAGAATGTGTCGCTGCACTGCAAACAGAGGAAAACAAGCAGGTACACTCCAGTCTTCTATGCTTAGCAAGAATAAACATTTTTTTAGGAAAAACTAATTTATTATATTAGAGATCATAATATCAGAATTTTGTGGAGGAGTTTGAATGGGAAAAAGTATGGAGAGCTCCGAGGTAATTCTTGAAAGTTGGTCGCATTGCTTGTTAGCATCAGTCACAGTGTACAGCTGGCTTTGTTGCAGAGTTCCTGGGGTGAAAGAACATGTTTAGACAGAGCCCTGGTTGCAACCTGTCCTCTATTTTTTTTATTTTTCACAGGTGAGAGGCAATGGTCAGCGTTGTTCACAGTGATGGATGAAATACCTCCTGATGGATGAGCTGAGGTCTGAGTAACAATCTTTGTTTCAGAAGGCAATCCCTCCAGACACTCGGGCATTTTAAATGTTTGATGGTTCTGAGTTGCGTGCTCTGCTTCATCCTTTGAACTTAAGAACTGAAGTTGACACTTGGAACACGGAAAGACTGTCTTCTTTCTCCAGTGTTTCAAAAAATGATTCATGTATGCATTTGCACTTTTGAAAATTTTGAGACAAGACAAAGCAAATCGTTAGTGTTTTCATGGCATGTTCTAAAATGTATTTGTACATCAACAAAAGCTGATGATCTATAACTGCAAACCTGGCACACATAGGGCATTTCCCCAGGCTTATGTCTGTCTTTCATGTGCTGTAAGAGAACCATATCTGTTTCAAAGGACAACTCGCAGATTTTACAGATAGCAGCAGGGTTGTGGGCTGTGTGCACACTGTCCACGTGACATTGCATCTGGAAAGGAGTGGGGAACTGCCGGTGGCAGTGCTTGCAGGTGGTGTGATTTTCCCAGCTGTCACCTTTTTGCTTCTCAGCTTCCAAATGGTGTTTCATGTGATTCATAAACCTAACATTCTTTAGAACTTTCGAGCAGCTGAGGCATTTAAAGCTTGTGTACGTCTTCTGCTCTGACTGTCCATCTCCTTCATGCTGTCCATAGTAGAAGTCACTAAGTAACAGGGTAAGATTTCCTTTCTCAGGATCAAAGGTCCTGTTTTGACTTGTTGCACTTGAAAGGTATGATTTTACCAGTGTTTCAGAACTACTTACTGAGTCTGGATCCCTCAAAGGTACTTTTTCAGTGTAAGTCCGAGGAAATGAAGCTGCAATCCCAACACTTTTCCACACGAAGCCGACACCTTCTGGGGGGGGCATCTGTGTCCATCATAGGAGAGACAGCAGAACAGGAACTAGACAAGGCTGTCCACTCTCACCACTTCTATTCAATATTGTACTTGAAGTGTTAGCTGAAGCCATAAGACAAGAAAGGGACATAAGAGGGATTCAAATCGGCAAGGAAGAAGTCAAACTATCCCTGTTTGCAGATGACATGATCTTATACCTGAGTGATCCCAAAAACTCCACCAGGAAGCTCCTGGAACTAATTGAGAAGTTCAGCAGGGTGGCAGGATACAAAATAAATGTGCAAAAATCAGAGGCCTTCCTATATGCCCAGAATGAAAGAAGTGAAAAAGCCTTGAGAGAAACAATACCATTTATTATAGCCCCTAAAAAAATGAAATACCTTGGTATAAACCTAACTAAGGAGGTAAAAGACCGTTACAATGAAAACTTTAAAACCCTAAAGAAAGAAATAGCAGAAGACACCAGAAGGTGGAAAGACCTCCCTTGTTCCTGGATTGGCAGAATCAACATCGTGAAAATGACCATCCTACCAAAGGCAATATACAGATTCAATGCTATACCAATCAAAATCCCAAAGCAATTCTTCAAAGAAGTTGACCAAACAATCTCAAAGTTCATATGGAGGCACAAAAGACCCAGGATAGGAAAAACAATCCTGAGTAACAAAAACACAGCTGGAGGTATAACCATACCAAACCTTAATCTATACTACAAATCCATAGTTGTAAAGACAGCCTGGTACTGGCTCCAAAATAGACACACAGATCAATGGATAAGGATTGAAGACCCAGATATAAGCCCACAAAGTTACAGCCATTTGGTCTTTGACAAAGGGGCCCAAAGAATCCAATGGAAAAAGAACAGCATCTTCAACAAATGGTGCTGGCAAAACTGGATCTGCACATGCAGAAGATTAAAGCTGGACCTGTACTTGTCACCATGTACAAGACTTAATTCCAAATGGATCAAGGACCTTGATATCAGGCCAGAGACTTTAAAAACCATAGTTGAAAGGATAGGGAACTCCCTCGAGCTGATTGGGCTAGGCCAACAGTTCCTAAACAGACATCCAATGGCACAGTCACTGCTACCAACTCTCAACAGTTGGGATCTTGTGAAATTAAAGAGCTTCTGTTCAGATAAAGAGATTGTAACGCGAGCTCAAAGGCAACCCACAGAATGGGAGAAAATCTTCACTAACCACATATCTGATAGAGCTCTACTGTCCAGAGTGCACAAAGAACTTAGAAAACTAAACACCAAGGAAACCAATGGCCCAATTAAAAAATGGGCCCTGGAACTTAAAAGAAACTTTACCAGGGATGAAATTAAAATGTCTATGGAAAAAGAACAGCATCTTCAACAAATGGTGCTGGCAAAACTGGATCTCCACATGCAGAAGATTAAAGCTGGACCTGTACTTGTCACCATGTACAAGACTTAATTCCAAATGGATCAAGGACCTTGATATCAGGCCAGAGACTTTAAAAACCATAGTTGAAAGGATAGGGAACTCCCTCGAGCTGATTGGGCTAGGCCAACACTTCCTAAACAGACATCCAATGGCACAGTCACTGCTACCAACTCTCAACAGTTGGGATCTTGTGAAATTAAAGAGCTTCTGTTCAGATAAAGAGATTGTCACACGAGCTCAAAGGCAACCCACAGAATGGGAGAAAATCTTCACTAACCACATATCTGATAGAGCTCTACTGTCCAGAGTGCACAAAGAACTTAGAAAATTAAACTCCAAGGAAAACACTGGCCCAATTAAAAAATGGGCCCTGGAACTTCAAAGAAACTTTACCAGGGATGAAATTAAAATGTCTAACAATTATCTTAAAAAATGCTCCACTTCCTTCACCATCAGGGAAATGCAAATCAAAACTTCCCTGAGATATCATCTCACCCTGGTCAGGATGGCAAAAATCCACAATACAAACAACGACAAATGCTGGCGAGGATGTGGAGAGAGGGGAACTCTCCTACATTGTTGGTGGGAATGCAGGCTCATACAGCCACTCTGGCGAGCCGTCTGGAGATTCTTAAAGAAATTAAAGATTGAAATGCCATATGACCCTGCTATCCCACTTTTGGGAATAACCCCCCCATGCAGCAGAGGTTCGCCTCGATAGCACAAGCTCCACCATGTTCATAGCAGCACTGTTTACAATAGCAAAGTCATGGAATCAACCTAAATGTCCAACAGTTGACGAGTGGATAAGGAAACTGTGGTACATCTATACAATGGAGTACTACTCAGCCATCAAAAATGATGAATTACTGGAATTTGCTGGGAAATGGATGTCATTAGAAAGAATTATATTAAGTGAAGTATCCCAAACCCAGAAAATTAAGCGCCATATGTACTCCCTAATAGGTGGCTCCTAGTACCAAACTCACCCAGCCCACATTGAGACACTCAAAAGTAAACTTATGTAACACAGTAATTGCAAGGATTATGAACAAGAGAGATGGGTTAGGAGGGGCACACCAGAAACAAGGAGAGAGGGGACCATGTTACAGCAGAGAAAATAGGCCTCCATCAAGGTCTGCAAGTAAGTAATGAGAAACCTGGTTAAGTTCACAGACGTTCTTGCCTGATCTCACCAGAAGGGGAGGGCATATAGTCTAGCAGATAAAAAGTAATCATTTTGCAAATGGGTGATGGACCCCTCCCTCAGTGAGGTTTCCTACTCTTATTACATCTACCCTTGAATGTGCTATTACAACAAGACTCCAGTTTAACAGCTTTTGTCTCTGGCCAGGGGGTGACATACAGTGCCCAGCAGAATGGAGTGAAGGGAATTGCAGGAGCAGCAAAACTGCAAAAGAAAACCAACAAACCACAATCCAGAACTTCAGAGACTCTATATCAATCACATAGAACTAGGACAGCCTAATCTCTCCCCATCCTGGAGCTCAGGGACATTTGCGGAAGAGGGGGTGGTAAGATTGTAAGAGCAAAAGGATGGGAGGAGCAACGATTTGCAAGATTCTCAACAATAGTTGGGGCCAAAGCAATCATAATGGGACTTTGCATGCCCTGCGCAATGTCCAGCGCACTGTTGCCCTCATAAAGTCTAGCATCTGTTAAGGGCACCGAGACCCCTGGAGGCAAGGGATTGACAGCCATAGTAGTGATCTTATGCTTAAGGGGAACAAGAGAAAGGGCTTATGGAAATGCCACTGGGTCCTTATATGTCATCGGAGAGGAGGACCCAGTGGAGAGTTAGGCGTACACAATAAAGGACTCTCTGGGAATTGGGGGGGAGGCACTGGGGGAAGGGGAAGGGGGGAGGGGGGAGGGAGGGAACTGGTAAAAAATTTTAAATGTATAATTAAATTTTTAATAAAAAAAATTAATAAACATCCAAAAAAAAAGAAATTAAAATGTCTAACAAATATCTTAAAAAATGCTCCACTTCTTTAGCCATCAGGGAAATGCAAATCAAAACTTCCCTGAGATATCATCTCACCCTGGTCAGGATGGCAAAAATCCACAATACAAACAACGACAAATGCTGGCGAGGATGTGGAGAGAGGGGAACTCTCCTACATTGTTGGTGGGAATGCAGGCTCATACAGCCACTCTGGCGAGCCGTCTGGAGATTCTTAAAGAAATTAAAGATTGAAATGCCATATGACACTGCTATTCCACTTTTGGGAATAACCCCCCATACAGCAGAGGTTCACCTCAATAGCACAAGCACGACCATGTTCATAGCAGCACTGTTTACAATAGCAAAGTCATGTAATCAGCCCAAATGTCCAACAGTTGATGAGTGGATAAGGAAACTGTGGTACATCTATACAATGGAGTACTACTCAGCCATCAAAAATGATGAATTACTGGAATTTGCCGGGAAATGGATGTCATTAGAAACAATTATATTAAGTGAAGTATCCCAGACCCAGAAAATTAAGCGCCGTATGTACTCCCTAATAGGTGGCTCCTAGTACCAAACCCACCCAGCCCACCTAGAGACAGTAATTCCAAGGATTATGAATAGGAGGGATGGGGTAGGAGGGCCACACCAGAAAGAAGGAGAGAAGGGACCATGTTACAGCAGGGAAAATAGGCCTCCACCAAGGACCCAAATAAGTAATGAGACATCTGATTAAGTTCACAGACTTTTGTTCCTGATCATTTACTACTGAGGGGGAGTGATCTCACCAGAAGAGGAGGGCATATAGTCTGGCAGATAAAAAGTAACAATTTTGCAAATGGGTGATAAACCCCTTCCTCACTGTGGTTTCCCACTGTGCTTTTATCACAAGACTCTAACAGCTTTTTGTCTCTGGCCAGGGGGTAACATACAATGCCCACCAGGATGGAGTGAAGGGCATTGCAAGAGCAGCAAAACTGCAAAAGAAAATCAACAAACCACAATCCAGAACTTCAGAGACTCTATATCAACCACCTAGAACTAGGCCAGCTTAGTCTCTCCCCATCTTGAAGCTCAGGGAAATTTGCGGAAGAGGGGGCGGTAAGAGTGTAAGAGCAAAAGGATGGGAGGAGCAATGATATGTAAGATACTCCATACTAGTTAGGGCTGAAGCAATCATAATTGGACTTTGCATGCCCTGCGCATTGTCCAACACACTGTTGACCTCACAAAGTCTAGCATCTGCTAAAGGCACCAAGATCCTTGGAGGCAAAGGATTGGCAGCCACAGCAGTGTTCCTATACCTAAGGGGAACACGGGAAAGGGTTCGGGAAAGGCGACTGGGTCCTTGTACATCATCGGAGAGGAGGGCCCAGAGGAAAATCAGTCATGCACAAGAAAGGACTCTCTGGGAATTGGGGTGGGAGGCACTGGGGGATGGGGAGGGAAAGAGGTGGGGAGGGGGAGCAGGGGGTATGGGGGGAGGAGGAGGGAGGGAGGGAACTGGTGTACCTAATAAGTTTGTATGAGCTGAAATAAATAAAAAAAAAAGAAACATGTTTTAATTAACTATTTGTGTACTGTATCTATTATACATTTTTATAAATGGTAAAGATGAATCTATTGGAGGGGGCGCATGCCATACATTAATTTTTCCTTTTGGAGGATGCTGGCCTACATTAGGCCATAATGGTAGGAACTATAATTTTGAGGGAATTTTACCCACATGTTTTTGGACTCTTGAAATTGCTAATTTCTTTAAAATCAGTGTATACATTCTGGCTAACAAGTCTACTTACTGTGTGTGACCAGACATGAAATCTCTAGTTAGAATTTAATTTAAAGTTAAAAGCAGGCTTGACTCTGATTTGGAAAAGGAACCAAAAAAGCTTCAAATCAAATTTATTTGATATCTCCAGTTCAGAGAGCAGGAACCATAGGGGGAGGTGACAGCCTAGCTAGTCCTCAGAAACAAACAACCAAAAAAGACCTCAGAACAGATGGGAGGGACGCCCAATCCACAAAAAGGGAAGAATTAGTCTGCCATAGATAAGAGACAAGTCTCGAAGGGCAGTGGTTCCTAGCAACTGCCCAGGCCTAAGAGCAGGCTGTAAGCCATATGTTTTATATTTTTATTATCTATTCCAAAGTAAACCATGTCCTGTTTCCAGAAAACGCTTCCTTGAAGCTGTCTTCACCAAGCTGGGACCTTGTCTTCCAGCCTGGTTGGTAGAGGACGTGACAGTCTACAACAGTTTTTTCACGACTGTAAACCAGTAGTGCATGGATGGTGCTGCTAGCTTGGGGTGTAGCCTGGCCCCTCTGGACCACAGCAGAAACGGCCTCTGTGTGTTGAGGTGATGGACTCACCATCCTAGGCAGCTGTTCATGGCATGAGCTCCGTTTGCACCATACTCAGTGCAGGCCTCCTCCTTCATGTAAATATGTGTTTGCTGGTGGGGTCTCCCTGGTGCCCCGGAGAACATAGCCAGTTTTCCCTCAGGCATTACAGATGCTTGTCCTCTGCACAATCTTGTTACAACTTGACTCTTGTTCACCCATTTTCCCTTGCTAAGCTTCTCCTTAGATCTCTCACGTCATAGATCTGAACAAGAGCAGGAGGCAAAAGCCATGCTTTGAAATTTCCCCCAACAAACACACTATTCCTTCATGTCTCAATTCAGCTAGACTTGAGTGCTCAGGATACGGGCAGAACACGACCAAGTTGTCTGCCGGAATTTCTCATCGGAGTTGCCAGCTCACTTCCTGACAGAGTCCTTCCCGTGACGCCCCATGAGCAGGCGTCCACCCCACATTTCTCTCAGCCTTCCCACCATGTCCTCACGACAGTCCGTCAAGCTCTGTTTACAACATGCCTGGGTTCTCCTAGCCCTGAGTCCCAAACTCTTCCACCTCACCCACAGCAAGCCGTCTCCAGAAGTTGAACAACACAGGGTCGGTCCTCACAGCAAATCTCCCCCTGTACGGATTTTCCGTGTTAATTGATTTTTCCATCACAGCGATAAAACCCCTCACAAAAGCAGCTTCAGGAAAGAAAGGTTTATTTTGGCTCAAGTTCGTGGGTACTGCAGATCCTGGCAGGGGGTCAAGAATGGAGGCGGCTGGTCCATTGCATCCACAGGTAGGAAAGGGGAGCAATAAATACACCTGTACATGTTTAAATGCACGTGGCAGGGACTCAGCAGTAACGCAGGCCCGAAGATGCATCCAATGACATCATCACTTAGTGGGAAGTTCCTCCGAAACAACAAGGAGTGAACAATCATTGCCATTTCCCTGAGATGATACAATACGAAGCACCTCAAAGGAGTAAATCAAGTGATTCGTGTGTTCAATGAGTTTAACACACTTCCTGGTCTTCAAGTCACTCAGACAGCATCACTAAGAAAGCAGAACAGAGGGCCTAGATTCCCATTCTGGGACTAGGGAGCAAATTACACCAGTGAGAAGAGCGGACTATGGAGCCTGTGCCCACGATCTTGACTCCAGCTCCAGACACACCCTGGTCACCTCTGGGATGAAGAGGCCAGAGGACGTCTTTCTTTTGTCCCTGGCTGCGTCTTGGTGCTACAGCATTAGGAGAAGAACCTTCCTCCCCAACTCCACAACACTTCTTGTCTTCCCTGTAAGACCCGCCTCCCCCTGCACAGAGCCCATGCCCTCCTCCTCTGCGGCCTCACATCCGGGCCACCACCCCCACCCGGTGCCAGACCACTGGGGACATTCAACCGCCCAAGCTCCTCCCCAACCACACTGCCCGACCTGTGACGTCGCCCACCTTTCTCCCTTCACTTGCCACCATGCAGCTCTGTCTCAGCCTCTCTCCACCTGCCCGCTCTCCCCCTGCTGCCCCCTGTGGCCCTGTGTGCTGTGGTGTGCACCTGGGGACCTGTGAGTGAGAAGAAACACCCCTCCTTCCTGAGAGACTGAGGCCACAGCTGAGCGTCTACCATACCTGTAAAAATGAGATCTGGGTGTTGTGGAGATGCCTCGTTCCACAGCACACTTGTTTCCCAAGCATGAGCATCTGCGTTCTATCTGTAACACCACATGAGAAATAGGCCTGTGGCCCACACGCATAGTCCCAGCACTAGGGTGAGAGAGAGAGGATGGGCTCACTGCTAAGAGACCTTATCTCAAAAAACAAGTCGGATAGAGTAAAGAACAACACTGAAGGTTGACCTCTGATCTCCACATGTGTGTGCTCACGCATGCATACACACACACACACACACACACACCACACCTTGACCATATAACCACACACACTCTACCACATAAACATGCACACACACACAGAATACACACACTCAACCAAATGAATATGTGTGTGTGCACATGTGTGCACACACACACACACACACACACACACACTCAACACCATAAGCATGTGCACACACACAAAATTCAAAAAGTAAAAAAATAATGAAGCCCGACCTCATTAGATACCATGTATCACACATGACCAAAGGACATTAACCAGTTTTATTGAAAGCAGAGACCCAGGGGAGGCACGTGGGGTGGGATCTGTCTTTTTCTTGTTGTGGAACCAAGACTTCAGCTGAGATTCCGAGCTCTGCCAGTGTCCCGCCTCCTGCTTCCTCCGAGGTATCTAGACCGCTCCCTCGACACACTAGGGACCACCAGGCAACTCACAGGCATCTGCAGACCAGAGAGAAAGAAGGATGGGAGGGCCTCTGGCAGCCGCCATCTACAGAGAGGTCACGCGCCATCTACAGAGAGGTCACGCGCCATCTACAGAGAGGTCACGCGCCATCTACAGAGAGGTCACAAACAAAGGGAAGGAGCCGGAAGGAAGAGCCCATCTCCTTACCCGCCTGGGGAGGCCTGATCATCTTTGCTCCCTGCCCCATTTTAACCGCCACAAACTCCTTGAAGATCCTCACAGAGCCTACATTTGGATTCGGGGCACAGCCTGCAGGGCAGAAGGGGCAGAGTGAACAATAGCCAGGCAGGACCCAAACCCATGGGGGGTCTCACAATGCTGGAAGCTGGCAGCTCCTCCCAGGGGCCTCTGAGAGTTGAGAGGACCAGAACCTGCTTCTCCAGGGACTTCCCAGACATGAGGCCTCCCCAACTTGCAAGTGGACATTACTGTGTCTCTTAGCACACCAGCAAGCCTACAGGTGGAGGGGTACAAACCTCTTATTTAGCCCTCTAGCCACAAGAGTAACGAGCTGGTGGTGGGTAACGCCCCACATGGCATCTCCCTTCCTCTAAGGCTTCCACCCTGGCTAGTTGGGGACAAATGCTGAATTCCTTACACAGGCCCCACTCACACACGGTCCCCACCCCTCAGTGAGCGAACTCCCCCAACTTGACAGCTAGGGGTGATATCTGGTGAGAAATCACCCTGCCTTATAGCCCTTCCCCAATCAGTCTCTAGGTTCTTCTGGTGGGATCCCATCTCCCAGCCTGGCCCATCAGAGCTCATCCGCTCCCCTGAAAGACTCCTCTTGAAGGGGGGTCCCTGTGTGTCCTCTGCTCCTCCAGGATCTTCTGTGTCCCCTTAACCAGCCTCTCCCTGGACTACAGGGTCTCAGAGGCTGCACCCTTGGGCCTCTGCTGCTAAAAATATAGACATGGCTCCCAGATCCAACTCAAAGGCCCCTCCACCCTTCACAGGCTCCACCTCCAAACCTATTGCTAGGGAGGATTGTGCCCCAGGAGAATCAGGGTGCAGCAGAGATGAGGGGTCTGAGATTTACAGTGTGACCTAAGAGGACATTGGGAAGTGACCCAGAACCATGTAGGGTGTCTGGGAAGAACCATGGGCCTGGCACGTGTCTTCATAGTCTGAGGTGAGACAAGAAAGCAGGACATGGGCCATTCTGTCTTTACTCCATGCTTTAAAAAATGTACCCTCTGAACTCAGGATCCCACCTCCAGCGCCCTGGTACCTGCACGCGATGAGTCTCCAGATGTTGCCCTGGGGCTGGGGACAAACGGCCTCCAAACGGATCCCTGCTCAGAGCAGCACACTGTCAAAGGCTGACTGAGAAGGGGATGGATGGATGGATGATGGATGGATGGATGGATGGATGGATGGATGGATGATGGATGGATAGATGGGTGGGTGGATAGATGGGTGGATGGATGGATGGGTGGATGGATGGATGGATAGATGGGTAGGTGGATGGGTGGATGGGTGGGCGGGTGGGTGGTTGGATAGATGAATGGATGGATGGATGAATGAATGGATGGATAGGCGGGTGGATGGGTGGGTGGGTGGAATGATGGACAGGCCGGTGGATGGTGAGTGGATGGATGGATGGATGGATGGACAGATGGATGGATGGATGGATGGATGAGTCAGGAGTGTGTCTGTATCAGGAGCACAAGCATTGGTCACTTGATGAAATGAGTCAGGCCAAGAATTTAAAACTTTATCCCACCCAGCTCAGGAATCACAGGAAAGGCTCCCTGGTGGGAACTGAAGCCTGCTGGACAGGAGAACAGTGGACCTGCTGCACGCCCACTGCCCAGGACTCCACTGCAACTCAGACAGGGCCGGAACACACCCATGAGCATCATTATCTGGTACAACTGGTCGCTCATTCTGTCCCTGAAGTCGGCGATGGCAAAACTTTTCTTTGGCAGGAAGTGGATGATGATGGTAAACTCCCACACTGTGGGCGACAGGAATTGCACGTAGACAGTGTGCCCCCACCTGTGGGCGACAGGAAGTGCACGTAGACAGTGTGCCCCCACCTGTGGGCGACAGGAAGTGCATGTAGACAGTGTGCCCCCACCCGTGGGCGACAGGAAGTGCATGTAGACAGTGTGCCCCCACCCGTGGGCGACAGGAGTCTCATGACCAGCACCCTCCCGTCCCACCTCGACAGCAAGAAGCACTGGGATCTGGCCACTTACAGGTGAGGAAGACGCCGGTGTCTTGTTCTTCATACAGGGGCAGCTTGAACTGTACACAGCCGATGGGATTCCTGGACACAGGCCCAAGCATGACTCTCCCGGGAACTGCCCAGTCTTCCCATTCCCAGGTAAGGGGCCTGAGTCACACAAGGTCACCCCCCCCCACTACCTCCTGCTTCATGTACCTCCAGATACTCTGGGCCCCTCAGCTTTGGGGTCAGAACCCCCAAGATGCCCATGCTCAGGACTCTAAACCTTGGGACTGCCAGGAATGGTGCAGAGGCAAGACAAGAAGGCTGTGGTTGGCTGGGGAGGCGCCCAGCAGAAGCCCAGGCCCCAGGAAGATGCCAGGCTGCAAGACCAGATTCTCTGACGCCCATGGGAAGTAGCTGGCCACGGCCTCGGGAAGTGACAAAAGACCAACATGCCCCCCTGCATGCTAAGGTGTCGCCAGCAGGACAGCAGCCGGCAGGGGCAGAGTGATGACCAGCCCACCGCAGGCTCAGACCACTTCCCCCAGGAGCCCAGGTCCTGCGCTGGGCCCCCACAGTCATCCTGCAGATGTGAACATGGACCTGCCCTTGCTCGCCCCTCTGCACCGGGCTCCTCCCTGCACGGAGCTCAGCGAGATCCTAAAGGACCCCAAAGCTCAGGAGGGAGCTCAGCGCCCACACCAGCTTCTCGGGGAGCACGCAGGGCCGTGCTCCAAAGTGCCTGTCACGGCAGTGAGAACCTGCATGGAGCGGGGCAGGCGGGCACTCAGTGTCCCCTGACCATGCCTGTGAGGTTCCCTATGGACGTGTCCTGAGGAGTTGGGGACTTCAAACCAAAGAAAATGGTATCAGATACAGAAGGATATTCATTTAAGTCACAGGAACAATTCACCAGGAAGACTTCACAACATTGAAGTCTTCACCTAATATGGGCTCCTCCACATTCATTAAACAAACACTTCCTCAAAAACAAGAAATCAATCCCAAAACAATAATAGTTGGGGATCTGAATACCCCACTTCAATATGGGATAGATCAACAGGCCAAAAACTCAACAGAGACACACTGGAAATAAATCAAACCCTTACTGAAATGGACCTAACAGATTTCTATCACACCTTCCATCCAATCACCAAGGAATATACATTCTTCTCAGCAGCCCACAGAACTTTCTCCAAAATAGATCACATATTGGGCCACAAAATGAATCTCCACATATATAGGAAAGTTGAAATTGTAGCCTGTACCCTATCAGACCACCATGGTCTAAAGCTTGACATCCACAACACAACAAGTAGTAGAAAATACACTAATTCTTGGAAATTAAACACCATGATGCTGAATGAGAAATGGGGTGACAAAGAAATCAAAAAGGAAATTCAAGATTTCCTAGAAATGAACAATAATGAAAACACCATATATCAAAAATCTCTGGGACCAATGAAAACTGCCCTAAGAGGTACGTTTGTAGCTCTCAAAGGCTATATCAAAAATGAAAACATCACAAGTTAATAATTTAGCAATGCAGCTTAAAGCCTTAGAGACACAGAGCAATCCAATCCCAAAAGCAGTAGGAGAGAGGAGATGAGCAAAATCAGGGGAGAAATATCCAAAATTGAGATGAGGAAAACAATATGAAGAATCAACCAGATGAAAAGCTGGCTCTTGGGCTGGAGAGGTGGCTCAGGGGTTAAGCCTCCGCCTTGCAGGCGGAAGGTCCCGAGTTCGGATCCCAGATCCCACGTATAGACGCCAGGCGGAAGCGGGGGCGGCCTGCGCTTCTGGTCCTGGTAAGGCGGAGCCTGTGAATCCCGGGGCAGAAGGAGGTGAAGGCGTCCATGGTGGTTCCTGAATTCGTCCGTGGTTCTACATATACACAGACACACACACACACAGACACACACGCGCGCGCACATACACACGCACATGCGCACAGTTGAATAAATAATAATAACAATGAAAAAATTAAAAAAAAAAAAGAAAAGCTGGTTCTTTGAAAAAAATCAATGATTGATAAACCCTTAGTTAAATTAACCAAAATCAAGAGACAGAAAACCCAAATTAACAAAATTAGAAATGAAAATGGAGTTATCACAACTGATACCCAAGAAATTCAGAGAATTATAAGGTCATATTTCAAAAGCTTATACTCCATAAAATTTGATAACTCAAAGGAAATGGATGAATTTCCAAATAAGCACAACTTACCTAAGTTCAATCAGGAAGTTTTGAAGTATTTAAATAGTCCTTTAACAAGTGAGGAAATTGATGAAGTAATCTCAAATCTTCAAACATCCTGGACCAGATGGATTGAGCACAGAATTCTACCAGACATTTAAAGAACAACTAACACCAATACTCCTTAAACTATTCCATAAAATATCAAAGGAAGGAATTCTTCCAAATTCTTCCTACGAAGCTAATATCATACTAATCCCAAAACCTAATAAAGATACACTTAAAAAAGAAAACTATTGGCCAATCTCTTTCGGGGCCTGGAGAGATGGCTCAGGGGTTGTGACTCTGTCTCACAAGCAGAAGGTTCTGAGTTCGGATCCCAGGTCCCACATTAAAAAAACAAACAAAAAAAAAAAAACAATCTCTTTCATGAACACAGATGTAAAGATTCTCAACAAAATCTTAGCAAATTGGATTCAAAAACATATCAAAAAGATCATTCACTGTGATCAAGTAGGTTTTATCCCAGGCACACAAGGTTGGTTCAACATATGCGAATCAATAAATGTAGTATATCATATAAACCAATCCAAAGTCCAAGACCACATCATACTTTCCATAGATGCAGAAAATGCTTTTTACAAGATCCAACATCCTTTTATGATCAAAACCCTAGAAACAGTTGGAATGGAAGGCACTTATATCAATATAATAAAAGCTGCACACAACAGGCCAACAGCAAGGATTATACTAAATGGGGAAAAACTTGAAGCACTCCTGCTTCAATCAGAAACTAGGCAAGACTGTCCATCCTCACCACTTCTATTCAATATTATACTTGAAGTCTTAGCTAGAGCCATATGACAAGAGAGAGAAAGATGAAAGGGATTCAAATAGAAAAGGAAGAAGTGAAGATAGCTCTATTTGCAGATGACATGATTGTATATCTGAGCGATCCTAAAAACTCCACCAGAAAACTCCTGGAACTAATATATAAGTTCAACAGAGTGGCAGGTTACAAAATAAACATGCAAAAATCAGTGGCCTTCCTATACGCCAAGGATGAAAAAAGTGAAAAAGTCCTAAGAGAAACAATTCCATTTATTATAGTCTCAAAAAAATGAAATACCTTGGTATATAAATCTAATCAAAGAAATGAGAGACCTTTATAATGAAAACTTTAAAACCCTAAAGAAAGAAATTATAGAAGATACCAGAAGGTGGGGCTGGAGAGGTGGCTCAGGAGTTAAGCCTCTGCCTTGTAGGCAGAAGGTCCTGAGTTCCGATGCTTGACCCACATATAGACGCTGGGCGGAAGCAAGGGGTGGCCTGTTTCTGGTCCTGGTAGGCAGAGCCCATGAATCCCCAGGCCGAGTAAACAAAGAGGAGGTGGAGGCGGTCCATGGTGGTTCCCGAATTCGCCCATGGTTCTACTCACACACATACACACACACATGCACAGACGCACAATTGAATAATTTTTTTAAAAAAAATTTTAAAAAAAGATGATACCAGAAGATGGAAAGACCTCCCATGCTCCTGGATCAGCAGAATCAACATCATAAAAATGACCATCCTAACTAACAAAAGGAATATATAGATCCAATGTTATACCAATCAAAATCCCAAAGCAATTCTTTACAGAAATTGACCAATCTCAAAATTCACATGGAAACACAAAAGGCCCAGCATAGCAAAAACAATCCTGACTACCAAAAACACTGCTGGAGGTATCACCATACCAAACCTTAATCTATACTACAAATCCATAATAATAAAAACGAATCGGTACTGGCTCCAAAATAGACACATAGATCAATGGCTAAGGGTTGAAGACCCAGATGTCAGCCCACACAATCACAGCCATTTGATCTTTGACAAAGGGGCCCAAAAAACCCGATGGGCCCAAAAAACTCAATGGAAAAAGAACAGCGTCTTCAACAAACGGTGCTGGCAAAACTGGATATCCACATGCAGAAGATTAAAACTGGACTTGTACTTGTCACCATGCACAAAAATTAACTCCAAATGGATCAAGGACCTCAATGTTAGGCCAGAGACTATGAAAACCCTAGTTGAAAGGGTGGAGAACTCCCTTGAGCAGATTGGGCTAGGCCAACAGTTCCTAAACAGCAATCCAATAGCACAGGCACTAGAACCAACACTCAATAAATGGGATCTTATGAAATTAAAAAGCTTCTGTTCAGATAAAGAGATTGTAAATTGAGCAAAAAGGCAATCCACAGAATGGGAGAAAATCTTCACTAACCACATATCTGATAGCGTTCTATTATCCAGAGTGTACAAAGAACTTAAGAAACTGAACAGCAAGGAGATAAATAGCCCAATTAGAAAATGTGTCTCGGAACTCAAAAGAAACTTTTCCAGGGACGAAATCAAAATGTTTAACAAATATCCTTAAAATGTTCCACCTCCCTAGCTATCAGGGAAATGCAAATCGAAACAACCCTGAGATATCATCTGGCCCTGGTCAGGATGGCGAAAATCCACAATACAAACGACACCGAATGCTGGAGAGGATGTGGAGAGAAGGGAACTCTCCTACATTGCTGGTGGGAATGCAGCTTATACAATGCCTCTGGTGATCAGTCTGACGATTGCTTAAAAAGTTAAGGATTGAAGTGCTATATAACCCTGCTATACCACTATTGGGAATAATCCCCCATAATGCAGCAATTCACTACAATGACACAAGCACAACCATGTTCATTGCAGAACTATTTACATTAGCAAAGTCATGGAATCAACCCACATGCCCAACAGTTGACAAATGGATAATGAAAATGTGTTACATTTATACAATAGAATATTACTCAGCCATCAAAAAATGAATGAATGAAATTTTCCAGGAAATGGATGGAATTAGAAGATACTATATTGAACGAAGTATCCCAGACACAGAAAGTTATATGCCGTATGTACTCCCTACCAAGCAGATCCTAGCTCCTAACCCACTTAAGGATATATTCAAAGGAAATGACCTTCGATACCAATGCAGCCAAGGGCAGTGCAGGAACAGCAAGACGGAAAACAACAACCATCCATAAATCAGAACACCAAAGACCCTACATTATTCACCTGGAGCCAGACCAGCCAAATCTCTCCCCATCTGAAAGCTCAGGGAACCTTGCAGAAGAGGGGGGGTGGCAAGATTGTAAGAGCCTAAAGATGGGGAGACCAGCAATACTCCAGATACCCCACACCAGTCGGGGCTGCAGCAGCCAGGATAGAGCCACAATGTGATTGGACTTTGCCTGACCTGTACAATGGCTGACACATCAAACCTCCCCCCAAAGTCTATCATGGATCACAGGGGAGAAGGCTTCAGGCAATAGGATCCTTGGAGTCAAGGGATAAAACAGTCATAATAGAATTCCCATGCTAGCGGGCAGCCCAAGAAGGGGCCCTAAGTTATGCCACTGAGTCCTGAACCCTCACTAGAGTAGAGGACTCACAGAGAGGTTCAGCACCCACATAAATGGATGTTCTGGGGGATGGGAGGGAGGAAACAGTAGGTCCAGGAAAGGGGGAGAGAGGGAGGAGCTAAGAGAGAGGGGGAAAGGGGGTGTGCACTGGGGGACGATGGCTGAGGGAAGGGGAGAGAGAGAGGAGAAGGGTACCTATTGAGCTTGTAGGATTAGGCAAAAATAAAATGCGTAATAAAAAAGTTCACAGAAACAGAGCCAGACCCGAAGGAACCTGCTGCTGGGCTCAGGTTCCTCACATCACCATGGCGGGCGAGATGACGCAGCAGATAAAGGCGCTGACTGTGCAGTCCCGGTGACTTCAGCTCCGGGCCTGGAACACACAGTGCAGGAGTGAACGGGCGGCCAAGCACCGTCCTCAGACTTCATGTAAAGCCAGTGCACACACAGACACACACAGGAGTGCACACATGCACACTCACGCTCATGCTCACGCATGTGCACATGACCCACATACACACTCATAATCACACAAACGCACACATGTACTCAAATGCAAGTGCATGTACCCACACAAATGCATACATATATACAACCACGAACATACATATCACATGAACATTCACTGATATTCACTCATGGACACAGCTACATAAAGACACATAATACTGAATGCATACACACACAAACACACACATGAAAACACATGAGTGAAAATACACATGCATTCTCATACACCCTTACCAACAAATGCATGCACACACTAGCATACAAACAGGTTTGCAATGCACTTATGTATACACAAACTACCATACACACCAACACATCCACATACACACATACATGTACACACACATGAATGCTTGCACACACACAATTGTTTAAAAAGGTAAAAATCCAAAGCGTGCCATGCACTGGTAAGTTTTGAACAGCATCTTTACTGGGATGAGTTCCCTGCAGCCAAATCTGCACCTTGTGACTGAGATTCTCGTCCCACTGCGTCAAACGCTGAAACTCCTAATCCATGCTGAGACGGCTGAAGCATTTCTCTTCCTGGGTCTTATGTGCTTGCATGGAATGTGTTGCCCTTCCATGATTTTCCCAGGCCTGGACACGAGGGGGGCATGGTGTCCACCACCGTCGGAAGCTTCTGGCGACCCCTCCCCTCCAATGTCCAGTCAGCTTAGGGATCCTCCTGGTCCCTGGGTTGTCTCCTGTTCTGGATGACCCTGTGTCCCCAAGAAGAACCAGGCAGGAGAGCAGCCCGGGGAAGACGGCAGAGCACCTGGGGGTCAGGTGAAGGGTCACAGAGTCGGTGCTCCCTGGGGAGCACTCAGGACTCCTGGGTAGGACCATCCCCCGCAGCTCCTCCTGAAGAGCCCAGGTCGCCCTGGCAGTGGCAGTTCCTGGGCCTGTCTCGCTCCAGGTCCAGACCTCTGCTCCCTCTCCGCGGCCTGCCATGTCCCACAAGGCCGTGTCCACCAGGTGCTGAAGCCTGGACAAGCCCCAGGGAGGGCAGGTGGGTAAAAACACAGAGAGCGGCGGCCATGCTGCCCTGCTGAGAGGGGCGATGGGGACATGCACTGCTCCACCCGCCGCTGCGCCAGGCTCCTCCCAGCTGGACCCCCCAGGACCCCACAACATCCACCCCGGGGCCCTGCACACATGCGCAGCCCGTGTCACCTGCCCAGCCCTGCACAGCACAGTGGCCTCCTGGACTCTCCCCCCACTGTCAGACATCATCTCAAGACGCTCGGCATGGGCAGCTCATCGAGGGAACTTCCAGGACATGGTCAGCCACAGGACTGCTGGACGCCACTGTTCTTGGGGTCTGCCTGCGAAAGGCTCAACATCTCCCCAACATACACCAGAGATCTTAGTGAGCCAGTGGACGCTTCACAGAGAGGCTGAGCCCAGAGCCTGCTGAAGAGCTTTATTAGGAATCAGAAGTGGTCAGAAACTGGGATAGAGATGAAAGTACGACGATGGTCCAGGAGTGGGGGCGGGGGCATGAAGCTCAGGAGTCCGAGGATGAAAGCTGGTCCAGGGTGGTCCCTGCTCCGTGCCGGCGGCAAAGCTGGCTCAGTGGACACAGGCCTATGGGTCTGCAGTGACCAGAAGAGGAACAGAGTGAAGGATCCTCCCCCTCCCATGGGGGCAATGGGCAGAGCGCGGCTATGCGGGAGGCAGATGCCAGTCACAGGTCCTTTCCCATGCGTGTGAGCTTCCCGCTGGGCAGCCATGAGCCCCAAGAACAACCCGGGAGCCCCCTGACCAGTCAGATCTCAGAGAATCTTTTCTGGATGTGTGCAGTGAGTTTAGGACCAGGCCAGGAAACAGATAAAGAAAAGACTGAGAGTTACACTTGGAGGGCCTCCTAGAGGGGCCACCCCTGCCTGCCAACCACGGTCCACGCTGCTGGGGAGGGGAACAGGCCAGAGCAGGTGGGCCTGAGCTCTGGAGCTGGCTCTGGGCTGCCGAGGTCCTTCCAAGGGTCACTCACCCTGGCTTTGGTCGACACACTTTTCTGTGGAACAAAGAAAAGCCCAGGTGTGAAGAGGGGCCCTGGCTGACACCCCATCACACCTCCAGCCAAGATCCTCCCAGGACCACAACCCAAGGCAGGGCCTGGTGTCCATGCAGGGGACAGGAGGACATGTGACCCAGAGGAAGAGACACCAAGACAGAGAACAGAGGGTCACAGTCGTGAGGACACACAGGGGGAGCAGCCAGGAGCGGGGCGTCCTCTCACCCCTCTGCTCGGGGATGACCATGTTTTCATGCTCCAGGTCTTTAAACTGAGCAAATTTCTTAAATTCCTCCAAGGCCTCCAGATTTACTTCCTTGTCTCGTCCTGTGGGACAGGCCAGGTGAGCAGAGGTCACGTGACTGCACAGCTCTCTGGGCAGTGACCCAGGTCAGGACCACAGCCCAGCACTGGGCTTCACCCTGGAGCCCGTGGGGGCAGCAGAGAGGGGGCAGCAGAGGGGGCAGCAGAGGGGGCTGCACAGTGGATGCGGCGGCCACCTGGCAGGTGCACAGGAAGTGGGTGGCACTGACTCATGGAGTCTCTGTTTCCGAGGGGCAGTGAGGCTCCTGAGCAGGCCTGCAGGGTCACATCCTCACCTGGAGGGCTCCTGTGTCCCAGAAACACTGGTCTGTCTGGCGACCTCAGGACCATGTCCAACTAAGGCCTCTGATAGGACAGAACCTTCACACTGACCCTTCAGGGACCAGCGCTGGGCAATCTGCTGCATGGACCGTCCTTCCAGAGAGGTCAGCGCTCCGAGGACCACATGTGCCTTGTCCCTGGCGGTCCAAGCACAGCTGAACCCCCACGACAGAGCGGCCCACTGCCAGCAGCAACCTGGGCCCAGCCCTGGAGGTCAGTCAAGGCGCTTTCCTGTGCCAGGTGTGTCTGCTGACCACCTACTGGCTTCCAACAGTGGGGACCATGGGCAGGAGTGGGGTCTCTGGGGTCCTCACCTAAGAGGTCTGCTACTTGGAATTTTTCCTCAAATAACTTCACTTCATGAAGGAAGATGTAGTGGTCTGTCCCCGGTACCTCATAGATGTATAAAGCCATCTTGTCCCAGGCTGTGGATTAACAGAGAAAACTGTTCTGTGGTGTCTTCATTTCTAGATAAATATTTCTACATGTCAAGAAACAGTCTCTAAGGCCTGGAGCCCCTGGGCCGCTGGATGCAGACCTCGTCAGGGTCAGTGTGAGGCAAAAGTGCCCTCCCAGAAGGTTTCAACCTGTCTGTGCAGCCAGGACTGGGGGTGCCAGGGAGATGGAGGCTGGAGTTTGACCTGGGCACAGAGCTGCCCGGAGTTCCCAATCCTGACCTCTGTTTCCCGCAGGGTCACATAGACCACCAGGAAAGAGGCATGTTCATGGCTGGGAACAGTTCATGACCTCTAATGTCTGGTCAGATCCACAGACACCAGGAAGGGCATAGAGAGCCCGTGCTAGGAGCAGATGGGGCAGGATCATGGAGTCTGCAGGGGAGGCCGGGGCAGCCTGTCACTCACCACCTGTGAACGTGCCAGGCTCCTCTGTCTTCTGCAACAGATTGGTAAACTCATGACATTGGTCCTCAATCCTGGAAAACAGGAAACCCAGGATCGCCACGTTCACAGCCCAGACAGCACCCTGCCAGGTGCATCTCTGAATTCACCACTGATCAGGTGACCCTCTAAAGAACTCTGCCCCCCCAAAGGAAGGGGCTGTGGTCATCCTCATCCCAACCACTGATGTAAAGGGGGAGACAGCTGACAGGGAAGATCTTCAGGGGAGGGAGACACTCACAGGAAAACCTCTTTGACCTCCAAGTTTCCCCCGTCCAGGGACGTCATCTCCATGGGAAACGTAACCTTGACGCTGTCACTCGCAATCATGTCCATCTGTCTCACCAAGGCCTTCTTATACCAGGTTCCAGTGAGCTGCAGCAGACAGAGGCCTGAGCCCACGCGGCCGGCCTGCTTCCCCTCGCAGGGGATAAAATCCACCCAGGGGGACGCACAGGTGAGGGCTGCAGAGACCCCACCTCCTGCCCACCATCACCACTGCTACAGGCCACTGGCACCCCCAGCAGCCGGGCCTGGCAGCGGGACTGGAAAGAGCCCAGACAGGCCTTCCAGAGCCCAGGCCGCGGCTCCTCTGCGGGCGGCCCCACGCCCCACCCTGAGGTCCGCAGAGCGACCCAGAGCTGGTCTCCAGGCCCAGTGAGGCAGAGGGGCCTG
Organism: Typhlomys cinereus; assembly: GCA_023101885.1. Classification (NCBI taxonomy): domain Eukaryota; kingdom Metazoa; phylum Chordata; class Mammalia; order Rodentia; family Platacanthomyidae; genus Typhlomys; species Typhlomys cinereus. Next base: position 261,120 of record JALPQD010000945.1, on the reverse strand, counting down.
GCCACCAAGGCCAGCTCTTGAAGGCCCAGGTCCCAGCTCTGAGAGCGTCCTCTCCTGAAGCTCCTGCCTGGAAGAGCTTCTGTCCCACATGGCTTCAACAACACCCCTCCACCCAGACCTGCCCCTGCTCCCGCCCCGTGCCACATGTGCCACGTTTGCTGGGACAACAGCGAGCCCACGTTGGGGGGCTCCAGGCCGCGTGCAAGGTTGGAGTCCACAGTGAATGGACTCCAAGCCCTCCGGGGGCCGAGTCAGGCCCAGGGCACTGACCCTCAGGCCTTGCTCCCCCACCCCCTTCCCTGCCTCACGTTCTTGTTCTCTGCGAGCAAGGGCAGAGTGTGCTGGGCCTGCAGGGCAGACACCAGGCCAGACAGGACGGCAGCCAGCAGCAGGGTCCTCATCTCCAGGCGCGGTGCTCGCAGCCAAGGCAGGTCACTTGCGGCGTCGGGACCAGGCCGAGCGACCTCCTGGCATCATGTCCTTTATGGGCACCCTTGGCCCTGCCACACCCCTCCTGTCCATCTGCCCAGGCGCCGCACATCCATCATGGACATGGAATGTGTTATTGTTATGTGTTAATGTGTAATGTGTTGAATGTGAATATCACCGAGATAAGACACAATGCTCCTGCCCAGGTGCTGGCAGGACCCAGCATGGAAGGTGCTGTGAGCAGGAGGCCACCAGCCAGGCTGCGGGAGGGTGGGGCCCGTGCTCTTTGGGACCAGAGATGACTGAGCAGGCTGGAGTCTCCCTGGCCGGCTCAAAGGACCTTTTCATTGTTGCTGCTGTTGACTTTGTCCTCAGAGTTCACCTGCGTGAGACACGTTGACGTCACCATTTGCAATAATGGTGCATGTAATTCCATCCTTAACACCATACGGGGTCAACATGCACAGACGGCTTAGTCATGTCCGCAGCCAGAGCCCCACATGCAGCTTGAGGGGAAGTCCACAGGTGCTTCCCATCATCCACCTGGCTCGCCCTGTGTCCCAGGGGCAGAGCCAGCCAGGCTGTCCATGGCTGCCCTAGACACAGTCAGTTAAAGTGGTAATAGACGCCCCGAGGAGGTGGAGGGGGCACCAGTGCAGTCATGCTGGTCTGGAGACAGGGCAGGAGCCTGAGGCCTGCAGATGGACATGCTCCCGGGACAATAGAGCAGGAGGTGGGTCAGCCCAGGAAGACACCACGGGAGATGGTGGGCAGGACACCCAGAGGGCTCCATGGCCTGGCCCGTGTCTCTGCAGGACCCCGCTCTTTCTGTTGGGGCTCCCACCAGACCCCCAGCAGGACAGCTGTGGCTCTCACCTCTGCTGGTCACATCCCCAGGACCCATGACGGTGAGCCTTGGTGTGGGCACACCTTCTCAGGGCTGCCAACTCCTGGTGCCACGCGGGCTGCTGCAGGTCAGCGTCCTCTGCACTCAGGGCATCGGGACAGCAGCACCTGCTCAAAGAGGTGCCCACTGGGTGGAGGGGCAGTCACAGGAGGGGCTGGTAGGTCAGCCACACCAGGAGAGCCAGCAGACAGCGGGGCCTTGAGGGCTTCCCCACGTGCTAGAGGTTTTAGAGCCGAGTTTCCCTCTCAACCACGGACTCGCTTGCAGAACAAGCTCAGGAGTAGGAGCAGATCGTGCCACACGCGGACTGTGGCTGACGATGCCCAGCTGACCTGGGCCCTCCTGCAGTGTGTGAAGACGGTTCCTGGCACCAACTCACAGCTCATCTCTGGGGCGCCTGCATCCCGCTCTCCTGTCCTTCCCGTGACATGCTTTGGATAAGCCCAGATGTCCACAGAGCTCTCATGGTTCACGAAGGTCGTTTCTAACTGGACAGAGGCTGGCGGTGCCCGCATGGAATCTCCATTCTCCAGAGGCGAAGCAGGAGAAGCAGAAGTTCAAGGTCATCCTTGGCTGCATAAAAGCCTCGAGGCCGGTATGAGCCACAGGGGACCCTGTTAAGAAAAAAAGAAAGGGGCTGGAGAGGTGGCTCAGGGTTAAGCCTCAGCCTTGCAGGCGGAAGGTCCTGAGTTCAGATCCTAGACCGCACGTATAGACGCCAGGCGGAAGCCGGGGCGGCCTGGTTTCTGGTCCTGGTAGGGCGGAGCCTGTGAATCCCGGGGCAGAGTAAACAAGGAGGAGGTGGAGGCGGTCCGTGGTGGTTCCCGAATTCATCCATGGTTCTACACACACACACACACACACACACACACACACACACACACACACACACGCACGCATACATGCACAATTTAATAAATAATAAATAATAATAAAAAAAGAAGAAAAATGGAGAGAAATATTAAAGAATAAAAAAAGAATAAAAGAAACAGACACAGAGAGAGAGAGGCAGAAAGGGGGAGAGGTAGGAAGGAATAATTTCCAACCTAGACAGAGAAAGCCAAAAACAGAAAGTTGCAAAACAAAATCCCTTGTGAGCATCATGCAAAATGTTTAAGGAAATATGAGTAAATGATAGTGGAAGGATGATTACCACAGATGGATGGATGGTTCCATTCCAAGCAATTATTTCTATAACTAACACTCAAAAATGACATATCATATCAACTGAGATAAAGAAAACATATGCAAAGATGACACTTCTCTTAGGAAGAACAGAGGGAAGGAATCTCCTTGTGCAGTAAAGAACTTCTACAGAAACCTACAGTCAGCCTCACTTCAAGTGTGAAACTGTGCGGTCCTAGCATCAAGGACGAGCACAGGTGTGCTCTGTCACATCTCACACGTAGCACAAGGCAGAAAGTCACAACCACATCAGTGAAGGTGAAAAAACACCCAGACCGGCAGCAAAGAGTCTCTCTGGAAAGACTGATTGTGCGCAAGGTCACAACTCTCAAACAAAAACAGAGCCAAGAACCAAGTGCACCCCTCCGCAGGCTGCAGCCCACCTTCCCCCACTACGGCTGACGCCTACTGCGGGGAGGGGCCCCCCGAAGCTCTCCTTCCTGGACTGCTCCCCCCCGCGACCCTGAGCTTCTCAGGCTCTCCCTGCACACACTGTTCGTTGTTCATCTGTCACCTGTCCCCATCCAATCTATTGTGTGATTCTTTTCTTATCAAGACCTCTTTCACATAATTACGACCCGCGCTACAGGAAGAGAAATCCTCACCAAGAACAAAGCTGTGGGGACAAAGCAGGTTTTGTCCTCTGAGTAGAACTGTCCAAGGCAGCCACCCGAGGGGACATTTAGACACAGAGGTGACGGCAGTGGAGGAAGCCAGCTGGGAACGAGTGGGTGGAGAGGACGCCAGGAGGGAGGGACACTCAGTGGGACCTGCAAGAGGGAGACGGAGCCAGGTGTGTGTGAGAACAGACTGCAGGGCAGAGCAGATGGGACGGATGCGGGACAGAGAGACAGACACTCCCACGCCATCAGAGGGAGCGTTGACCAACTGTGGTGAGCTGTGGGCCACTGCAGGAGCTTTAGCCGTCCCTGAGAGGAAAACGGGGGACCAGGAAGCTTCCACGGGGTCAGGATGGATGTGGTATCAGGATGGGATGTGGCATTGTTGAGGTCGTTGATTTTAAGTTACCATTGGAAACAACAGGTTCTGTGGTGGCATGTCCATCCATATGTGACATTAGAGCATAACTCGTCCACCTCTCCATTATCCTGTGCTCCCGCCAGGACGGTGACATATATTTTGTTCAAGTACCATCATTAAAAGTTGCAGATATCTGAAATGTATAATCTAGCAATGTCCTTCTATGTCTTAGAATAAAAGAACAAGCCAAACAAAGAAGTCCTCCATGAAAAGATACTAAAAAGCAAGAAGAAAATAATGAAATGGAGATTAAAATAGAGGACAAAGATACAATAAAACAAACACTTCTTTCCTTAAAAAAAACAGTCAAATTGACAAGTCAAACCTACCAAAAGAAAGAAGGCAGCACAAATTCATAAAATTATAGACAACACAAGGACCATTATAACAGATACCCATGAAATTCAGTGAATCAGTAGGAATTTTTTTTTTTATTCAATTGTGCATGTGTGCGCGTGTGTATGTGTGTGTGTGTGTAGAACCACAGGCAAATTCAGGAACCACCATGGACACCTCCACCTCCTCCTTGTTTACTCTGCCCCGGGATTCACAGGCTCCGCCCTACCAGGACCAGAAATGCAGGCCGCTCCCCCCTTCCCCCCCTTCTGCCCGGTGTCTATACGTGGGGTCTAGGATCCGAACTCAGACCTTCCGCCTGCAAGGCAGAAGCTTAACCCTTGAGCCACCTCTCCAGCCCCAGTAGGAAATATTTTTGAAAAATGGTATTCAAAAAAGATGGAAAATCTTGAGTCACATAAATCCCTAGGTTCGTGTGTCTTACCAAGAGTAAATCCAGAGGACATAAACAACCTAAAATAGATCTATCATGAGCAGCAAGACTGAGAGGCAATAAAGATTCTCTCAATCAAGAAAATCCAGGTTCTGGTTGGACTCATTGCTGAACTATATCAGACTTCGAAAAAATAGCTAATTGTTCAGAAAAATAGCAAAATACTGCCAAACTTATTCTATGAAACCAGTATGACTCTGATACCAAAATCAGATAAGGGCACAATTAAAAAGAAAAGTTAGCCAATGCCTTTGGAAATTTTCATTCTGAAACTCTCAATAACATTCATGATAAATTCAACAGCATATTAAAAGATCATTCATTATGATCAAGTATGTCTCATCCCAGGAATGCAAGAATGGCTCAATAGATAAAAGCCAATGAAGTGGAATTATATCACATGAATAGACTCACAGATATCACACACTTATCTCAACCACTACAGAAGGTTTTTGACACAGGCCAACACGGCTATTGATAAATATATATATATATATATTCTGAAGAAATTAGAAAGGAACATAAGAAACATCAAAAAGCAGCCACAACACATCCATAGCAGACTCAATTACACTGCATGGAGGGCACCTGACGGCATTCTCTCCAGAACCTGGAACAAGACGAAGCATCCGCTACCTCTAGTCTCCTTCGATGAAAGGCCTGAAGCCCCAGTCAGAGCAACAAGGGAAGAAAAAGAAGTAAAAGGATGCCGATAGCAAAGAAATCAGATTCTTTCTACTTGCAGGAGATGACCCTACACTGAAAAAGACATCAAGGACCCACAAGGTCACACTCAGCTTTTACTTAGAGGAAATCAGCCATCCAGCATGTTATAAAATGGGAAATTCAGGGGGCTGGAGAAGTGGCTCAGGGGTTAAGCCTCTGCCTTGCAGGCGGAAGGTCCTGAGTTCAGATCCTAGACCCCACGTATAGACGCCTGGCGGAAGCGGGGGCAGCCTGCATTTCTGGTCCTGGTAGGGCGGAGCCCGTGAATCCCGCGGCAGAGTAAACAAGGAGGAGGTGGAGGCGGTCCATGGTGGTTCCCAAATTCATCCACGGTGCTACACACACACATACATACACACACATACATGCACACACGCGCACACATGCACAATTGAATGAATAATTTAAAAAATTGGGAAATTCATTTCATCGACAAACATGCAATCCATCAACAATGCCTTAAAATTAGGACTAACTCTCACCAGGGTAGTAGAGGAAAGACCTCCACGACCAAAGCTCTAGGGCACTGAAGACCCGCACCAAGGAAGACCTAAGGGAGCAAGGCCTTCTGTGCTCAGACCAGGCACGTGAGCGCTGTGCACGTGGCTGACAGCAAGCCCCAGGCCAGTGCAATCCCCGTCAAACTCAATGACTTTCTTCACAGAGCCAGAAAATGATCAAAAACTCATATGCAAAAGAGCCAAATAGTCAAATCAATCCTAGGCAGACAGATCAGGGCAGAACGGGCTGTGATACCTGATTTCAAATGGCAGCACAGAGCTGTTAGTACCAAGAACAGCGTGGTATCAACAAAAGCAAATACAAAGACTGATGGACGCAGAAAGAAACACATGCAGCCACGGTCACGTGATATTCTACAACAGAATCAGAACATACATGAGAGACAGCCAGGCGGAGTTGGAGCAGATGGCAGGGGGTGGGGGGGACTGGACAAGGAGAATGGAACTGGTAAGAACTGGTAACTTACAGGTAAAAAAAATAATTCTTAAAAATAATGTCTTGGAAAACATGTTTTTTGGTTTGCAAGTTTTCCTTCCTCCTGGTAACTTACTGGTGAAACCAGTTTTTAGGAATAAGAAGCCTTGTGAAAACACGTTTTAACATGTAAGCATTCCTTGCTCATCATGAGAGCAGCTGTGTGTGGGCCTCTTCCTCACCCACGAGTCCATGTGCAACGCAGGAGGAGATCACATGATCTCCTCACGTGATCTCCTCACAGGCGCCTGAGTGCATGTTGCCAATATGCATCTACATGTGAACTTGTGTCTCTGTGTATGTATGGGGATGTCTGTGTGTGAGTGTGTGTGCACCCCTCTTTCTGAGTGCACATGTATGTCTGTGTGTTTGTGAGAGGGTCTGTATGTGTGTGTATATTTGTGTGTCACTGTATCTCTGTATGTGTCTGTGTGTGTGTGTCTGTGTATGTCTGTGCGTCTCAGTGTGTCTCTATGTTTCTGTGTATGTGCGTTTCTGTGTATGTGTCTGTGTGTGTCTGTGTGTGTCTGTGTGTCTATGTGTGTGCGTGTATCTGTGTGTGTCTATGTATGTGTCTGTGTGTCTATGTGTGTGTCTGTGTGTGTCTGTATGTTCGTGTCTGTGTGTGTATCTGTGTGTATATGCATGTGTGTCTGTGTCTGTGTGTCTGTGTGTGTCTGTGTGTCTGTGTGTGTGTCAACGTGTGTCTGTGTATGTCTCTGTGTATGTGTATCTATGTGTGTCTGTCTGTGTGTGTCTCTGTGTGTGTCTGTGTGTGTGTGTGTCTGTATGTTTGTGTGTGTCTGTGTATGTGTGTGTGTCTGTGTGTGTCTATCTGCATGAATGTGTCTGTGTGTGTCTGTGTGTGTCTGTGTGTATCTATGTGTGTCTCTGTGTGTGTCTATTGTGTCTGTGTATGTGTGTTTGTGTGTGTCTGTGTGTGTTTCTATGTGTCTATGTGTGTCTGTAAATGTGTCTCTGTGTGTGTATATGTGTGTGTATATTTGTGTGTGTGTCTATGTGTCTATGTGTGTCTGTCTGTGTGTGTCTATGTGTGTCTGTGTGTACGTGTGTGTCTATGTGTGTGTCTATGTGTGTGTGTATCTGTGTGTGTCTATGTGTGTGTGTGTGTGTGTCCGTGTGTGTCTATGTATGTGTGTGTGTCTGTATGTTTGTGTGTCTGTGTATATGTGCGTGTCTGTGTGTCTATGTGTGTCTGTCTGTGTGTGTGTTTCTATATGTGTGTCTATGTGTCTATCTGTGTATGTGTGTTTGTGTGTGTGTGTATCTATATGTCTGTGTGTGTATATGTGTGTGTGTGTCTGTGTGAGTGTGTATGTGTGTGTGTGTGTGTCTGTGTGTGTGTGTCTGTGTGTGTGTCTGTGTGTGTGTGTGTGTGTGTGTGTGTGTGAGCAAAGAACAGCAGCAAGGCCCACAAGTCTGGCTCCGAGGCAGTGTGAAGAGCAGCGAGGCTGAAAGGGCCGAGCTCTGGCGTGAGCCAAGAACAGCAGCGGCAGCGATGGCAGCAACACACCAGCCATGACTCACGCATTAGTCCAAGCAGGGGAGGGAAGAGCAAGTCCCTCCCCCTTGTACTTCGTCCATCTGTCATGAGAAAGCACCACCCACTAAGGCCGAGGTCTTCCTCATCGAGGAAACATCAGCGGCAGGCTCGTTCACCAGCTTGCCTCCGCCATCAGTTCTTCACAGCAGTGCCCCAAACAGCCTGCACCTGAATCCAACTACCAAGCCCCTCCCCCTCCAGCACAGTGGCCCCTCGCTCTCAGCAGGAGGGGTTGGCGGCAAGGATGCACCCCGGAAGAGCATCCCTGCAGCCCAGGGCCCACGCCAACCCTGCTCCCTGTTCACACACCTCCCTGGGTCCCAATCCACCCCCCTTTCTGGACTCACCTATGCCTGACCATGGGGAGAGCTGGGGACCTCGGTCTTCAAGCTGCGATGGCGGCGACACCCAGTACCTACTCGAGGCAGGGCTTGGCATGCCAGCCCTCTTCATGAACCCTCTCTCCTGACCACACCAGGTGGACGGTCAGACGCGGCGTGCACACGTGGGATCCACTCAGCACCAGCCGGCTGAGAGCCACCCAGGTCTCCAAAGCTGAACTGGACTGAGGAGTCGGTGGTGCAGAGCCCGGGAGCCCAGCCTGCCAACCCGATCTGAATGGGAATGATCCGCTGTCAGGCAGACAGAGGGAGCCTTCTCTCTCCAAGGTCCATCCTAAGTGAGGCGCCAGTATGGCGTGGCTGCCCCCAAAGCTCTAGGAGCGAGGTGTCCAAGAGGCCACAAGCACCATGCAGCCTGTCTGCACCCCACGTGGTCCCCAACTTTCCTGGGGTGGGGAGCCCAGAGGTTTCTGCAAGGCAGCTGATCATCTCAGGACAGCAAACTTGACTTCCAGCCTGTCTCCATCCAGGGTCTGGTGGTCATGGGCATCACACAGATACCGCCGGCTTCTCAGAGTCTCCTTGTCCGGTACCCCAGCCTTCCCATACCTCATCCACAACTGGGGTAGGAACTGCCAAGGTCAAGCTAAGCACTCGCCATGGGAGACACCAGTCCTCAGAATCTAGTGTGGGGACTTGGGGTGACAGAGGGCCACCAACATCACAGGCTGCATGAGAGATGTCCACAGTATGCCTTACTGCCCCCCCATCTCCAATGCTAAGCCAGGCTCCTCTGCATATCCCCCCAAATGTCCAATGCTAAGCAGGCTCTTCTGCATATCCCCCCAAATGTTCAATGCTAAGCAGGCTCCTCTGCATATCCCCCCAAATGTCCAGCGCTAAGCAGGCTCTTCTGCATATCCCCCAGATCTCCAATGATAAGCCAGGCTCCACCGTTGAATACTCTGCTTATCTAAAAACAAGAGACAATCCCAAGTCAGAGGACCGAGGAATGCTCTTACCAGTATCTAGGTGAGAGACAGCCACGAGAGGCAGCCACAGAGAGTGGGGCGATCAGACACAGACCCACTGAATCTAAGCAGTAAGAACTTAATCACGGTTTGGCAGACAGCAGACCCTCCTCCTGTGATGAGAGCTAGTCCCATTATCTGAGGACTGTTAGAGACTGAGACCTGCTCATGGCCATCAGTCAACTGATCACCATGGAGATTAACACCTCCCACCCATGCTGTCAACTGATCGCCATGGTGACTGAGACCTCCCACCCCTGGCTGCCAGTCAACTGGTCGCCAAGGATACTGACACTGCCTACCTTGATTGTCAGTCACTGATCACCATGGAAACTGATATCTCCCACCCACGCTAACTGTGGCGCTGGAGTGACCTCATTGGCATCTCTGGTTTGCAGTCCTGAGGACCCCAAGTCTGAATGGCACGTGGCTTGCGCTCGGCAGGCTCCTCTTTCTACAGAATGGCTTCTTGATGGCGCAGCCTGAGAGCCTGGAGAAGAGCAGGCTGAGCAGCCAGTTCCTTTCTCCCTCTGCAGCGCAGAACTCAGCTCTCTGCTCGCTTCCCCACTGTACCACGCACTCGGGGAACAGCCTTCCACTACATGTATTTGAATCCTCTATGTGGTATTTGAGTTCTCTTTATTTTCCTACATATGTGTGGTATATGGGCCCTTCCTCCATTGTACTTGAATCCTGTGGTATTTGAGTACTCGCCGTGGTATCTAAATCCTCACTGTGGTACATGAATCCTCTCACTGTGCTACCTCAGTCCTCTCTGTGCTACTTGACTCCTCTCTGTGCTACTTGAGCCCTCTCTCTACAGTACTCAGATACTCTCTATGGTACTTGGGTCCTCTCTGTGGTACCTGAGTCTTTTCGTAGCATCTAAGCCCTCTCTGTGCTACCTGCGTCCTCTTTATGTGACCTGAGACTCGTCTGTGGTACTTCAGTGTTCTCTGTGGTACTCAAGTCTCTCTGAAGTGATCAGATTCTCTCTGTAGCACTCAAGTCTTCTCTCTATGGTACTTGAGACCTCTTTGTGAAACTTGGGTCTTCTTGGTAGTACTCAAGTCTTCTCTGTGGTCCTCTGGTTCTCTCTGTGCCACCTGAATCATCTCTCTGCTTTCTCTGCTACCCGAGTCCTATCACTTGACTGCTCCCTGTGGTACTTGATTCCTCTCTGTTTTATCCTCTCTGTGACATTAGAGTCCTCTCTGTGGTACTCGGGTTCTCTCTTGAAATCCTCAATATCTCTCTGTGGTACTTTGGCAATCTGTGTGGTATTCGAGTCCTCTCTCTTCAGTATCTGAGTCTTCCCTATGTTACTTGGATCCTCTGTGGTACTCGAGTCCTCTCTCTGTGGTACTCGAGTCCTCCCTGTCATATTTGTCTCCTTTCTGTGGTACTCAGGTCTTCTGTGTGGTACTTGAGTCTCCTATGTGGGACTTCCTATGTTACTTGAATCCTCCTTGTGATACTCCAGTCCTCTCTCTGTGGTATATGAGTCCTCTCTGTCATGCTCGTTTCCTCTCTGTAGTATTCAAGTCCTGTTTGTGATACTCAGGTCCTCTCTGTGGTACCAGAGTCCACTCTGTGACACTCAAATCCCCTTTATATAATCAAGTCCTCTCTCTGTGGTACTCGAGTCATCTCTATAGTACTCAGGTCTTCTTTGTGGTATTTAAGTCTTTTCTCTAAGATACTCAAGTCTCCTTTATTACTTGGGTCCTTTCTGTGGTACTTGGGTTCTCTCTGTGTGCTACTTGAGTCTTCTCTGTGGTACTTAGGTCTTCTCCACAAAAATTGAATCTTCTCTATGTTAAGTGAGTCCTCCCTGAAGTACACAAGTTCTCCCTGTGGTGCTTGGGTTCTCTTGTTGTACTTGAGTCCTCGCACTCAAGTGACCTGTGTGGTACTCCAATCTTCTCTCTGTGGTACTCCAGTCCTCTCTCTGAGGTACTCCAATCTTCTCTCTGAGGTACTCCAGTCCTCTCTGTGGTACTCCAGTCCTCTCTCTGAGGTACTCCAGTCCTCTCTCTGAGGTACTCCAGTCCTCTCTGTGGTACTCCAGTCCTCTCTGTGGTACTCCAGTCCTCTCTCTGTGATACTCCAGTCCTCTCTCTGAGGTACTCCAGTCTTCTCTCTGTGGTACTCCAATCCTCTCTCTGAGGTACTCCAGTCCTCTCTCTGAGGTATTCCAGTCCTCTCTGTGGTACTCCAGTCCTCTCTCTGAGGTACTCAAGTACTTGTTGTGGTACTCAAGTCCTCTCATTGTGGCACCTGAGTTTGCTCTGCCACACTTTCATCCTCTTTGTGGTATGTAAGTCCTCTTTCTGTGGGACTCCAATCCTCACTGTGGTATGCGAATCCTTTCTGTGGTACTCAAATCTTCTCTGTGGTATTCAAGTCTTCTCTCCACGGGTCTCAAGTTCCGTGTTCTTGAGTTCTCCCTACAGTACTCAAGTCCTCTCTCTGTGCTACCTGAGTGCTTTCTCCGTGGTGCTTAGATCCCCTCTGTGTTACTAGATTCATCTCTATGGTACTTGAGTCCTCTCTATGGTACTTGGGTTTCCTCTGTGTTACTTGGATCCTTTTTCTGTTACTTGAGTACTACACATGATACTTGAGTCCTGCATGTGGCCCTCAAGTCTTCTCTCTGTGGCCTTAAGGTCTCTGTATCTGAATCCTCTCTGTGGTACTCTGGTCCTCTCTGTGACAAATGAACCCTCTTTGTGGCACTCGAGTCTTCTCACTCTCCAGTTCGCCCTGTGGTACGAGTCCTCTCTGTGGTACAGGTTCTCTCTGTAGTACTCAGGTCCTCTCTGTGGTACTCAGGTTCTCTCTGATACTTGCTCAGTAAGATGACCTCAAATGAAGCCAGAAGAGAGATCCATCCCAGCCCACAAACACGCAGCCACCCAGAGATGAGGCAAACAGACTCAACTGAGCAGAAGAACACAATAGCTAATTCAATATGTAATCAACAGAATCAACACGTTGGAGGAAACATTCAGGAAAGAGATACAGGAAAAAAAAAATTGACCTGTCAAATTGACAGGTAATTTTACTCTGACTCCAATCTACTTCCTTCTACCAGAACCATTTGGTGTTAAATTTTTCAATGCAAACATGTCTTAACAAGTACAAGGTTAGAGACATACTAGAATCAGGGCAGGGATGTAAACAAGACCTAAGTCAATATTAGTTATGAGTGCTCAGCATAAAACCTCTTCGATCCCACAGTCAACACTGTCAAATGCAACCCTAAAAACAGGAGGACCCCACTACTGGCATCCTGCCATAGACTTCTTTCACTCTATGTCCAAAGTGGGGCAGACAACTCAGGACCCCCACTTGGTTTAGGCTAGGTAACACCCTCTCACCTACTACACACACTTCTGGCAATGTACTTGGAACTTTGTAGGCACATAGTTTGCTCACAGATCCCTTTCCAAACAATTTGCTGGACCCCCACCTGCATCACACATGCCTTTCACTAAATAGTAACCATCAAACTTAGACAATTTCTATTCAAATATATACCCAATGTATTTGAGTATAAAGAATAGAGAAGCGATCTGGTCTGAACTGTTTTTGGGTGCAATGAGCAGTCAGTCAAAGTGTGTCCTTCTAGGGAACTTTTAGAAAGAACTTTTAGCATCTCATGTCTGTGTATGACCGAACATGCATATGATTAAAGTCAGGTGCATTGTGGGAAGGTACATGTGCAGCTGAAAAATGACTGGATGTTCTAATCTTGCATTCAAAATATAGAACCACCCAGATTATACCTCTTAGCAAGCAGACCCCTCCTTTTAGACTTCATAAAAATTGAAACCCTAGGTCCCAGTCCAGTGCCCTTGAACTACCATTGCTATGCTCAGAATAAAAGTTGTCCTCACTGGTTTTATTCATTCTCGAATACAAGCCCAAGAACCTGAGCCCTGACGCCAGCTACTAGCAGCAAAAGCAAAGTCCATACTGCCCGAGCCCAAACCTGAGGATCATTAGCAGAGCGAGTCTCTTCTCTGAGCTGCCGGCACGGTGCTGAGACGGGTGAGGTGTTAAGCCTTTGCCTCAAAAATGAAAGAGCTGAGTTCGAATCCCAGATTCCACATAAAATGCCAGGCAGAAATGGCAGAAGCCTCCACTTTCAGCCATGGAGAGCGAAGCCTGGAAAACCCTAGAGCAAAGCAATAGAAAGGTAGAGCAATCCAGGCTGACTCCCCAAGTAACTCTTGGCCTCTACTTACGTTACACCCACCTACACACAAGCACACATGCACACACACACACATACTGCTGTGGGTGCATTCCTCTGAGCAGATGGTCAACATTTTGTTCTGTCAACCGCTGACATTTCCCTTAGTGACAGAAAAACTGAGAGGGGCTAGAATGCATGAGGGCACGCACGTTGCACACATGCTCATATACGTGCTTATTCACATGCTGCCCACATGCCTCAAATGTGAGATTGGGTGGCCCTAGGGTGTGTAAGCGGAGAAAGATCAGTTGAGAGGGGTCCACCTAGATGCCCCGGGAAGCTGTCAGCTGTGCTATGGTGAGCAGTCCCTGCTCCCATCAGCGACCCTCACCCATCCTCTCAGCGACCCTCACCCTGTCCTGTCAGAGACCCTTACCCTGTCCTGTCAGCGACCCTCACCCGTCTTGTCAGAAGACCCTCACCCTGTCTTGTCAGCAACCCTCATCCATCCTGTCAGAGACCCTCACTCTGTCCTGTCAGTGACCCTCACCCTGTCCTGTCAGCAACCCCCACCCATCCTATCAGAGACCCTTACCCTGTCCTGTCAGTGACCCTCACCCTGTCCTGTCAGAGACCCTCACCCCGTCCTGTCAGTGACCCTCACCCTGTCCTGTCAGCGACCCTCACCGATCCTGTCAGAGACCCTCACCTTGTCCTGTCAGCGACCCTCACCCGTCTTGTCAGACACCCTCACCTCGTCCTGTCAGAGACCTTCACCCTGTCCTGTCAGTGACCCTCACCCTGTCCTGTCAGTGACCCTCATCCATCCTGTCAGAGACCCTCACCCTGTCCTGTCAGCGACCCTCACCCTGTCCTGTCAGAGACCCTCACCCTGTCCTGTCAGTAACCCTCACCCATCCTCTCAGAAGACCCTCACCCTGTCCTGTCAGAGACCCTCATCCATCCTGTCAGAGACCCTCACCCTGTCCTGTCAGAGACCCTCACCCTGTCCTGTCAGTGACCCTCACCCGTCTTGTCAGACACCCTCACCTCGTCCTATCAGCAACCCTCACCCTGTCCTGTCAGTGACCCTCACCCTGTCCTGTCAGAGAACCTCACCCTGTCCTGTCAGCGACCTTCACCCATCCTGTCAGAGACCCTCACCCTGTCCTGTCAGCGACCCTCACCCTGTCCTGTCAGCGACCCTCACCCATCCTATCAGAGACCCTCACCTTGTCCTGTCAGCGACCCTCACCCCTGCTCCGGTAAGTAACCCCAATAAACTTGTTGGTTCGTTGCCATTTTGGTCTGTCGAGAAAGTCCTGTCTGGGGTGGGAAGACAGCTATGTGGCCATCTCCCCAAGAAAAGTAATTCACACACACACACACACACACACACACACACACACAAAAGAGAGAGAGAGAGAGAGAGAGAGAGAGAGAGAGAGAGAGAGAGAGAGAGGACCAACGCACTAGAATAAAAACCCAGAAATACATCCGTGCAGTTGCTTCCATGTAACACTCGACCCGAGTGTCCGCATGGGCTCCATGAGCTCCTGAAGATGCTACCAGCTGGGACCTCGCTGGCCCTCTGCTCCAGAGGCTCATGCTGCTGGGGGATGCAGAGGTGGGGGGGGCTTTGAGTCCAGAGAGGCCTGCAGTCTGACCCTGGGCACTGACCCTGGGCTCTTTCCTGGCTGAGCACCAAGGCCCCTGCCGACATAGTTCATAGCTAACCATTACTTCGGGAAACAGCCAGACTGTCCGAGTCCCCTGGAGCACTTGCTGGTGGCCCCACCCCACCACCTGACTTGAAGACATCAGAGTTGCTGGGAATGAGACCACAAGGTGTCAGTGCACATAGCTCAACAGAGCAAGCAGCCTAAACAGCCGACCCACAGAAGCATGTGCGGGCGGCCAATGGTCTCACGACACAGCAAAACAGACCGTAAAAGGAGAAGCACAGACTTCCACAGCTGCTCCCTGGAATGGAAGAGAAATGCTCGTGCACAGTGCACACAGATACATGCATATATGCATACACACGTGCACACAAGTCACATAGGCACATACATACACTTACACACATACATGCACACATGCACGCATACATACATAGAAGCATACACATACATATACATACACACATATATATACACATGTGCACACACACATAGGCACCGACACGTGCACATGGACACATACAGTTCACAAAAATTAACTCATGGTGGTGCACACTTGTAACCTGGGAGGCGGAGCAAAGGATCCGCAGTTCTCGTCCTTTCCTGCTACACAAGTGTGCAGCCAGTTTGGGCCACGTGAGACACTGTCTCAAATGCAAACAAACTCAAAATTCATCATAAATGTTAAAGTGTAAAAACTAGACTACTCCTAGATGCCACAGCGGGAAATCGCAATGAGCGTGACGGCGAACCACTGCAAAAGTATAAAATGAAAGTTAAAAACTGGTAGGGCAGCTTCATTAAGGTTAGAAACTTCTGTTGTATTAGTTACTCTTTTCTGTTGCTGTAAGACAAGACCCAAAGTCAAGCAACTTAAAGAGAGAAAGGGAGATTTCTTCAGCTCACGCTTCCAGAGGGGAGATGCAGTCTTTCATGGCGGAAGCCGCATAGCTGGCGGCAGAAGCTAGAGGCGGCCCAGGTCACGTCCATCCAGAAGGCTCAGGGCTGCTAGGCTGCCAATTGCTAGATGAGACCTCTCTGGGAAATAGGTGGGCTAACCAACCTCAAGACCCCACACCCTGGTACTGTCCTGTGACCGCCTTCCTCCAGCAAGTCTCCACCTCCTGAAGGTTCCCTGACCTTCCCAATAACTAAAGATTCAAACCCATGAGCCTGTGGGGACAAGACACCTTCAAACCACGACATTGCTCTGGTGGAAACTGCTGCTGATGGGGATGTAGCTGAGCTGGCAAAGTGCTTGCCAAGGATGTGTGAATGGGTCCCGCCCCCAGCACTGGGGAAACCGGGCAGGAGGCTGCGCACTTGTAATCCCAACATTGGGGAGGGTACAGGGAGGAGGGTCAGAAATCAGAGCTCATAGCAAGTTCAAGGCCAACATGGGCTACATAAAACACTGACTCAAAAAAAAAGATGTTAAAAGAATGAAAAAACAAGGGGGCTGGAGAAGGGTCAGGGGTTAAGCCTCTGCCTTGCAGGCGGAGAAGGTCCTGAGTTCAGATCTTACACCCAGGTATAGACACCAGGCTGAAGCAGGGCAGCCTGTGTTTCTGGTCCTGGTAGGGCGGGGCCTGTGAATCCTGGGGCAGAGTAAACAAGGAGGAGGTGGAGGCGGTCCATGGTGGTTCCTGAATTCATCCGTGATTCTATATATACACACAAGTGCGCGTGCACATGCGCACGCACGCACTCACACACAATTGAATAAATAATAATAATAAAAATTAAAAAAAAGAATGAAAAAAACAGGCCACTGATTAGAATATTTGCAGAGCCTGCTGGGAGATGGCTCGGGGTAAAGCAAAGGACCCGAGTTCAGATCTCTAGATCCCAAGTATACATGCCAGGCAGATATGGTGACCTAGGAAATACTAGACCAAAGCAATAAGGGGGTAGAGGAATTCAGGATGATTTCCAGATATGTCCTGGCACACACTCTCGAGTTGCCCTGTTGTACCCCACACCTGAATCCACACATACACCCCACATCCAAAACACAATTTTGTTTAATGTCTCAAGGTGGGAAATTCTGAGCTGTTCGCAGGGCAGGTACATGCACATGCCACACAAACCGGAAATTGTGAGCAAAATATAAAGACAGCGTAAAGGGCCTAACGCCCAGCAAGTTCAAGCTCAGTGTGCATTTCTGGAAACAGGGTCTACACTTTGGGATGAAGCGAGGTGGCAGAGTCCCGCCAAGCATCCGTGAAATGACAGTTTTCTGTTACCATCTAGAAAAACATTTATTCCCAGCAATAGAGAACTAGAAATCCCCAAGTAAATCCAACATGGACACAGCAGCCTGACCAGGGGCACCATTCCGCTGGGGCAGCACTTGGCTGGCTGGGAGCCGAGCTCCCCTGGGGCATGCAGGCAGCTCATGCCCTCTCCTGCCTGCCCCCGCCATCGGGATTCCCAGCACGGGAGGGGACTGGCTAGAGCCTTGGGGCGCGCAGGCCCACCGGTGACAGAGCTTCTGCCTCAGCATGGGGAGCGGCCAAAGCCACCATCTCACACAGCCGAGGGGCTTGGACACGCTGCAGCTCAAGGCGGTGGGCGCTCCGTGGAGCCCGAGCACGTGGTGTGCCGGGTGATGCCGATAGGAGGTCAGGCAGATGGCGACACTTCAACACGTCCCTGGACCCCTCCTGGCTCCCTGCAGATGGGGGGGCACCTGGCCACGAGCCTGGCCGCCTCCCTCTCCGGCTACCCTCCAGGAAGCCAGGCTGTCAGTTCCGGATGGCCTGGTGGTTCTTGGGCACGGCCACGAACCGCAGCTTCTTCATAATGGGGGGCCAGCCCAGCATTTGCTGGTCCCACAAGTACTCGGGCGACAGCACCTTGGTGGGCTTGTGGTACAGCAGATACTTGTTCAGGTGGCTCTCGTCGTGCCACACGGCCTCGATGCCGTGGGCCTGGTCGGCCACCATGGCCTCGTGACAGGCCTGGGTGAGGCGCTGCACCTCCACCGCTGACCCCCCAAAGAAGCCCCCAGTAGTAAAAGTCGCCCTCGTCCCGGGGATGTAGGCTTGGGACTGGGGCCGGCGCTCGTAGGTGAAGGAGTTCCTGCTGCTCTGGTAGAAGCCGGGATGCAGCGTGCCAAAGAGCGGGGACAGGATCTCCACGCCCACGTGGTCACTGAACCTCATGTCCACATCTACACACACCAGGTAATCCACCTCGTGCACGAAGCGCTGCTCGGCAAAGCGGCTGATCATCTCCATGCGGTGCATGGACACGTCCTGCCAGCGTGCGTAGTTGCGCACGGCCAGGACCACCAGCCGCCGTCTCGCCCCCAGCGCCACCTGAGGCACGTCCTGCGGCCGGTCAGTGAAGACGTAGTAGGTGACATCATGTCCTACCATGAAGTGCTGCTCTGCCGTCTCAAGGAACAGCTTCAGGAAGACTACGTATCTGTGAGGAAGGACAAGGAGGAGGCTCAGCAGGGCGGCACCCTCGAGCGGGCTCCTGGGGCCAGAACAGCAAGGCCCGCTCTGCAGCCGCCCTGACTGGCCTGTGGGATGAACCTCACTTCAGCCTCCCACTGCAGAAGGGGGTGCCGTTAACACCCCATCATAGAGGTCGAGGTCTGTGAGCTCCAGGCAGAGCCTTTGGCGGCTCTCCACTCGCGGCAGCCTGGTCAAGCCACAACCCACACCCAACCCGTACGCTGGGCTCACTGGCTCCCCCTCACATGCCCAGGAGCCGGCTGGGGTCCTCGAGGGCCTGGGACCTGTGCTCCTGCAGGCTCTCTGGGACCCCATCTGGAGGAAGTTAAGGGTCTCTGTACCCCAGACCTCCCTCCCTCAAGCTTGATGGTGCCTCGTGGACACGGTCCTCAGTGAACCCCTAAGTGTGATGAGCCACCATGAGCACCAGAGCAAGAATCAAGCCTCCCAGGGCGGGTAGAGCAGGAAGTGGACATTTGGGCAGAAATGCCAAGGGAGGGGTTCGTGGCCACAGACCGCGGCCAAGGGGACACCTCGCACAGGGAACTTTCAGTTTCTCAAAAGGCTGGTTCCTCTTCAATGTTCCCCGGGGCCTCGCCCCCCCACCTCCCCATCAGGCCTCATGTCCTTCCCCCCAAGAACACCCCTCCCCACCCCACCTCATGCCCTGACCCCCCCACACCTCTCCCTCTGTCTGGCCGCAATCACACATGGCCCCTAATCAGTCCCTCGAGGATCACACTCCACAGGACAATACAGCAGGTGGCCCAGGGGAGTCAGACACCCAAGCCCAGGCAAGTCATCGCAGAGCACAGGTGATCATGGGGCTCCCAGCTGAGCCTCCGAAGGCCAGTTCCCTCAGAGCCCTCCTTCCCCAGACACAGCAGCTGCCCACCCTGGCAGGGACCTTGCTCAGGTCCCCGGAGGGAGACGGCGGCACATGGGCACAGCAGAGTGTTTTGTGCTGCGTGGCTGGGCAATCTTTTATTCCTGGGGCTGAGACCAGATGGATTCGGGGTGCCCCGTGTCCTTCTTAGCCCTGTAGATGGCCCCCAAGCCTCTCTCAGGTCTGATCAGTGCAAAAGCCTGATGGCAATCACTGTCTCACCCCCCTTCCCACATGGAGTCAGCAAATGTGCACGGGCGCCCTGGTCCCCACACGGCTTCCTGCAGGCCCCACGCCGCTCCCAGGCCACCTACTGCAGCCTGAATGCAGCCGACCCACAGGCCCTGGAGGTCTACTGCCCCTCCCAGGGCGTATGGGGCCAAGTGCTTCCCCAACCCTCACTGTCACTCACGCCTGGTGAGTACACCAGGGGCCCGGCTCTGCTGACACCCTGCCCCTTCTGGTCCCACAGGAGGTGAGATGCCTGACACGTGTGCTAAGGGGTCTGGCTGGCACGACAGCAGGCCCAGAGCTGCCACTCCTGGGAGCGCGCGCCGCCGGGGGGACGGCACTGTGTTCATTCGCACAGTGGGCAGCCAACTCGGATCCAGTATGTGCGAGGCGGCCTCACGAACCAGCCCCGTCCCCACGCCAGTGTCCAAACACAGGCCAGAGTAGATGGGCCCCGGCACCCCACCCTGGGCCGTCACTTACTTCTTGATGGCGAACACGGTCAGTCCGATGGTGGTGTTCTGAAGCCTGAACTGCTCGTTCAGGATATCGATGTTGAAGGTTCCCTCCCAGATAATGGGGGCGAGCCAAGGGGTCAGGACCAAGACGTCTGTCCTACTGCACAGGGAGAGCGCCACGCGCAACACGTGACCACGTGCAACACGTGACCATGTGCGACNCGTGGCCACGCAGGACACGTGGCCACACATGTGACCACGTACAACACATGGCCACACACAACACATGGCCACACACAACACATGGCCACACACAACACATGGCCACACACAACACATGGCCACACACAACACATGGCCACACACAACACGTGACCATGCAGAACATGTGATTGCCTGTAACATATGATCCAATAGAACACATGACCATATGTAACCTACGACCATGCATGTGCAACACGTGACCACACACACCTGCCACCCGCAGCAGACACCCCATTCTCAGCCTCCAGAGTCTCGCTTTCCCGGGCTGATCCCTGACTTCAAAGGGACTGGCTAGCTGAGGCTGTGGGCAGCCCACCAGAACTCTCACGGGAGCTGGGGGCTGCCAGCACCGGTACCCACCGCACTCCGCAGACTCCCCGACAGCCCAAGAGGTAAGCAGGGCAAGCGGACAGTAGAAAAGAGAAGCAGAAAGTTGTGCAGGCTCCATCCCGACACGAGTCACGTCATGAGCAGCAGACTGGCAAAGCAGGCGCCATTCAGACTGAAAGCCAGGTTTTTCTCAGTGCAGAAGTGGCCCAGGGCCTCATGCATGCCAGGCACGGCTATGCCGGGCAAAGGCTCTACCACTGAGCTGTAGCCTTGGTCCCCGGAAACTGGCTTTCAGTGCCTTAGCACAGCTCTTGTTCCACATTATGTTTCAGTTAAATTTACTCACGTGGGTTTCAGCACCTTTGGCTGGGGATACAGCAGCCTGTGAAAACAAAGCGCCGGAATGGGGTTGGCACGGAAGTCATCTGGGACGCGCATGGTGCAGGGAGCTCCTATGGACCAGGCAAGCCCACCTGCACAGGCTACCCCAGTGGAGCACGAAGAGGACAGGCTCAGATGGACAGGCCGCCCCAGGGGAGCACGCAGATGGACAGGCCGCGCCAGGGGAGCAAACAGACAGACAGGCCACCCCTAACAGAACACGGAGACGGGCAGGTTGCACCTGCAAAACATGGAGACGGGCAGGCTGCACCTAGCGGAGCTTGCGGATAGACAGGCTCATACAAAACAGGCCGCCCAGGGGAGCACGCAGACAGATCCTCCTAGCAATCAGTCACGATGCCATAAACGGGAGGGTCTAGATGTGACCTGGTGTCTGCAAGGTGCAAGCGGGACTCACAGCAACCCACACTGAAGCCTGAAAGAGCTAAGAGAACCTTCAATTCATAAGCGGGGGTCTGTCCCTGCTAGAGACCACTCCAGACCCTGGCACTGGGATTGATGGGGGGTGGGGGGGACACTGCAAAGCAAAACCATGGCTCCAAAACACCAAACAGAAATAAAAATATAAAAGGAGAGGGGCTAGCTCCACCTGGACGGCCAGCATGCCGGGAAATGTCCCCAAGCGCTGGCAGCCAGGGGGACGTTGAAACGGCTGCTAATTAAAACAAAGCACCAGCTGTGTTCCTGGCTGCTGCAGCTGCACCTCGGCCCTCATGGCCGTGGGGAACTCGGGGGGGGGGGCTCCATCCACACCCTGACAACCGAGGGCAGTGTACCTGGACATGGCTACCGTCTGACGGCCATCCAGCTTTCCAACAGCCACGCTGCGGGGGAGAAGACAGGAGACAGGTCCACACCTGGGAGGTCTTAGGGCACAGGTACGTGGAGCCCAGCTGCAGGGGCAGCAGCAGCGTCTGGCCTACGCAGGGCAGCGGCTGCCCTAAGGCAGCAGCCACAAGCACTGCAACACCTGCCACAAGCACTGCACACCTGCCAAGCACTGCAACACCTGCCACAAGCACTGCAACACCTGCCACAAGCACTGCAACACCTGCCACAAGCACTGCAACACCTGCCACAAGCACTGCAACACCTGCCACAAGCACTGCAGTCAAGGCTCGTGGGCTGCTGGGCAAAGCTGAGCACAGAGGGATGCACAGCGCGGACTCCAGCCCCTGCTGCCAGAGGCGGAGCTAACACCTGCCCCAGAAGAGAGAACCAGCAGCAGGGGCTGGCGACGTCCCAGGTTCTCAAGTGACACAGCACTGGAGGTACAGCATCACAGTGTGGCTGTCCTCATCACTAACGCCCGGGGCGGTGGGTAACTGGCGGAAGAGAGAGCAAGAGGAGACAAGAAAGGTGCTGGAGGCTAGCACGGTGCAAAGGCCAGGCGCCCCAGGAGTCCCAACCCCTTGCCAGCCACAGCGTGGTCCCTGCAGGACGGGGGCCGGGCAGGAGGGGCAGGCAGAATCTGGCTCCAAAGGGCCTCCTACCTTTTGTTCTGAAAGGATCCTCCGGAACTACTTCAAGAATGGAATCAGGGCAGAAAGACAGACATGGACTGTTGCTAGAGGTGGACAACCTTAGCACCCACCCCCCAGCCCCAGCCAACCCACCCTCAGCCCCAGCCAACATACCCCCAGCCCCAGCCAACCCACCCCCAGCCCCAGCCAACCCACCCTCAGCCCCAGCCAACCACCCTCAGCCCCAACCCACCCCCAGCCCCAGCCAACCCACCCCAGCCCCAGCCAATCACCTCAGCCCCAACCCACCCCCAGCCCCAGCCAGCCCATCTCAGCCCGAACCCACCTCAGCCCCAGCCACCCAGCCTCAGCCTCAACCCACCCCCAGCCCCAGCCAACCCACCCTCAGCCCCAGCCCATCCCACCCCCAGCCCCAACCCACCCTCAGCCCCAGCCAGCCCAGCCCCAGCCCAGTCCACCTCAGCCCCAGCCTAGCCCAGCCCAACCCACCCTTAGCCCCAGCCCAGCCCACCCCTAGCCCCAGAAGGTAGAGGGAAGCCTGGGGATGCCTCTCTACAGGCATAATGACAGGTCTGGGGACAATGGGGTGCAGAAGGCCTCTAAAGTGGGCAGAAGAGTGGGCTGCACAACCTCAGCTACTCAGGAGTCGGCCATGGGGCAGAAGCTGTCCTTCGGGGTTCTGCCCCCACCCCAGTAAGCCCAGAGTCAGGGCCGGAGGTAAGATGGAAGGCTGAGGCTGAAGCCAGAGGGGGCAGCAGTGGTCCCACAACCCTATACGGGTAGCTAGGCTGCCCTGCCCACGCCGTCCACGTGAGACCCAGACAGAGCCCACAGGCCAGCTCCCCAGCCAAGCTCTTCCAGCCAGTGTCCCTCCCCCTCCCCATGCAGCCCCTCACCTGCTCTCCGCTTCCCTGCCTCCAGGCATCTGACTTCTGGAGCTCAGGAACCCATAGCTGTTGGGAAGAATGAACACGAGGCAGCTGCTCCACGTGGACCTGGAGCCAGCTCTGCCACACTGACGCTGCACGGGAGGAAGAGGAGGAGGAGGAGGAGCAGGAGGAAGGTCTCTGGTAACACACCTGCATCCGGACACCTGTGGCAGCTGCACACAGTCCCTCTGCCCACGCCAGGTGCACACGGCCCCAGGCCAGCCTCCCTCAGTCCCAGCCTCACAGCCCTAGTCCCGCTTTGTGAAACAGCGGGGAGACAAGGGTCCCCAGGGGAGGCATCCCTGGGGGACAGGCAGAGCTGGCCGGGCCATCTGCAAGAGCCCTGCCTGGCTCTCTGGTCACCGCCCTGGTGCACAGAGAGGTCCTTGCCCAGCCCCAGGAGCGGACCCTCACAAGCTTCTTACCAGAAAAAGACCGAGACGAAGATGATCAGGGGAAGGATTCTAAGATGAGGTGACAGTTTCATTTTCCTGAAAAACAGCAGGGTGGGACCGGTGACTTGCTGCCCCTCCTGCCTCACAGACCTGTACCTGGCCAGAGCCCCAGCCCCTCTACGCGACTGGACGAGAAGTATCTCTTTTTACTGACTCCTTGAGTGCTGGGCGCTGCTCACGGCGGAGACCAAGCTCAAGTCTTATTAAAACCTTTTCTTAAAAAGCTCAGCACCATATGGCTAGCACTTGCTAGCACTTCCATTACTGGGTACTGTACCCAAGAGATGCACCCAAAGACATATTCCTCCTGGTCGTGTTGTCCTAAACCACTAAAATATGAAAGCACCCTGTTGCAGTTCGCCTAAGTGGTTGCTGACAAATCACCATCAAATAGCTTAAGGGAACAAGGGGTTTGTTTTCTTATGATCATCTGCTTATACTCTGTAGTCCTGTTTGACGGGAGAGCAGGCGCCAACACCAGGACCGAGGGAACTGGCCACACCATCTCTCCGGAATGACTGAGCGAGGGACAATCCTTACCAGACCAGCATGTCTGGCCAAGTGTACACAAGGATGCCAACTAGCTCTTCCAGGGCCTAATCCCACCCACCTGGGCTTTCCCCATCAGCCAGACAATCTCCTGCAGGTTTGCTCTGGGCTTAACTCAACCACTAATTCTCTACAAATGTGCTCAGGTCAAACCTTCAACTGTTGAGTTGACATCTGTGCCCAACCATGACACACCCAAAGGCCTGTCGCTTGATGGCTGGATAAACAGAATATGATTATGAGTCCACACAACATTACCCATTAGTGAAGAAACAGGACACTCGGACACACACCCAGCATGCATGACCCCGGGGAACCTTGCGAGGGAAGGAAGGCAGGCAAGAAAGGCCAGGGACCACTTGACTCCACGTACATGAACTGTCAGAAAAGACCCAGCCACAGGCAGAGGCCGGGGAAGAGGGGGGGAGGCGTGGGCACTACACACCAGGGCCCTGGGAAAGGACGGCGGGAAGGCTGTAAAACTGATTTCCCAACCATTCAGAAGGGTGAAGGTCGCAGAGTGCAACAGCGGCTCCTTCAGTCTGGGTTCTTCTCAAGCAGACATCACCAGACCTGAGCCAAAGGACGAGATGCTGCTGCAGCCAGAGCCGCTGTGGTCGGTCGTAAGGGGAGCTGCAGTTCTAAGAAAGACGCTTGCTATCGTGCCGAGCCCGCCCCTCAGGCCTGACCCTCAGCCAGTTCCACAGGTGCTGGGAAGCCTGGGAGCTGGAGCCTCCGAGGGGGCTCCCCATGGCGGCCACACCCTTCGCTGGCCAGTCTGACGCACCTCGTTCCTGGGAGTTCTCCCCACCTTCCAGCACATTCCACTGACCTCTAGAGCCGAACCATCCCAACCCCAGCTCTCGAGGCACACCAGGCCCCTCGCTTGTGAGGACACTCAGATCGCCCACACGACTTCCTCACCTGGTGTCCCTGCCGCTGACACCAGCTCCTGCATTTGCTCTGCCGAGCGTTGCCCATAAATTCACGGCCAAATGGCTTAAGGAAACAAGAGGTTGTATTTTGGCTCAAGATTCTCATTAAAGCTCCTTGTCCAGCCAGGCAGGGGAGCCCACAGCAACACCAAGGGCCAAGGGACCTGACCACACACAGCCACGGGACTGCTGCGAGGGACAATCCTCACTGACCAGACCAGCATGTCTGCCAAGTGTACAGAAGGACGCCGGCGTCCCCAACCAGCTCCCTCCATCTTATTTCCGCTGGTCAGAGACAAGTCCCACCCACCATGGGCGGGGGCTTCCCCATCAATCAGACCATCTCCTGCAGCTTGCTCAGGGGCCTAACTCAACCACTAATTTCTCACATCTGTGCCACAGCGCAGAGCCTCAGTTGCCAGGTTGCCACCTGTTATCATTCATAAATGAACCGACAGGAAACAGAGTGAATAACACTACCCTCAGCTCCTGAGTCAAGACATCTGTCTCAGGACCAGACAAAACCAGACCCTGGGCTGGAACCTCAGGGATACAGACACCCACCTTAGAGTCCCTGGGCCTCCCAGAGCCCCGAGCGGGTGGAATGACTAGTCTCTGACCAAGGACAACGTAGGAAGTACAACCCAAGGGCATAAGGAAATAAATGTTCCATTATCTGGATTAGTGGCTGGCCCACAGGTATTAAAAGTTACCAACTGTACGAACTGTTAAAGCTGTTAAAATGCATTAGGAAGGAAAGAATGGAAGTAGGACAGCAGAACGGAGCACATAAGAACGCACTGGAGAAGTGTCCTCGGCTACAGAAACAGGTGTGTGTAGGTCTCCAAAGCTGGACTGAACCCCTTTGAAGCTGAACTCCCTTTCTCTGCCCTCCCCCGCACCCCAACCCCAGAGGTTCCCTGAAACCTCCATGGGCGAACACTAAGAACCTTGGGTATTGTGAGGGCAGAGCCAGGTCCTTCCGCCACACCTCTGGACTCTCCCTGCACCAAATCAAACCTCCACCCAATGTCATGCTGTTCCCAGTTCCCACAAGACATTTCCACTCCCAAACATGTCCACACAGCGTGGCTCTAGAGCCACATGTACAGCTCTAGACATCTGGGGGCCTGGTTCTCTGACCCCATCCACACACCTGCATCCGGGCACTTCCCATCCCATGCACACACCTGCACCGAACCTCCCACCCCATCCACAAACCTGCACCCAGGACCCTCCCACCCCATCCACACACCTGCATCCGGGCACTTCCCACCCCATCCACACACCTGCATCCAGGCACTTCCCACCCCATCCACACACCTGCATCCAGGACCCTCCCACCCCATCCACACACCTGCACCCAGGAACCTCCCATCCGGTCCACACACAAGCAGTCGGATACCCATGCCCCCATTCCATCCTGTGGTTTCCACTTCCTCTAGTGCTATCCGCAGCACCCTTGCTTGCTGGGTCCAGAAACATGTGGTGATTACCTAGGATTCCATCCCCAGAAAACCTGGAATCCCCAGAGCAAGCTGGCTAGCCGGACTAGTCCTACAGACAAGCTCCGGGTTTGAACAGAGACCCGATCTCAAAGGGATAGGGAAGAGCAATCGAGGATGATTCCTGTTATCACCTCTAGTCCATCACACACACACACACACACACACACACACACACACACACACACACGAACAAGGATTCCCAATAACCACCTCGAGCCTACACATGTACATATCCACATACATGAGAACACATATAGGCATACATGCACACACATGTCATATACATAAAAAGGAAAAAGGAAAAGAACAACCCAAAGGGCCAGTGAGACAGCTTGGCCCATAGAGATGCTTGTGCCGAACTTCTGAGCACGCAGGGCTGGGTGCTGGTGCAGTGAAGACCACCCTCACGGCTGCCCAGAGGTCAGCGTAACTGTGAAGTAACAAGAGGAAGTCCCTTGTCATGCTTACAGAACTGTGATCATGCCTACATACTGTGATCATGCCTACATACTGTGATCATGCCTACATACTGTGATCATGCTTACATACTGTGATCATGCCACATACTGTGATCATGCCTACATACTGTGATCATACCTACATACTGTGATCATGGCCTACATACTGTGATCATGGCCTACATACTGTGATCATGTCTACACACTGTGATCATGTCTACACACTGTGATCATGCTTACATACTGCGATCATGCTTACATACTGTGATCATATCTACACTGTGATCATGCCTACATACTGTGATCATGCCACATACTGTGATCATGCCTACATACTGTGATCATGCCTACATACTGTGATCATGCTTACATACTGTGATCATGCCACATACTGTGATCATGCCTACATACTGTGATCGCTTACATACTGTGATCATACCTACATACTGTGATCATGGCCTACATATTGTGATCATGTCTACATACTGTGATCATGTCTACACACTGTGATCATGCTTACATACTGTGCTCATGCCTACATACTGTGATCATGTCTACACACTGTGATCATGCCTACATACTGTGATCATGCCACATACTGTGATCGTGCCTACATACTGTGATCATGTCTACATACTGTGCTCATGTCTACACACTGTGATCATGCCTACATACTGAGATCATGCCACATACTGTGATCGTGCCTACATACTGTGATCATGTCTACATACTGTGATCATGCTTACATACTGTGATCATGTCTACACTGTGACCATGCCTACATACTGTGATCATTCTACCTACTGTGATTCCTACTACTGTGATCGTGCCTACATACTGTGATCGTGCCTACATACTGTGATCGTGCTACACACTGTGATCATGCTACATACTGTGATCATGCTTACATACTGTGATCGTCCTTACATACTGTGATCATGCCTTACATACTGTGATCATGCCTACATACTGTGATCATGCCTACATACTGTGATCATGCCACATACTGTGATCATGCCTACATACTGTGATCATGCTACATACTGTGATCATGCTACTACTGTGATCATGCTACATACTGTGATCATGCTTACAGAACTGTGATCATGCTACTGTGATCATGCTTACATACTGTGATCATGCCTACTGTATTCTGATCATGCTTACATACTGTGATGTGCTACATACTGTGATCACGCTTACATACTGTGATCATGCCTACAGTACTATGATTATGTTTACCTACTGTGAAATTAATTTTCTGTTGCCTCTTTGGGAACTTCTGTCAAAGATTTATTCTGTGTGTTTATGTTTATGTAGTTGTGTTTCATCCCTATACGCGTCCTTGCCCTTCTTCCGGGTCAGGAGTCCTGTGCATGACCAACGCTCACCCCCCTGACTCACTCACTACACATGACGTTTGTCTCTGGCTCTTGTTGGTTAGAACGGCCTCGGGGTCTGCCGACCTGTGTCTCAGGTGTCAGATCAACAGGAAATTACACTCCTCCCCAAGGGCTCCCTACTCTTCTTGAGTGAGAGACAAACGCAGAAGCCGTGGGGGGCTTTGGTGACCACGGACTCTCTGAGCTCAGCTCACCAAAGTAGAAACTCGGCTTTTCTGCCCTCAGAGACCCCATCATGTGCCGGCCGGCAGATTCTCTGCCTCCCCTCCCCTTGCTTCAGCCGAGGACAGAGGAAAGTCCTTTGTCTCTGCTTTGGGGTCAGCTTCAAGTTCCAGAGCCCATGCCTGTCAAGCACTGGACTTCAATTCCAGCATGCAGCTGGTGGAGGCAGGAGGGTCAGGAGTTTCAAAGGTCAGCCTCCGCTACATGGAGTGTTCCAGGCTGGGCTGGACTCCCTGTGGCCTGTGTCGTCAAAACCAGAAAGAAAAAGAATCTAATCGCTAATTTTACAAATGAAAGTGTGATCCTGTGCCAGCCAAAGGGAGGGACCCGTGTGTCTCCTGTCAGGAGTATTTCCTCCAGTAGGCTTAGCACAGACAGATCATGGCTCCCAATGAGCAGCAAAGGACCCGGATTTTGTTTTTCTTTTTCCACCTTTATGTGGTTGGGGTGGAGGGCGAGTACATGTGTGTTTGCATATGTGTGTGAGCACATGTGTACATGTGTCATGGTTATGTACGGGTGTCAATTTGATGGTTGAGGGTTTGAGCTATGAGCACATTTGTAGAGAATTAGTAGTTGAGTTAAACCCAGAGTGAACCTGAAGGAGAATGTGTAGTTGATGGGGCAAACCCAGACCATGGTGGGTGGGACTAGGCCCCGAACCAGTGAATAAAACACAAAGAGCTGATTGAGGAAATTGGCATCCTGTGTACACATGGCCAGATATGCTGGTCTGGCAAATAGGATCAGTCCCTCTCTCAGCTTTTATGTAGAGATGATGTGGCCGGTTCCATCAGCCCTGGTATTGATGTGTGCTCTCCTGTCAATCTGGACTATGAACTTTAACCAGACTATCAGTAAGAAAATAAATCCCTTGTACCCTTAAGCTGTTTGATGTTCATTTATGAGCAACCCTGAGGGTTGACTGCAACATCGTGTGTGGAATAATCATCCTCTATCGCTCTTCTCCCTTTTTCCTTTTGAAGCAGTCCTCTAACCAGACCCAGAGCTTACCAGCACGGCTAGTCTGGCTACCCAGGTTCTCTGGGAATCCCATTCTCCACCTGGAACTACGAGTGGGCATCTGCCTGGCATTTATGTGGGATGCGAGGATTTGAACTTTGGTCTTTCTGCTTGTGCAGCAAGTTGCATTTTGACTACTGAGCCGTCTCCCCAGCCAAGTTGACTTATATCTTAAGAACACAGAATAGGGGATGAAGAGATGTCTCATAAGCAAAAAGACTTGAGTTCAGATCCCACATGAAAACGCCAGGCAGAAATGGCTGCAGCCTGCAGAGCCTGAGAAATCCCAGAGCAAAACAATAAGGTAAATCCCAGAGTAGAGCAATCCAGGATGATTGTCAAAGTGACCCTTGGGCCTCTGCCGGGCACACACAGTGCCCTCTTCTACACACACTGGCACCTACACACACACAAGCAAAAAGAAAACAGAATATCAACAGGCGGCCGCTAAAGAGGTATTGAACGCCAGTCTTGCAACTCCGGGCACCCCAGAGACTGAGGCAGAGCGTTTGAGAGACGCCAGTCAGGAGCTGAAGCAGGGCAGGCGTCAGGTGGAACTTGTGCCCTGGCCTGGAGCTCTTCGGTGACATCTTGATCCGGGTTCGCGTGCCCTTCCCTTCTTCCACCAGTTCATCCTCTGAGTCACCTCCGACCCCAGCTTCTCTGGCAAAGGCAGCCTGGACCCCATTCTCATCTCTGACCCCTGGAACATGACCCCTCAGCCAGGGCTGCTTGCTGTGGACAACAAACTGCTCCGCTGGGCATCCAGCTCTCCCGTCCCCCATGTCTGCTGCCCCATGCCCTCCACGCATTGCCTTTGCTGCTCCCCTTCCAAGCTGGGCTCAGACATGGGGCGACCCCACCCCTTGGGCTGCAATGCCTCACCCAGTCTCAGCCTCTCTCCCTGGGAATCAAGCCACCTCTCCCCAAAACCCACCGCAAGCTCACAACACCCACACTGGGCCCAGGGGGGCGCTCTTCCTGCCTCAGCACCCCTCGCAAAGCTGCCATCCCCAACCCCAAACTGCTGCCAGCACAACTCCTCAGCGCCGTCGTCCCGCCCAGCCAACCCCAGAAGGCTTCCTAACAAGCATGTGAGGCATTGTAGTAATCTGATTGGGAGCGAGGAGTGGGACGGAGCTGGAGGTGCCCACACGATGGCGGGTAACACGGCAGCCCCCTATTGGGAGCCATCCACGCATCCTGGGAGACACGTGACTGCGCCATCACATAGCGAAGAATCAGGGCTCAATGACTAAGTGCTCATTGTGCACACGGGGCGGCCTAAGGTCACCCTCAGAACCCAAGGGACAAAGCAAGTTAGATGCAGCAACGCGTCCCACGTCCATCATCAGACGGGGGTCGAGGCAGGAGATCCAACAGGAGCTCGCTGGGCAGCTGACCACCTGCCGTCCAGCAGACACACTGCCAGAGCAAGCAAACAAGAAGGGAAGAACAGAGTCCCTGGCGGGGTCCTCTGGCCTCCACGCCTGTTCCTATGCACGCACACACATGCACCACTAATTTTTTTTTTTTTTTGAAAAGATAAGCCCAATCAAAAAAGCATAAGTACCCAGCCAGGCTTGGTGGCACACACCGTAATGTCCAAGCGGCTGAGGCAGGAGACTCAAGGACAGCCTGGGCTGCACAGCGAGCTCCTTCCTTAAAGAAAAGATGTGTTTAGTGAGATGCTCAGCCTGCAGAGTGCTTGCTGCGCTCTGCACACAAGGGAGCCGCAGCTCAGCGCAGCTCCACCTGCCGCACAGCGTCAGCTCTGTGAGTGCAGTGCGCCAAGGCGGGCGTGGCTGCTATCTGCCCTGTCCTTATCCAACATCCCGGTGGACAAGGTCCCAGCAGGGCAGAATATTGTTTCAAGGAAACAATTTCTGGATAAAGGACATGGCATTATTTAAAATAAATAAGAGAAATAAATAAAATATGGGAATTGTCAGGTCCTGGTGTTTCTGCCCAGTTCAAGCCTAAAGCCTGCTTGCTGGGGAATGTCATAATAATGCCCTTGGGCAGGTGCTAGGCATTCCTTGGAATGTCACAGTAAGGCCCATGGGCAAGTGCTAGGAATTCCTTCCTAGGTAATTTAAGTTTTGCCTCTGGCAGGAGGAATTCTTCTGGGAATTGGGTGTGCTTTCTACCTTTTCTTAGGTTTTTGGGACTAGCTTCCTGCACTCTGATCTAGCAAAAAAGCCTGCTTTTAACTTTAAATCAAATTGCAACTAGAGATTTTATGTCTAGTCACACACAGTAAGTAGACTTGTTAGCCAGAATGTATACACTGATTTTAGAGAAATTAGAGAGCAACTTCAAGAGTCTTAAAACATAAAAGGGTAAAATTCCCACCTATGAACTAACTCAAATTCTATGAGACTATGCCATCTGTTCACTAGAACTTAAAAAGGCTATTTGATCCCTCTTGGATTGTAATTTACGCTATCATAGGAGGAATTGTTATTTTAATAATTATATTGCTCAAGTGATTCCTTCAGAACATCTCTCAGCAGCGCTCCATCAGCAAGACCACACTACAGGCATCTATGGCCCTTGAACATCCAAGCCATGTCCCCGCTAGAGACATGGTTTGAACTTGGTTTACAGAGATTCATGAGGCCTCGATCTAATCTACTATCACATATCCTGACATGCCTCCCAGAGGGGAGGTCTTTCGAGGGCCGGTAGTCAATGATTGGTAAGATCCTGTGAGACAGGACAACCTAAGACAGTCATGGTCCATCATGCTGGACGCCCTCCTGAGGCCGGGTCACCAAGGTCAGAGCAAAGAACTCTGGCTCCCGCTGGCTGTCAAAATAAATAAGAAGGATGGATATGCAGGAGGAACGGACCAGGACCAGGCAGGCCTGTATTGTCTGTATGGGCCATATGCGCTGATGCAACTTCCCCGAGCTAGAACCTGCTGCCATGCCTGGTGCTGATGTCAACCTGCCTGACAGAAAGGACCAACCTGGACAGGACAATGGCAAAAGCTCACACTGGGACTTATGGGATGTTGGGTGGGGCATATAAGCAGCCCTACAAAAATGGATAATAGGTATGGCACCCATATAGTTAATTGTAATGAAAAACATGTTCCTTATTGAAATCAAAAGGAGCTCAATCCTCCTCTGTGTATCTTAAAAATAGAGTCTCTGTTAAAACAATGACAGCTATGTAGGCTCAGACCCTGTGGCTATTTGGTGGAGCATTATAGAGCAGCTAGATTTGGAAATACTAGGAGAATGGTTCTGTTAAGTGCCTTTACCCTCAGGCAATGGGTTAGGTTCTTGAAAAAATATTTACCCTGAAGGTGATTTCTGTTTGCAGGTGCAAAATTCTTTACCCCCAAATTTTCTGTATAAAAGCTGTCACAAAGTTTCAATAAAGTGGGTCCAGATTCACTCAGCCTAGAGAACTGTGTGTTTCTGTTCTCCATTCGCAGAATCCTTGCCCACCTAGTCTGGGGGAGCCCTGGTTTGGAGGCCACCACTCTGGCCTGCGGCAGCTATCATAGACCAACAGGAGCTTGCTATGTAGTCGAGGATGGCCTTGAACCCGATCCTCCTGCCTCCCACTCCTGAGTACTGGAACTGTAGGTGGACGCCACACCATGCCCAGTTTATACGCTGCTGTGGATGGAACCAGCTCCTCCTGTGTGTTGGCATGCACTAGACCCCCAAAGCCACATTTCCAGTCCCATCATTACCAATCTCGATCAGCTAAATGTGGGCATATTTGTAATAATACGAGATGAAATGTGCTGGGGATGAAACCCGGGTCTAACACAAAAATAAATCTGTTCCCGACATAACTTATGCACATAGTCG
The DNA here is from genome assembly GCA_023101885.1 of Typhlomys cinereus. Classification (NCBI taxonomy): domain Eukaryota; kingdom Metazoa; phylum Chordata; class Mammalia; order Rodentia; family Platacanthomyidae; genus Typhlomys; species Typhlomys cinereus. The sequence continues at coordinate 227,387 of JALPQD010000945.1, read as the reverse complement.
AGGCAGCTTTCTGCCGTGTTCTGAATGAAGTGGTGATTGGAAAAGAACATTCATCCTTGACGCCATCAGGAAACATCCCCGTCTCAGCCCCTCAAGGGGACAGAGAGTGGGACATCGCTGCCTCGGTCCCCAGGGGGACAGCCAGCAGGACATCACCGTCTCGGCCCCCCAAGGGCACAGCCAGTGCGGGTGGTAGTTTGCAGGTTACTGATGAGCTTGTGTCACTCTGTACCGAGTCGCTTCAGAGTACGTCACAGGACACACCACTGACATAGGAAAGACACTTTTTGTCACATGCGTTGTGTGTGCATGCTTGTGTGTGTGTGTGTGTGTGTGTGTGTGTGTGTGTGTGTGTGTGAAGAGCACTGTAACACCACACACCTGTGTCCCCTATTGAGCTATCTGGCTACCACCAGACAAACATGCCGCTTCTTGCTCCAGATACTGCCTAGACACAGTAGTTCCTCATTGGAGGGTCTGCAGCAGCAATTGAGGGTCCTCAGGGATAAGACCCTCTTCAAGGGTCTCTCTGGACGTGGGCAGATGGCTCAGTGGTTAAAGCACTTGCCATATCTACAACACACCAGGGGTTGGCCCCCTAATCTCACCCTGTGATTCCAGCCTCAGAAGACAGAGACTGGGACTCCCCGGAGCAGACTGGCTGGCTGCAGCCAGATCCATCCATGACCTCTGGGTTTTCGTGTCCTGGTCTAGGGCTCAGGAGTTTGCAGCCTTAGCAGCTGCTGATGTTTGGGCAGGTCGTGGCACATAGAGGAGGAGCGTTGCTAGAGGAAGGCAGGTCACAGGGGCAAACCTGGAGGTCTGGCAGCCTGGCCCTGTGCTTGTCCTCGCTGCCCTCGTGATGGGGGACAGCCACGCTAGCAGAGAGGGGACACAGGTGTGTGGTGTTACAGTGCTCTTCACACACACACACACACACACACACACACACAAGCATGCACACACAACGCATGTGACAAAAAGTGTCTTTCCTATGTCAGTGGTGTGTCCTGTGACGTACTCTGAAGCGACTCGGTACAGAGTGATGCTGTGTGGACAGCCACGCTAGCAGAGAGGCACGTCTGGGATTCCACCTGCTGCAGAAGAGACCTCATTCTGCAACAGCAGGAAAGGCCGTGAAGATCAGTCGCCATGGGCTTTCATGGGGAAACAGAGGTACAGAAGCCCACTGGCGCCAAACCAAAACTGAAGCCCGGAAGCCCACTGGTGCCAAATCCACCGGTGCTTTCTGGAGCCCTATCAGGTAAGGCCACTTCCTGAGAACACGGAATTTCTGGAAGGACCTGGAATGTCTCATGTATCAGCCCACGCTGAATACCTGGGAGGTTTGATTCTCTGGCTCTCAGGCTGGCCACCCAAAAACACTCTAGAAGCTAGGAAAGCTTTCCCATAATCCCACCTCTCCTTCCTGCCAATCAGAAGTCCCAGGCCTGGATTTGCACACAGATCCCAGCCCCCTGTTTGTAAATAAAATCTGGCAGGACTGGGCTGTGTCGTCTTAGCAGTATCTCTCTGGGGGGGGGGGGATTTCCCTCCTGTCCCAGCCAGCTATTCTCTATATTCCTGTCTGTGTGTTCTTTTTTCCATTTGTCATACCTCCAGCCCCAGGGCCGTTTCACGGGCATATTTAATGGAATTTTAGAGGACTGGCTCATGGTCAGCTTCAACTGGCCCAGTAAGGTGGTGCCACACACTCTAACTCCAGCATCTGTCCTCGAGCTGTGCCTTCTGCTGTGAGATTTCCACTGTCATGGACTATATCTCTTTTCTGGAACAAACAGCCAAATAAATCTCCCTTTCTCCCTCTAGCTGGTTGTACCAGATTACTGTCTACAGGTGTCAACTGGTCCAGGTGAATCCCCCACCTTTCTAGACCCGTGGATATGAGCAAGCAAGCACTGCGCAGTCAGACTAAGCTGGCTCAAACCGGGAGGAACTAGCCACCTGCCTGCGTCCTATTAGATATTAGCAGGCTGGAAGGTCATTGGAGCAGATCAGCACCACAGGGAACCAGGAACTAAAGCTACAGGCCCCTGATTGTGGTTGGAGGAAGGAATCTGGCCCTGGTGGAGACGTGGCATCCAAACATGTCTAAAACAAAGACCTGCCATTGTCCTTTCCCTGGCGAGTTCACTCAAGGCTGCAAGACGGCTCAGGAAGCAGAGGCTGCGGCTCCCAAACATGGCAACCTGAGTTTGATTCGTGGAGCTCACACGGTGGAAGGAGAGAGCTGACTTCCTACAGTTACCCTGTGACCTCCACCAGTGCACCTCCACACGCGCTCCTCTCTCCCCACACACACATCTCCCCCCACACACATCCTCTCTGACTAATATTTAAAAAAAAAAATGTTTACCCAAATGAGCCTGTGCATCACATGCCACTCAGGAAAGCCATTCTAAGAATGTCGACAGCACAAATCCTGCTCATGAAAACATGCAGTGGACACAATGACCTCTCTGTCCATGCTCCACTCAGTCCTCCAAGAGACTGTAGCATGCTGCCTTTCACACCACTGTCTCACTGCAACCGGAATTCATTCTGCAGAGACCACAGGACCAGGGAACGAGGACAGGCCTCAGACCCCCACCTTTGGGCCCAAGTGGCTGGTGCGATTCAAAGCAAAGGGTCTGAGGACGGAGGGCACAGGCAACCAAGTCTGTGACTTCCACCCACACCCTGGAGGACAGCACTTGGCATCAGAGCCAGCACACGCGTGGCCCACCAAACTAGAACCACGCTCAAAGCTGCAGCCATTGCTGTGCGGGGTGGGGGCACCCCCGAGTCTCAGGTGCACATTTGGCGGGCACATTCAGAGTGACCTGTGCTCCGCCCAGTGCTCCACGCTCTGCCCGGTGCTCCCGGGCCCAGGGCTAGGATGGTCCGCAGGGTGGGGTCACTCCCGCCACCAGTATCCTCAGCTAAGAACAGCCAGAAGGAGACAGGGTGGGAGCCCAGTATCCCTCCCCACCCGTGCAGGGACCTCACGCCTCCAGGGACTCCTGCCCCCCCAGTCCGAGCCCATCCGGTCTGGCTTCCTCCCACCAAGGACGCTGACACAGACATCACCCTGGTTTCCTGTCCCAGGAGGGTAGAGATGTGACTGCCCCAGCTGAGTCTGGACTGGTGAATGGACATGAGGCCCCTCCGCCAAACACTGCTTCACCCACGGTCACGTCCTCCAATCCCCGGGTCCTCCACACCCAGCCCACCTTTCACTGATGCCAGCTCTCGGGACCAAAGCTCAACCCTCCTGACTCACGGCTAGAGACGGCTGCAGCCGCCCAGGGCACTGGAGAGATGGAGCGCGCTGCCCTCTGTGCACCGGGGCTGCCTCAGTGCCCGGCCCTTGCAAGGGTTGCCTGCGACCAGGCAGTGCTGCCCTGCCTGCCGCAGCTTCGGGGAGATCGCTGCTCTCTCTGGGGTTCCCCCGCAGCAACCCTGAGCTCAGCCGGCTGCCACTGTGCCATGTGGCCGTGGCATCTCCTGCCCTGAGACCCTCGCTCTGTGGCGCCTTGTTCTGAGGAACCCGAGTCGCCCGGTCCTTGACCCCACTCTGCAGCCTCGGGGACTGACCCTGGCTGGACGAGGTTCTCACAGTGCCAGGAGTGGACAGGACACTGGAGCGGGAACCAGGAGAGAGGGTGGAGGCTCCCAGACCACCCCCAGCAGGACCCCAGTTCTCCCAGTTAGGACCAAGATGAAGGCTGAGGACGGTGGGCCAGGGCGTGGGAAGCCAGCCCCTCCTCTGTCCTCCATCAATCCCACCCAGCCCCCAGGAGACTCCTCCTCTCACCTTCCCCCTCCTCCCCTCTCCTCCTTCCCTGCCTTTCCCCCTCCTTCCCTCCCTTCCTCCCTTCTCCCCCTCGCCTTCTCTCCCTCCTCCCTGGCCTTGCTCCCTCCTCCCCTTCCCCTCCTCCCCTTCCTCTCCTCCTCCCTCCCTCCTTCGCCTTCCCCCCTCCTCCCTTTGCCCCTCCTCCCTGACCTTCCCCGCTCCTCCCCTTGCCCCTCCTCCCTAGCCCTTCCCTCCTCCTCCCTTGGCCTTTCCCCCTCCTCCCCTTCCCCTCCCCCCTCCCTCCCCTGACCTTCCCCCTCCTCCCCTTCCCCTCCCCCCTCCCTCCCTTGGCCTTCACCCTCCTCCCCTTCCCTTCCCTCCTCCTCCCCTTCCCTCCTCCTCCCCTGGCCTTTCCCACTTCTCCCCTGGCCTTTCCCACTTCTCCCCTGGCCTTTCCCCCTCCTCCCCTGGCCTTCCCACCATCCTCCCCTTCTCCCTACAAGAGCCCTGGATTCCTCTCAGCTTCCCACAGACACACTCCATCGCCACTGACCAGCCCTCTGTCCGGGACAGTGAAGAGGGCACGCAGCAGAGGGGACAGAGGGGACAGACGGCCCCCGTGGCTGGATGCTCCACAAGGCAGCTTTGCTCAGCAGCATAAGATTCCAGCAAGAAGATTCCAGCAAGGCCCAGCCCTGTGCCTTCCACATCACCAGATCCCCTCGGATCCGCCGCGGATCCGCTGCGTCCTCTGGCTGGCTCTCTCTCCCCCTCTCTCTCCCTCTCTCTTTCTCTCCCCCCTTCCTGTGGCCTCTGGGCCTCTGGCTCGAGTTTCACTGAACCTCCAGGCAGACCCGAGCACCCACAGCCCCTCCTCGGCCTTGCTCACCTCTGTTCTCCATGGCTCCTGGTGGCAGGCAGTGAGGGAACCTCAGGCACAAGCCAGACACACCCGAGGGAGACAAACCCAGCCTGTGATCTGCCTGGAGGGCGGAGCTTCTGGCTTATGCAGGTGTGTGGCCCGAGGCCAGGGGCCCAAGGCCAGGTGTTACCTATGGACAAAGGACGGTGTCTGACTCCACAACTCCCGTCCTAGAGAGTTTCCTCCTGCTGGGGAGCCCCCCTCCTTACGGTGTCCCCAAAGCCCATGGAATCTGCCTCTGCTTCCTCTTGGCTTAGGAGGCATGGCCCCGCCCGCCCTTCCCGGCTGCCCTAACTCATCTCCCTCATCTTCCTCCCTCCCCCTCCCTCCTCCCTCCCTCCCTCCTCCCTCCTTTCCTCCTCCTCTTTTCTTCCCTCCTCTCTCCCTCCTCCCTCCCTCCTCCCTCCCTCTCTCCTCCCTCCCTCCTCCCTCCCTCCCTCCTCCCTTCCTCCCTCCTCCCTTCCTCCCTCCTCCCTTCTCCCTCCTCCCTCCCTCCTCCCTCCCTCCTCTCTTTCTACCTCCTCCCTTCCTCCCTCTTCCTTTCCTTCCCTCTTCTTCCTCCTTTCTTCCCTCCTCCCTCCCTCCTTCTTTCCTCCCTCCTTTCCTTCTTCTTCTTTTCTTTTTAGTATTTTGAGACAAGCTTCCCCTTAGCCCAGGCTGGCCATGGTAAGTCATTGTACAGATGAGGATGACCTTGATCTTCTTGCCTACACCCTGGGCTGGGATGGCAGGCACATTCCGCCTCACTGGGTTTCTGTCCTGGGGATCAAGCCCAGGGCTGTGCCCGTACCAGGCAGAAACTCCACCAGCTGAGGCTCACCCATGCTCCTCCTCACTTGAGTCCCCAACATTTCCCCACAGCCAGCTCTTCGCCTGCCCACCCACTAAGCAGCCCACAGGTGCTCCCGACTTTCCAGATGTTTCCATTCGCTCTAAAAGGAAAGCGCCTGGTCCGCCTGCTCCCGATGCACAGGGCTGAATCAGGTGAGGGCAGAGCAAGGAGAAATCATGGATTCTTGCCCTTGGATTTGGTGACAGATTCTTAAACATCACTGCCGTGGTTACTCTCCTCAACTTGATGGGCATTTTAATCTCCTGGGAAATGAATCTCAGGGTGTGTCTGTGAGAACGCCCCAAGGAGGACTCAGAGAAAGGAAGACCCACCCGGAATCCTGGTAATCCTGGCTTGTGGAGTTAGGCGCAGAATAGAATAAAAAGGTGAAAACAGGCGAGTGCCAGCCTCCTCCCTGCCAGCGAGTGCCAGCCTCCTCTCTGCCTCTTGCCACGTGGCCAGCTGCCATCACGCAGTCCCCTCCATGACAGACTGTGTCCTCAGACAGTGAGTCGCATACACCCTCCTGCCTTGCGTTCTTTTGTGGGGTATTTTGCCGTAGCAGTAAGAGAAGCAGCTAATACAGGACCCAAGAGCACAGGTCCCACAAACACGAAAAAGAAAAAGAAAGGAAAAGGGAAAGAGAAGACCTATTGAGCTTGACCTGACGTCACTCCTGGGACATCCAGGGACATGGTCAAGCAAACCATTAAAGGAGAGAACACTGACGACTCTACATGTCCTGAAGAGCTAAGAGCCAGAACACATAGCAAACTCCTATAGCTCAGAGGGGAAGGGTCTATCTGGAGGTGAGAGAGCTCAGTGAATAAGGTGCCTGCTTCCAGACCCGGCAACCGAGCTCAGAAGCCCACATGGTAGAAGAACAGGACGTACTTCTGAGAGCTGACCTCTGACCTCTACCCGTGTGCCATGGCATGCATGCTCTCTCTCTCTCTTCCTCTCTCCCTCTCTCTCTCTCTCTCTCTCTCTCTCTCTCACTCGCACTCTTGCTCGCTCTCTCTCTCTCTGTCTTTCTCTCTCTCTCTCTCAAACACACACACACACACACACACACATACACACACACACACGTAAGTAAAATATTGTTTGAAAAACCAGACAGGACTGGAGAAATGGCTCAGAAGTCAAAGCTTCTGCCTTAGAGCAGAAGGACCTGAGTTTGGGTCCCAGATCTCTTGTGCTGCTACAGTCATGACAAAATAGCTTTCAGGCATGTGATAGTTAATCCTGGGTGTCAACTTGACACACCTGGCATTAACTAAGATCAGCTGAGACCACACCTGGAAGGATCAACTGAGACCACCTGAAGGGATTACACCCGCCCTAGATCCCATCGGAACCTCCAGACCTCACAGGAACCTCCCAGTAATGGACCACATAAAAGCACAGAACAGAACACAGAGGAGGAGGAGGAGAGACCCTCTGAAGCTGTGCTCTTCCTCCTGCCGCCCAGCCCTCCAAGTATTCAACGCAACTAGAGACTGTCTAGGAATCCTCCAGCCTTCAGCTGTCACCCTCGGGCCTGCAGGGCTGAGCAGTCATCCTTGGACTGCCTCGGCCATATTTCATAAGCTAACTCAATAAATTCCCTTTATATATATATATTCATTCTGTGAATTCCTTGACTCTAGAGAACCCTGACTAATACAAGGACAAGGGGTTTATTCTCTCTTAGGAAAATCCAGTTACAGTTTCTCGTCCAACTTGGCAGGCGAGTCCTCTGCAATACCAAGGGCTGAGGGAACTGACCATACCATCTTCACATAACAGCTGAGAGAGGGACCATCCTTACTTGCCACATGAGCATGTCTGACTAAGTGTACACAGGGACGCCAACTTCCTCAACCAGTCCAGGGCTTAGTCCCACCCACCATGGACTGGACCACCCTATCCACTAGACAATTTCCTGCAGGTTCACTCTGGGCTTAACTCACCCGCTAACTCTCTGTAAATGTGCCCAGAACTTGAACCTTTAACCATCAAGTTGACACCTGTATCTAACTACGACACCATGTAAAAATGCCAGGTCGAAATGGCGATGTAATGCACTTTCTGCCTTGGAAGGCAGAGCCTGGGAAACCCCAAAGCAAAGTAAAAAGGAGGCAGATTAACCCAGGATGATTCCTGAAGTCACCTTTGGGCCTCCACAGTCACACACAGTGCCCTCTGATACACACACACAGATACACAGGTACACACACACACACACACACACACACAGACATTACTCCAAACAAGACACACAGGACCATCAGATTGGAGTGATACCAGCTGATTCAACCTGTGGGGGTTGCTAGGCCCAGAAGCTTGCTCTCTGGATGATACATTAGCAACTGAATGGTCTGTTGAGTGACTCCTCCCTTGGGTGGTGGCGTTTGCCTCTTGTCTGCAAGACAATGGCAGGCCGAACTTCCCCTTTGAGAGTAGAGAAAACTCCTGCTTACCTGAAGATATGTTAATGCACGGACCAGATAACTGTTTTGGGGCATACAGTGTCCATTCCCTTCTAGCAACAAGGTGACAAGCATGTTTAACATACCTGATAATATGTCCCCCCATGGCAATTGGGTGTCACTCCTGACTTCTCTTTGTTAACCAAAATGTAAGTGTTTTACATAGTCCCGTAAAGAATTTGGCCCTGCTTCTTGATTATAAAACCCCTGTACATTACAATAAAATTGGCTTGGATGATAGCGGATATCCAAGGCCCCCTCTGACCCAAAGCCTGAAACTTTTAATTCCTACTACTCCCACTTCAGAATCCTGCATTTGTAGGTCTGGGTTGGCACTGGTTCATGGGCCGGACACAACCCAGTCTTCACCCGCCAGCTCATGACAGTGTTCTTGCCAGGCGAATTCTGTTCTTGGAGGTCATCCCCAGCTCTGGGCGGAGGTTGGGTAGATGAGGCGCTGTCTCAAAGGAGCAAAGGAAAGCACTCGGGCCTGTTCAAGGAGGCGGTGGACTTTGGCTCTTCAAATCAATTCTTGTGACTCTGCCCACTACGCAGAGCTTAGTCTTTGGCTGGCTCCCCTCCCCATGAGCCACCCTGCAGCCTCCCAGGAGCTCAACTCAGAGTCGGAGCTTCTGTCTTTCTTCCTACCACAGCATCTGGGCCCGGGAATGTTCTAGGCCTACCGAGGTTCAAGCTTCCAGAAAGAAACTGCTGGCTGCCAGGGTCCCCAGATGCTCCATCAAACTGCAGAAGCAAACCAAGGCCCTTCCCCCTTCACCTGACCTGAGTCCACCTCCTTCACTCCTCCATCGGAGAGACCCTCCTTGCCTCTCCCTAAAGTGAACCCACAGTCCTTCCCCCGTCCAAGCCTTCCCCAAGCCCTGCTCTGGATAAATCCTCTGCTCTCTCCTGCGTCCATCCCTGGCCCCCCAGCCAGAACCTCCCCCTTCCTAGGAGAGTGAAGCCCTCTCTCTAACCTTCCCTCAGCAACAAAGACCCCCCCCCCATCCTCCTTGTCCTACCTCTCTCCTAACCCAACACCCCTTCCTGTCTCCTCCTTCAGCCTTGGACACCCAAGCCCCCACTGGGACACTGCCCATGGACACTGACCTCACCCCACAGGGCTTTTGCCTAGGTCAGGAGCTGTGGGGTGTCCTGAAGACCCACAAAAAGCAGCACATTCCTCCCCTTCCTTCCTGCCAAAGCAGAGTCGTGGCTACTGACAGACAAGTGTTGGTCTCTGAGCATGTTGCCCCCACGTGAGGGTCAGAAGCGTCTGGCGGCCTTCCGGGGCTCAAGTGGAGCCCCAGACCAGTGCTCGCTGCAGCCGGTGTCTCCGCTACGCCCTTTCTGTCCATGTCTGCTGCATGGCTTCATAAGAGATGCACGGACGCAGCTTTAGATGCATTGACCTTGCACACTGGACTGTGCCCCACGTGTCCTGAGCCTACCGTGACTCTAACTGTCCCCCGTTACCCTAGTCTTTGCTCCCACATTCTAACACCTTGCACAAACATCTTTTCTCTCCCCTGTTAGATATTTTCAAGGGGGGTCATTGGTGCATTGTCAAAATAAAGTGGTTGGTGATCCCCAGAGCTGCGAGGGACACACCCACATCTGTTTCTCAGGTTCCTGCTGAGAGCTCTTCCTTGTGACGGGCAAGCATAACACCTGAAGGGCCCTTTGTAGGAACGACTGTGAGTTCCTTCTCGAGAGATTAATTTAGCTCTTTGTTTAAATTTTCTATGTATTCGTCACTAATTCACGCAGAAACTCGCTGCTCTGACTGTAAAGTTATTTAAGTCGATCTGACTCACGCAGTAAACCAGTCAGCAACTTCGTTCTCTGCAAGGAGCTTCAGGGATGCACAAGAAGACTCCTTAGGCAGGGGCGCTTGCCGCCCAGCCTGACCCTCTGAGTTCGAGCCCCAGGGCCACGTGGTGGGAGGAGAGGGCTAATGTCTCCAACCCCCACCCACACACGGAGACCTGCACGAGTGCATGCTGCACATGCAGGCAAATGCACACAGACAGCGGCACGCCGTGAGCTTTAAAAGCAAGGTGCTCGTTTTCCTCAGAGTAGCTAAAGCAAGACAAGACGGGTTCTCCGTCCTCAGAATGAGTCTCGCTGCTTTCACACACTGCTGCTCTTACCTTTGGGCAGCCCAACCAGGGGGCGTTGTGAGCACTGGCTCACAGCGGTTGACAGCGAGTCACCATGGAAATGAGCTCCGGGTGGGTCTGTGAGGCCGTGTCCACTGCGTGTCCCCCCATGAATGTGGGTAGCGCCATCCCGTGGGCTGGGGATCTAGACCGATTAAAAAGGAGAAAGGGGGCTGGAGAGGTGGCTCAGGGGTTAAGCCTCTGCCTTGCAGGCGGAAGGTCCTGAGTTCGGATCCCAGTTTCCAGGTAAACATGCCAGGCAGAAATGGCAGCAGCCTGCACTTCTGATCTGGAAGGAGGAGTCTGGGAAACCCCAGAGCAATCCAGCATGATTCCTGAAGTCACCCTTGGGCCTTCACAGGGGCACACCCAGTGCCCTCTTACACACGCGTGTGCGCTTGCACACACACACACACACACACACACCACACGCACCAGCGTTCATCTCTCTCTCTACTTCCTGACTGCAGACTGGAGCTGGCCAGCTGCCTCCGGCTCCTGCCCGGTGCTTCCCCGCCAAGGTGGAGTGGCTGAGCCAAAATCAGTCCTTCCTTCCTTCTTCCTTCAGTAGCTTCTGCCACGCATCGTGCCGCAGCAACGAGAAGAGCAATACAGAAAATTGCTCCCGAGGCCAGGGTGTCGGGAAGCAATGTTTGCATCCCATGGCTTGAGCTAAGGATTTACTCGCTCGCCACAGAGAGGGGTTCAGATGCCCAGGAGCACATCAGCACTGTCGGGAGAGCCCATGGAAGACGGCAGCTACTGGCTGCGAGACATGGACAGCTGTTTCTGGGATGTCGCCCTGCGCCTGGCTTGTCCAGCTTAGACCGGAAGCCCTGAGCCTTTCGTTTTTCTCTCCTCTGTCCTATATCCCATTTTTCTTGCTTCTGCTGGGCTGGGAGATAGCTCAGTAGCTACAGCTCTCCCCACTCAACAAAAGGACCGGAGTTCAGGTCCCACTTCCACGCACTATCTCGATGTGGGTGTGGCAGCCCACCTGAAACTCTAGCCTCAGAAGTGGGGGCTGGGGATCCTCAGAGCAAGATCCAGACTACGATGGGCACATGCCGGTCACCCCTCTGGGCTCCAGGCTCAGAGACACCCTGTCCCTCAAATAAGGAAGCACAATTGAGCAAGACCCAATGCCGACCCCATGGTGAGAGCTGGAATGTTGCAGATGGAGACCCTCAAATTATCTCGGACTGTTCTTAGCTCCTGTGCCGGTCACTTTTCTAGTTTCTGTGACCAAATGTGTGACAGATAGCAACTTAAGTGAGGGAGCAGTTTGGGCGATGTCATAGTTAAGCACAGGTGTCAACTCGACTGTTGAGGGTTTGAGCTCTGGGCACAGTTGTAGAGAGTTGATGGTTGAGTTAAGCCCAGAGCAAACCTGAAGGAGATTGTCTAGCTGCTGGGGAAGACCCAGCCCATGGCGGGTGGGACTAAGCCCTGGATAAATCACAGAGAGCTGGTTGAGAGAGTGGGCATCCTTCTGTATACTTGGCCAGACATGCTGGTCTGGCAAGTAAGGATCGTCCCTCTCTCAGCCATTATGCAGTGATGGTGTGGCTAGTTCCCTCGGCCCTGGTGTTGGTGCGTGCTCGCCCGTCAAGCTGGACAGACTGTAACCAGACTATCAGTAAGAAAATAAATCCCTTGTTCCCTTAAGCTGTGTGATGGTCATTTATCAGCAGCCACGCAGGCTGCAACAGCATTTAACCCACCCACCCAGGGAATGGCCGGACGGGCACAGCCCCACCCACCATGGGCTGGGTCTTCCCTCCCTCACCAATCAGACAGTCTCCTGTAAGTGTGCCTCAGCTACTGACTCTTCACAGATGTGCCCAGACCTCAGCCTTCATTGACGCCTGCATCTGACCAGACTTTAGCCCTCACTCCCGCCATGTGGTCTTCCAGGGACAAGCAGACATCCTACTGAGCCCTCTCTCCCGGCCCCAGCCTCAATTTACAAGGGTGGAGTGCAGTCCCAGCGTCCCCCAGACCTGCTGGCATCTGACCAGCTGCTCTAACAGACTCGCTTTGCTTCAGGGGGAGCCTCTAAAAGCATTCAGAAGACGGGAGCTGGGTTGATGGCGTCATTTCTGGCCAGAATGGGGTGTAGATGTGTCACCGTGGTGGGAAGCTGCAGCCCAACTGGGTCGCAGTAGCCTGAGGAGCCTCGGGGCCCCCAAAGTGCCAAAGCCAGACCTTGGATGGGCCAACGAGGAAGCTTCCTGGATGGAAGCTAGAAGTTTCTGAGGCAGAAAGGAGACTAGCTGGATGTGGGCTTAATGGGGTGCTGGGAGGGACGGGCCTTCCGTCATCTTCCTGCGATGACTGGTGTAACCGACAAGCTGCAGACTCAGCAAAGCTTAAAGACTGAAACTTCAAATTTAAAACAAAAACTTCATGAACTGTGAAGGCTGGTGAGGGGGCTCTGGGATTAAAGTCTTTGCCACGAAGCACCTTTAGGCCCGGGGGATGGTATTAGCTGCAAGGTTCAATGTTGGGGGCAAGAGGGGGTGTCCTCTCTCCTTGGGTCCCCTCGAGTCTGTCTGTCTTCTGGCCATTTCCACTTAAGACTTTGCTCCTTTAACATTAAGGGTGATGACATTGAAGGTCGGTCAGCTGAAGCTTCTTCGGGGTGGACAGGAATGTGCACAGAATGATGGAATGTTCTCGCCTCTTCCCCAGTGATGGTGGATCCCCATGGGAGGCTGGGGAGAACGGCAAGAGGGAGCGTGTGTGGGCAGCTGACCTGTAGCACATTCAGCATGCAGGCGCCCTCCAGGGGGTCCCCCCACAAAGCCCACCGCAGGACTTTCAAATCTGGCCCACCAGGGACCACCAATCACAGGTTAGAGAAGACACCAATAGAAAGTTTCCATTTTCAACCCCCCAAAAGTTCATAACCGGGCCCCAGGACCCAGAGACTTTGAAGCAAGACTTGGAGCTGTCTCGACTTGCCTCTGCTCACCCCAACAGCCAGCGGTGACAACCCCCCATCTCCGAGCTCACCGAGAGGTGTCCCTCTCTTCCTGCTTTTAATAAATTTTGCTTAAACCACTCAATTGCATCCCGGCTTCAATCTTCTGAGTCTAGGATGCAAGAAACTCCAGGCTTGGAGTGAGAAAAAGAATACACGTATCTGGAACCAAGCCACTGTGAGACCCTATGTGAAAAAGTTAAAGTTACAAGCCCCTCTCCTCTAGTGCTCTTAAGAATCTACAATTTACCTAGGAATCCCAGACAAGCCTGAGCAGAATCAGGCGCCTGGGAGCTCAAGCACCCTCCTCCAGGGGGGCAACGAGATGGCTGGGAAGTCAGATAACCACTAACTTATGGCCAGTCCTTGAAGGAACCTGCAGACCCTCGGTGCCAGCCGCCCCTCCCAGCACATACCAGGAGAAGCAGGGTGCCTTCAGTCACCAGGGGGGAGGGGTTGAGGAAGGCTACGTGAGCTACATGCGAATTCCTCAGCCCCTGCTTTCGATAACACTATAAAACCCCTAAACCCTGCTGCCTCAGGGTCGCTCATTCTCACTGCGCTGAGAGGTGGGTGTCCCAGGCCTAGGCTTGTTTTTCAATAAAGACTCCTTTGTTTTTGCATCGGTGGATGACTTCAGTGGGTTTCTTTGGACTTTGCGATCCAGGCATAACCTTTGGTGCATGGGCCGGGAAGCCCAGAGACCCCTGAACCTCGCCCCGAAGGGTCTGAAAGCCGGCTGGTGAGTCCACTCTGTCTCTGTCTGTCTCTGTCTCTGTCTCTGTCTGTCTCTGTGTTTTGTCTGTTATGTGTTTGGAATTCCAGCCTAAGGAGGGCTCTGGGCCGGCAGGTAGGAACTGCCTCTGTTTGTGTTTGTCTGAATATTCAGGCTTCTGTTCGGAATTGAGGAAACTCTGTGAGTGTTTTGGTCTGAGCTTTCAGGCTTCTGTTCGGTATTTCAGAAAAAGCAGCCAGATGTGGCTGGTGGACGCGCCTATAGCCACAGCTGCAGGCCCTCAGGAGACATCTTGGGGTGACCTCAGGTAAATCGGTAAATCAGGAAGTGGCCACTGTAGGGTAAACTCTGTGAGTGTTTGGTCTGAGCTTTCAGGCTTCTGTTCAGAATCAGAAACAGCAGCCAGAGGTGGCTGGCAGACATGCCTCATGGTCACGGCTGCTGCGGGGCCTCAAGAGATGTCTTGGAGTGCCCTCAGGTATATGGTAAATTGGGAAGTGGTCACTGTCAGGTATATCTTTGTGTGTTGTCTGTATGTTTTCTCTGTTGCTTGTGTGGACTCAGATGGACGAAACAATGGGACAGACTGTTTCCAGTCCCTTAGACCTGTGGCTAGGACATTAGGAAAAAACTTAAAATCTGAGTGTGGAGATAAGGAAAGGGAAATCTACTACCCTCTGTTCTGATGAATGGCCCACTTTCTAGGGCAGCAGATGTTGTTTTAAGGAAGCTTGATTTAAGCCTCTGCCCCCTGCAGTGGAGGGACCATAAAAACTGTTTGTTGTTCTTTGTACTTTGCCTGTGATGATAAAGGGTTACTTTAAAAAGTTCTAACTTGCTTGGTTACCTCCATTTCCTATAATATGTGTGTTTTATATTTCAAAATAACAAAGCTATGGCCACTTCAAATTTTATTGCACGCTTATAATCACATTTTAGTTTTTGACTCTGTTTATTATTTGGCATGCTCAATTTAAATGCACGTGCACACTTAAGAATAATCATTTTGATAATATTAAAAGGCCTGAGTACATACTGACTAAAATTTCTTGTTTTATCTTGATTTTTATGAAGCTTCACAAAAGGTGGTATTGTGTTTTTACCTAGGATATGATAACATCACTTTTGTAATTCCTTTAAAAGTTTGTTTTCCCATGTGTAATACCAACATATCTAGCAGCCAGAAAAGAAAACTGATTTCTGAGAAATTCAATGGAATTTCTTTATTCTCCTGGTATGTACAAGCTCCCTTCCTTGGGACAAGTCTGCTTTCTAATTCCAGGTGTACTCCTGTGTTCTGCTACAATCTTGCTAACTTAATTCGGATATAATTTTTTTTAAGATGAGGTCTACTGTTATTGCCTCTTTTAAAGGACATTTCTTAAAGGATATCTAATGTGAAAACAGCAGGAAACCATCAAGTAGGATAAAGAAAATATAAAGGAAATAAGTGTGGTACTTAGATGAGCAGAAAGTTTTAAAGAAGTTTTATGGAATGAGATATCTTACTTAGAAAGTTAAAGTATGTGCAGGAGGTTTATGAGTTGGTTACTTAAGACAATGTTAAAGTATGCTATAAAAGTTTGTGAAATATTAAGTTTATGAGAAGACTGAAAATTAGAGATGACGGTTAAAGGAAATGTTATGCTTCTTCCATATTACAAAAGAAAAGACATTGAACCTCAGAAATTAGAAATTAAGAATTAAGCTTCATGTATTCAAATGTATTTCAATTGTCTGTTTTGATTAAATAGGAATTTGGTTACTAGGACCTGCAGCAGCCCTGGCAGGGCCTTCATCCACTCTCTGGGAGATGGGTTCCCAGAGAGCAGGGCTCTGCTCAGGGTCAGACCAACAGGAGAAGCTGAAATGGGGGAGGGAATGTCTTTAACCTCTGTGTGAATGTGTGAGTGAATGTCAGCCTGAGGTGGGAAACCTGTTACACCTCTATGCTCGAGTTTGTAATCCTACGGCAAGATCCTTAAGATCTCTTAAAGCCACAGGATTCGATTGGGCCAGTTCTGCATTTCCATGGTGATAACATATGTTCTAGAGTGAGATCAGATTAGAATCCGATCACAAGTCACAAAAAGCTGAACCCACTATGGCCAAGTTATCATCCATGACTCTCCAAAGGGTGTGGCCAGGCTGGACTTGAATGATCTCTCCTGGAGGGATTCCCAACCTTTGTCTGTCTGTGTCACCTGGTGGGGATCAATGTGACTCTAGCTCTTTGTCTATGTAGTACAGTGGGGATCAATATGACTTTAGTTCTTGTTAGTCAATGAAAGGACATTCCTAAAAATGTTTGCCCTATAAGGAAAATGCTTCAAGTCAGAGACAATGACCGTATAGTTTAAATAACATAGCAAATGAAGGAAGCTTCAGGCATGTGTGGACCATGGACTCTCCCCTTGAATGCATCACATTAGTGGTATCGAATGGGGCCCTGGCCCCTCTGACCACGCCAGGAGTTAGTATCGTCTGTGGAGCCCTGGCTCCCCCGACCACGGGCTGCGTACAGCACTGACCGCAATCAGTGGCTGGGTTTATATAGTGATTGGCAGAACTCCACTGAGCCATGTGTCCTTTCTCCAAGTCCAGGTCCACTAAACTGAAGCAAAAAGAGAGATTTCCCCTTCCTATGTCCAAGGACTAACTAGAAAATATGAATGCATAGTCCTACCAACCTGAAAGAGAGTCAACTTTTAGTATATTCTCAGACATGCCCTGTATACATCTTAGACAAGAGGTGACCCCAGGAAGATCTTTAAGTTATAATACCATCCAACTAGACAAACAAATGACAGAAAGTTAAGAGACTATAAAGATCTGTACCAAAAGTACCAGCTAGTAGCTCGGAAAAGCTTTGTCTCGCAATAGAAATGCCCTTGAGAGACTAAGGTGGAACAGGAATTTCAACTAGCTTCCACATCAGTCAAACCCCCATCTGGAGAACAAGGTCCTCATCTGTTAGAGAGAAATAGGCCCCCATCTGGAGGATAGCATCCTCACCTGCAAAGGAGAGGTTGGAACACTGAGATTAAATAGCCCACAGTTAGGAAACTTTCCTTTCTGTATTGGAGGTAGAATCCTTTGTTTCTGTTTGTCCTTTCTTTTTGTTCTGTGTTGTCTTATGGCTCCACTGAGAGATGAAATGGGACAGATGCAGATAACCCCTTTAAACTTATTTTTGGACCATTTTAAGGACTTTAAAATAGGGCAGGTGACCTAGGACTTAATATAGAGAAAGGAAAGAAAAGAGAAAGAACCAGGAAGCAAAGAAATCAGAACCTGACATTTGCCTAAGGGGATAGATAGATTACTAACAGGCATGCCCAAGCAGATCAACCCAGGATCCCTTCCGACAGGGGAAAGATGGGGAAGATGCTTTGAATATGACCAGACTGGGCACTTTAAAATGGTTGCAAGCACAGGAAGCTTCCACATGGCCTATGTCCTGACTATGGGGATCTCTGCTGGAGGAAGGATTGCCCCCTGAACCCCAGAGCCCAGGGGTCAAGCCCTCTTCTAGGGACCAATGAAATGGCCTAAAGCTCTTAGCTTCCCTCTAACGGGAAAAGGAGTTTGCTACTGATATCCAGCAAAAGAAAGCCCCAAAATGACAGGCTGAGCATCTCATGAGAACCTTGTGTTTAGCATGCAAATGGGAAGCTTCTTTGTTTCTAAGTTAATGGACAAGGGAGCACAAAATTTTAGTGCTCAACTTCCTTCCTAGGCTTTTGTCAATCTTTGATTTTACTAAAATGTTAACGATCAGGGAAGTGACAGGTTCACCAGTCACAAAGTAACTACTGAGATTCCTTACATACTTAGTAATTTTTTTGGCATTCCTTTGTTTACATGCCTGAATGCCCGAATATTCAAGGTTTAGGCTTTAATAGAATAAAATATTTTAGCACTGTTATAAAATCATCCACGTGATTCTGGTTTAGGCGCACCAAAGATGCTAAAAGAGAAAATCATAGATTACAGAAAATGGTGGATAGCATGTGACAAAGACCCTAAATGTCGCACCCTAATATGACCAATCTGGTAGACTAGGTCTCAGTTTGGATAAGATGGATTCAAAGAAACATCTTTTGAAAAAAGGACATGGCATTATTTGAAATAAATAAGAAAAATAAGTAAAATACAGGAATTGTCTGGCCTTGGTGTTTCTGCCCAGTTCAGGCCTAAAGCCTGTTCTCTGGGGAATGTCACAATAATGCCCATGGGCAGGTGCTAGGAATTCCTCCCTAGACAATTTAAGTTTTGTATCTGGCAGGAAGAATTCTTCTGGAAATTGGGTATGCCTTCTACCTGTTCTTAGGTTTTTGGGACTAGCTTCCTGCTCTCTGATCTAGAGAAAAGGCTTGCTTTTAACTTTAAATCAAATTGCAAGTAGAGATTTTATGTCTAGTCACACGCAGTAGTAAATAGACTTGTTAGCCAGAATGTATACACTCATTTTAAAAAAAATTAGAGAGCAACTCCAAGAGTCTTAAAACATAGGTGGGTTAGCTACTTAAAAAATTGTTTATTCTTACTGAGCATAGGAGACTGGGAGGGTCTATGTTTGTTTTCCTCCGTTTGCAGGTGCAGTGACACATTCTTTGCCCTAAAATGTTCTAGTACAAAAGCTATTACAAAATTTCAGTAAACAGGTCCAGATTCACTAAGCCAAGAGAGTTATTTCTGTTCTCCATTCCTCCGACTCCTTGCCTCACCTAGTCTGGGGGAGCCCTAATCTCAAGGCCGCAGCTCTGGCCTGTGGAACCTAAGAAAGACAGTTTGTGCTGTAGAGCTGAAATCAGACATGTTTAATAAGTTCTGCCCTCACCCTAAAAGCTTGCCTGAAGTTAAATTCAGTGCTTGACAGAGGGAAAATACAATGACAAACTTAAGGAGTTAAACCAGGAAAAACAGCAAAACTCCAAGTGTTAGGCAGACTAGTTCTGACAACAAAACCCTGCTGGCTTCTCATTTAGATCTGAGGGGTGGTCCTACCCTAAAGACGAGATAATGTTTATAGACCTATAGAACTTTCCATGTCAGGAAGTAATGTCCCCTACATGTGTCATCTTAAAAGGACTTGTGTTGCTTTGTTTTCCAGAACCCAAAAAGGAAGACTAATTCAGATTGTTCTAGACAAAGAATCAGACAGTTCACATTGCTTTGGACCGGTTTTAAAATGTGATCTTGGAGATTTACAATAGCCAGAGGAAAAAAAGGTCTCTAATATGTAAATTAGTTACAGCTCTTGGCTTTTACACCTTACGAACATGATTTTCCTTACTAACTCTTGCCTGTAAGATTGCTGAGCTTATTTGGTTTATCCCACGTGCCTTCCCAGTTACAATGGTTTAATTCTTGTGTAGATCTTGGAAGTTTAACCTGTGTTTTGTCTCTTTTAGCCGGACCTTAAAGTAATAAAGCCATCTGTCAAAGATCTCTAGACTATCCCAGCAGTTCATAGATGAGGACATCAGATTACTCTTACTTCCTTCACCCCAATTTAGCAGGAAGCAGCCAGAGCGGATCATCACCCTTGGCCCCAGAGCAGTCTGAGTCCTCAAATAGGCTTATGGGGGAATGAGGCAGGATTAGAACAGCCATGCTGGGATGGGTCTCTCAAGGTCTTTGAAGGTCTTTGGAATTCCTAAAGACCATCCCCCACTGCTGGGATCACCATGAAGGAACACTCCTGCTGAAGAAATGATTCCAGTCCTCCCAGAGATAAGATAAAAGGGTTTGGAGATGAGCTCTCCATATCAAACAAACAATTAACCTATGGGCAGGAAGAATATTCTGCTTCAGGTCCATGATTGGGCCTCAGAATGTGCCTTGAGAAAGGGGGGAATATGAGACCCTACGTGAAAAAGTTAAAGTTACAAGCCCCTCTCCTCTAGTGCTCTTAAGAATCTACAATTTACCTAGGAATCCCAGATAAGCCTGAGCAGAATCAGGTGCCTGGGAGCTCAAACACCCTTCTCCAGGGGGGCAACCAGATGGCTGGGAAGTCAGATAACCACTAACTTATGGCCAGTCCTTGAAAGAACCACAGACCCCTTGGTGCCAGCCACCCCCCCCCAGCACATATCAGGAAGAGCAGAGTATCATCAGTCACCAGGGAGAAGGGGTTGAGGAAGGCTACGTGAACTATGTGGGAATTCCTCAGTCCCCGCTTGTGATAACACTATAAAACCCCTAAACCTTGCTGCCTCAGGGTCACTCACTCTCACTGCGCTGAGAGGTGGGTGTCTCAGGCCTAGGCTTGAATTTTAATAAAGACTCCTTTGTTTTTGCATCAGTGGATGACTTCAGTGGGTTTCTTTGGACTTTGCAATCCCGGTATAACACCACCTTGAGGCAGGATTTGAGGAACTGGCTCTAATCCTCCCAGAGATAAGATAGCCAACTTCCTTATGAAGGGATTATGAAAATGAGCTCTCCATATCAAACAACTTGACCTCTGGACCACATGGGCCCAAGAGCAACTGGATTGGGCCCAAATGGGAGTTAACCAACAAGAAACACCGGGCTTGTCTAGGTGTATAAATATACCTGGTCCTGGCAGCTATCTTTGGCGTCCTAGCCCCTCATGGCACTCCACATCTGGAGTTCATGAGTTCCAACCTTTCTCTCCTCTAATAAAGTCTACTTTAATCCTCTACACATGTTCTGGTTTCAATCTTCAACTCCAGAACACAAGAAGCCCACGACATCGGGACGGTCCTGTCACTCAACGTGAGTCACAGCCCTGAAACAGACTTTGTAACTCACCTGGTGTGACTCACCCGGATGGGAGCAGCAACCACCGAAGGATCTTCCCTTCCACAAGGTGCCCGCAGACCCCGATGCCAGCCATGAAAGTCCAGAAGCCTCTCAGGGAATTAAGTTGGGGTGCATGCTCAGAAACCTGCGCTCCATCCCATCCACACAGTGGTGTGCGAGAGGCAGTGACAATGTCTGTCGTTCCCTCAGTTTCATCTTTCCCACCTTAGGTACCTCCCTTCTTGTCTCTAACTAAGGGTGGTTCTTTAGTTTTTGACCTGTTTTTGTTGATAGAAGGTAATAAAGCAGAGACACCCACACCCAGACGTAAATCTTTACGGAAATAAGAGAAGCTCAGTTCACACCTCCCTCCTTTCAACCTGCTGGGAAACCAGGCTGCAGGAAGGATGACTAAGCCAGGGCATCGCTCACAACTCTGCCCTTCCCATCTCCTCCCCCGCTGGTTGTTAAAATCAGAGCCCTCCTTGTGTCAGGCATAAAACTTCAGGCGGCCCGGGAAAGAGCTGAAGGTTAAAGTGCCTGCTTACAAACCTGGTGTTCCACTCCCGGAAGCCCACATGGTGCATGTATGCTGCGCCCCCCCCTACACACACACACACACACACACACACACACACACACACACACACACACGCACGCGCGCACGCAAGTCTTGGGAAGTGGCCACGGGGACCTTTTTGATCAAAAGACAGTTTGCCTTGCTGAGATGACAGCTCCTTGCCATTCTGCACTCGTTCCCAACAGGAGAGAACCGACCTCTAAAGCCGACCTCTGACCCCCACCCACATGCTATGGCATGCATGAGTGTGCCTTTCTCTCTCTCTCTCTCTCTTCCCTCCTTTCAAATAGATAAACAAGATGTAAAATAAAAGACAATCAAGTTCCCTCTTATATACATACATAAAAAATAAAAAAATAAAAATAAATCCTAAATGTGGGCCCGTTGCTTGCGGTAGGCACATACATACAGCTTCTACTTCAAATGCTCTGAGCAGTTATCTATTGTGTGTGTGGGCGCATGCGTGTTCATGTACCCGTGCACGTATGAAGGCATGCCCTCATGCATGCCTCAAAGATCAGGGGACAAATCTGCAGAGTGGGCTCTCTCACCCACCTTTATGTGGTCTCCAAGGATGGAGCATCCATCACCTGCTGAGCTGAGCATCTCGCCCACAACCCAGCTGCTTCAGGAGTGGCTCCGCCCCGCCTGTGCTGTCAGATTGCCATGAGCCATCCAGCTTTGTAGGATGGCTGTCCTTCTCCTTGTCACACCTGAGTCTAGGAGGGAAAGCCCCAGGGCTGAACCATTAGGGGCTGTGACATGTTTAGTTAGAGGTCTGGGTGCTACCAGCATCCCCTGGCCCTATTTGAAGACTAAAACAGGACTCGACATGATCATAGTGGTGCTGTTTATTGCAAGTCAGCTACAGTCCCCCAATATCCTCGCATCCCAGGGCACCTCAACATGCATCTCCCATCATCCCAGAAGTCGACGCTACAGAGCCGTGTGATGCCACAGGTACACCACATCCAAACGATGGCAAAGCAATCAATTTTCTTTTCCTTTTTTAAAAAATACTTGTATTGGGTGGAGAGATGACTCAGGAGTTAAGTCTTTGCCTTGAAAGCAGAAGGACCTAAGTTCGGATCCCAGATCCTACATAAAAGTGCCAGGCAGAAATGGCAGCGGCCTACACTTCTGGCCTTGAAGGGCAGAGGCTGGGAAGCCCCAGAGCAAAGCAATAAGGAAGTAGAGCAGTCCAGGGTGATCCCCAAGTCACCCTTGGGCCCTCACAGATACACACAGTGCCCTCTGAACACAGAGACACACGCACAAAATAAAGTAAAAACTTTTATCTAGAATGTCGTGCCTGGGGCTGGAGAGGTGGCTTAGGGTTTAAGCCTCTGCCTTGCAGGCGGAAGGTCCCGAGTTCAGATCCTAGACCCACGTATAGACGCCAGGCGTTTCTGGTCCTGGTAGGGCGGAGCCTGTGAATCCTGAGGCAGGGTAAACGAGGAGAAGGTGGAGGTGTCCATGGTGGTTCCCTAATTCGTCCGTGGTTCTACACACACACACATGCATACACATACATACACACATGGGCACACATGCATACACGCACAATTGAATAAATAATAAATAATAGAATGATGTGCCTCTGTGTGCCATGGTACACAGAAGACACCAGAAAATTACTGTCAGAAATCAGTCATGTCCTTCCACCATGTGGGCTTCCAGGGACCAAACTCGGATTTGCAAACAGGCTCCTTACCCTAGAACCCTCTTACCGCCCCTTTACGGTTGACTGCAGTTAGCACCCGCCTCTTTCAGCAACATTCCAACACTGGTGAAGTGAATGATTTCCTCGGTCCCACCTGAGGGGCTGACCCCTAGACAGTCATTGGATCTGAAAATAACCTTCTTGTGCCTGGACCCGCCCGGTGAGGCTCCAGGAAGCCTTGGAGCTGTGACACACAGCTGGTGTTTGACTCCATGCGGTGCTTGGGAGCTACCTTCATCTCACATCTGGGCTAGAGTGAATTCTAGAAATCTTCATTTAGCGGGTGTGGGGGGTGTGTGTCATGTGTGCTTCTACATACATGTGTTAGCAGTGTGGAACTCAAGGTTCCCGCTGTAAAACCCAAGTTCCCACCAGCACAAAACTCCAATCTTCCGCCAGCCGCAAAGCAGCCGCAAAATCTCCTGCAGGCGCCAACTCACCGCGGGGGAGCGGACCAGAGAATGACTTCTTTAAACTCACCCATTGTGCTGAACAAACTCTTCTACAGCTGTGTCAACTCACCGCAAGCGGGCTGACTAGAGAATGCCTGCATTTATCACCTTTTGGGACTTCTGTGAACTTCTCCCCCTGGGTGTGCCGGGAACTGCCTGGGGCGAGGTTATCGGCGGGGGCATCTGTGAGCTGTGACTCAACCTCCCTGTGTATAATGGAATTTTTACTGTGTAATGGAATTTTTACTGCATGTAATTGCTCCAACGAAGTTACTCCTATAAAAACTCTGCCCCAAATTCAGTCGGGGCCGTTCTCTTTTGCTTGAGCAGGGAGGCGGTCCTGGCGCGCTAGATTTTTCTTTTTTTTTAATAAATTCTTACCTCTTGTACTTACAGCAGCTCGGTGGTCCTCGTGTCTCCTTCGGGGGTCTGGGTAAGGGGCCCCAAAAAAAAAGGGACTTCGGTTCCAACATATGGGGGCTCGTCCGGGATGCCCCTGACCCAACTCGGGGGAGCCGACGACCAGGGTTGGAGGTAAGTGGAGCTCCTATATTGTCTGTGTCTCGTGCATTGTGTCTGTGGTCTCTCGTGTCAGTTTCTTTTCCAGGCCATCTAGGTGGGACGAAATTGGGGCTGTACCCATTAAGAGGTGGACAGACGTGTCCGAAGACCTCGTAGGAGGGTGGACAGATGATGATCTGACCTTCCGGGGGCAGCAGGGGGAAAGCCGCAGTTGGATGGTACATTCCCAGCTGGGCTCAGTTGGACGGTATATTCCCAGCTGAACTCCCCCATAGGGCTTGGGCAATTGGACGGTATATTCCCAATTGGGCCCAACCCTGTAGAGTGAGCTGCAGTTGGACGGTACATTCCCAGCTGGGCTCGTGGTGAAACTTTTTGGAGAAGGAGAGTGCGCCCGAACTGCAACGGGCCCTAGAGCTCCTCTGTTGCCGGCTTCTTTTTTTCCCCCCGGGGGAAAAACCGCTGGAGCGAGTGTTTAAGGACCGGGTGCAGCAGGTATTTGTCGGGTTCGTTTGTGTGTCGTTCTCTGTGTTTCTAGGGTATCTCTGTGTTCAAGAAATTCGATATATAATGGGACAGACTCAATCAACGCCCCTAGACCTGACAATCGACCATTGGACTGACGTTAGGGAAAGAGGACGTAATCTTTCTTTAGAACTCAGAAAAAGTAAATGGCAGAAGTATTGCAGGAATGAATGGCCATCCTTCAATATAGGATGGCCTCCAGAGGGATCTTTTCAGAAGGAATTAATTTCTCTTGTTAAGAAACAGATTTTCCAGGAGGGGCCAAAAGGACATCCACTGCATCCTGACCAAGTACCCTACGTTGTGACATGGGAAGACTTGGTGCGAGATCCACCTCCTTGGATGAAATCCTTTGTTCCTCAGCCCCTCCCGGTTTTAGCCCTTTCTACCCCTAACCCTAAGCAGGATCCTAAAGCGGAGGTGCTCCAAGATGATGAAGCACAGAGAATTTTGCTGGACCAACCACCGCCTTACGCTCAAAGAGGACCGGAGAGGCCAGAACAACCTGAATCTCCCCCTTCCCCTGCCTCTGCTCCATCCCTGTCTCCCGACCCTGTGCCTTCTTCCCTCTACCCCTCATTAACACCTTTCTCCCAGGGACCTGCAGCAGGAACCAGACAAAAACTCCAGCTTAAGGATACTATTCCTACTCTACCCCTGCGAGAATATGGCCCTCCGGATGAACAGGGACAAAGGCCTTTTCAATACTGGCCCTTCTCCTCCTCTGATTTATACAACTGGAGAAATCAAAACCCCCCCTTTTCTGAGAACCCTGATGCTGTCATTTCTCTCATAGATTCAGTCCTTTTTTCCCACCAGCCAACTTGGGAGGACTGCCAACAACTATTGGGGGCTCTCCTCACCAGTGAAGAGAAGCAGCGGGTCATGCTGGAAGCCCGTAAAAATGTCCCTGGGCCGGATGGGAGGCCCACCATCATTCCAGCCCTTATAGAAGAAGCATTCCCCTTGACCAGACCTGACTGGGACTACCATACTGCTCAAGGTAGGGAGCGTCTCAACGTCTACCGCCAGACTCTAATGGCAGGTCTCCGAGGCGCGGCAAAGCGGCCTACCAATTTGACTAAGGTAAGGGAGATTTTGCAAGGGTCAGAGGAGGCGCCCGCTATCTTCCTTGAGCGTCTCATGGAAGCCTTCCGCAGATTCACTCCCTTTGACCCTACCAGCCCAGAGCATAAGGCTACTGTAATGATGGCTTTTATAGACCAGTCAGCCAAAGATATTAAAAAGAAGTTACAGAGAATAGAAGGATTACAGGATAAGTCACTAAGGGATGTTGTGCAGGTAGCTGAGAAGGTCTTCTATAATAGAGATATAGAAGAACAGAAGAGAGAAAAGGAGAAAGATATAAAGGATAGAAAGAATGAAAAAAGGCTTGCTCAAATCCTGGCTACAGCAGTACAGGACAAGCAGGACAGGCTATACCGGCAGGGAGAGAGAAAGGGATACCTGAACAATAAAGGCAACAGGAGAATCGACCGGGACCAATGCCGCCATTGTGGAGAAAAAGGACATTGGGCAAGGGAATGCCCCAAAAAGCCTCAGTTCTACAATCGCCCGCCAGGTAACTCCCCACGAGTGCTGACCCTGGGGGAAGAATCTGACTAGGGAGGACGGGGTTCAGCACCCCTCCCTGAACCCAGGGTAACCTTGTATGTGGAGGGGAAGAAAACGGACTTTCTTGTAGATACTGGGGCCCAACACTCTGTGTTGCTGCAAGACCAGGGAAAACGCTCTGGAAAGAAATCCTGGGTACAAGGGGCCACCGGAAATAAACAATACTTATGGACTACCCGAAGAACGGTAGACCTTGGAGTGGGCCGGGTATCCCATTCATTTCTAGTCATTCCTGACTGTCCATACCCACTTTTGGGAAGAGACTTGTTAACCAAACTGGGAGCTCATATTTACTTCTCCCCAGAAGGGACAACCGTAACTGACACGGCAGGTCGGCCCCTACAAGTTCTAACTGTCAAACTAGAGGATGAACACCGATTATTTGAACCTCCATTTAAGGCTCCCAAAGGAATAGAATTATGGCTGCGCCAATTCCCCAAAGCATGGGCAGAGACAGGGGGTCCAGGAAAAGCTATACAACGGCCCCCAGTCCACATTGAGCTTAAATCTCAGGCAACCCCAATCGCAGTCAGACAGTACCCCATGACTGCAGAAGCAAGAGCTGGCATAAAGCCACATATTTCTAGATTGTTAAAGGCAGGAATTCTCCGCCCATGCCAGTCAGCATGGAACACACCACTGTTGCCTGTAAAGAAGCCAGGAACTAATGATTACAGGCCAGTACAAGACCTCCGGGAGGTAAACAAACGGGTGGCAGATATACACCCAACTGTTCCAAACCCTTACACCCTCCTGAGCTCTCTTCCTCCAGACCAGAATTGGTATACAGTACTGGACCTGAAAGATGCCTTCTTCTGCTTGGAGCTGGCCCCTGCCAGCCAACCTTATTTCGCCTTCGAATGGAAGGACCCAGAGGCAGGCACTTCTGGACAACTCACCTGGACGAGGCTTCCCCAAGGATTCAAGAACTCACCCACCATCTTCGATGAAGCCTTACACCAGGATCTCCTACATTTCAGAGCCCAAAACCCCCAGGTAACTCTTTTACAATATGTAGATGACCTCCTGCTGGCTGCCCCTGATGAGCCCACATGCCGTGAAGGTACCGAGCGACTGCTTCAGGAATTGGGAAAATTGGGGTACCGGGCATCAGCCAAAAAGGCCCAAATCTGTCAGAAAAAGGTCAGTTACCTGGGGTATTTGCTGGAGGGGGGAAAGCGATGGCTTTCAGAAGCACGGAAGCAGACTGTATTTCACATTCCGCCACCCCAGAACCCGAGGCAGATGAGGGAGTTTCTGGGAACCGCGGGGTTTTGCAGGCTCTGGATACCAGGTTTTGCAGAACTAGCAGCCCCGTTATACGCGCTGACTAAGAATACTAAGCCTTTTACTTGGACTGAAATAGAACAATTGGCGTTTGATAATATCAAAGAGGCCCTAATGTCAGCACCGGCCCTGGGCCTGCCAGATGTAACCAAACCCTTTCATCTTTATGTGGCTGAAAATAAGGGAGTAGCCAAGGGAGTACTGACACAGCAACTGGGACCATGGAAAAGACCAGTGGCCTATCTGTCAAAAAGGCTAGATCCAGTCGCGGCCGGATGGCCAGCCTGCCTGCGCATAATAGCGGCCACGGCCGTCTTGGTGAAAGATGCTGATAAGCTGACCATGGGGCAAAACTTGACTGTAGCGGCACCCCATGCTCTAGAAAATGTGATCCGACAACCTCCAGACCGGTGGCTTAGCAACGCCCGAATGACTCATTACCAAGCCTTGCTGCTGAATAATGATAGGATCACTTTCCGGCCAGCTACTGGGCTAAACCCTGCAACTCTGTTGCCTGAACCGGAGATGGATCCTCCGGTCCATGACTGCTTACAAGTCCTCGCCGAGGCACACGGATGGCGGAAGGACTTAACTGATCAGCCCTTGTCTGATGCTGAGATGACATGGTACACTGATGGAAGCAGTTTTCTGGACCAAGGGGAAAGGAAGGCTGGGGCGGCTGTTGTGGATGGGACTCGAGTCATCTGGGCCTCGCCATTGCCTGCTGGCACGTCAGCCCAGAAAGCCGAACTGATAGCCCTGACCAAAGCTCTTGAAATGAGCAAAGGGCGGCGAATCAACATCTACACAGACAGCCGCTACGCCTTCGCAACGGCCCATGTCCATGGAGCCATTTATCAACAGCGAGGACTGCTGACATCGGAAGGTAAGGAAATCAAGAACAAAGATGAGATCCTAGACCTACTAGAGGCACTCCACCTGCCGGCAAAAGTGAGTATTATCCATTGCCCGGGGCATCAGAAGAACAGCAATAAGATAGCTATGGGAAATAACATGGCTGACCAAGAGGCAAGAAAGGCAGCTTTACAAATGACTCTTATGCTAATACTAGACGAACAAGGGCCTACCTATGAGTACTCACCAGAGGACTTAAAATTAATGGAGAAGATTGATAAGTCCTTTGACAAAGAACTAGGAGCTTGGAGGACCCCTACTGGACTAATAATTCTGCCCCGAAAGGACGCAAGGGAATTAATTCAGCAAATGCATCAATGGACCCATCTAGGGGGAGCCAAAATAAGGGATATTATCAAAGATACTGAATTCATGATCCCTAAGATGTCCCACCTCGTTGATGAAATTATTACTGCATGTAAGCCCTGTAAATTGGTAAACTCTCAGCCCACAAACGGAAAACTAGGGCAACGACTTAGAGGGGACCGGCCAGGAACCTATTGGGAAATAGATTTTACTGAAATGGTACCTGCCAAATATGGATATAGATATCTACTAGTTTTCATAGACACCTTTTCAGGATGGGTGGAAGCTTTTCCAACCAAAAATGAAACTGCAACGGTCGTGATCAAGAAGATCCTAGAAGACATCTTCCCTCGGTTCGGCGTACCCAAGGTAATCGGGTCGGATAACGGCCCAGCCTTTATTGCTCAGGTAAGTCAGGGAGTAGCCAGGTTCCTGGGGACTGATTGGAAACTTCATTGTGCTTATAGACCCCAGAGCTCAGGACAGGTAGAAAGAATGAATAGAACTCTAAAAGAGACCTTAACCAAATTGTCCATGGAGACTGGCGGGTCAGACTGGGTGACGCTCCTACCACTGGCTTTATTCCGAGCCAGGAATACCCCTTCCAAACTGTTGGGACTTACCCCCTTCGAACTCCTCTATGGATCCCCGGCTCCTATAACTCAGATAAAAAGCACAGGGCTCCCTACTAATGATATGACTCTGATTACTAGGCTTAAAGGGATCCAGGCAGTACAAGACGATCTCTGGACCCAGGTGTCAGCCACCTACCAACCAGGGGAACCTGGACAGGAGAGACATCGGTTCAGCCCCGGAGACTTCGTCTATGTCCGACGACACCAGACTCGCACCTTAGAGCCCCGCTGGAAAGGACCCTATACTGTGCTACTGGCCACCCCCACTGCAGTAAAGGTTGACGGTATTGCTGCCTGGGTGCATATCTCTCATGTTAAGAGAGTACAACAATTGCCTAAATATGATGCTTGGACAGTGGAAAAAACTAATAACCCCCTTAAGCTACGAATTCGTCGCACTAGTACTAACTCTATTGAGCCTGGTCCAATTAACAGCTGAACAGAGCAATGCTCATCAGCCGTTTAAATGGACACTAAGCCGGGTGGCCGGAAACCGGCTACATGTCATCAAAGAGATCTCAAGCCATGGAGATCAACCGGTGACGTTCATTACTTCTATGTGTACTCTGGTACCCATATCACCTTGTGGTACGAGTGCACAACTCTGGTATGGCTGCCCTGAGGATGTGGAGGGATATTGTAAACAGCCTGGAGAATATTATTGCGCCTATTGGGGCTGTGAAACTGTGGGAAATGGGAAGCCTGATGGAGGAAATGACAGATTCATCTCTGTTACTCCGCTTCCCAAGGGCTGCGCCTCATGGAAAGGGCGGCCACCCCCTGGGAGAACGTGGCGCTATGGAGAATATTGTGAACAGCTTAACATCACAATACGAGAGCCAGGTGATATAAAATGGCTCTCGGGAAGACAATGGGGCTTTAGATACAATGAGGCAATGGCCAAGGACCGGGGAGGGTTCGTACAGATAAGGAAACAAGTTAATCTGCCAACGTCCTACGGGGGCACCAACCAGGTACTCAGAGACCACCTGGCATCAAGAGACATTAACAAGGGAGCCCCTAGAAAAGACCCCGGGGAAGAGAAGGAGGCACTTAAGAGAGACAATGGAGGTAAGGCCCAGGCCTCAATTCCCGAGGTGCCAAAGCCCACTACTTTCCAAGTAGAACTTGAAGATGGAGTCGAGGGACTCTATTCTATGCTACAGACTGTTTTTCTCACCCTGAACGCTAGCCAGCCTAATTTAACCCGAGATTGTTGGCTTTGCTATAATGCAGCCCCTCCTTACTATGAAGCTCATGTAATAAGTCCCGAGCAAATGCTCTCTCCCACAAATTCTAAAGCTACAACCTGTGCTTGGAACCCTACCAAACCTAAGCTTACTTTCCCTGTAACTGGAGTAGGGTACTGCATAGGGGATAATAACATTAATAGGACTATTGGTCATTGCAGCCGTACCACCCAAGTCACTCAAGGACAATATTATCCCCCAGTAATGTCGGGAGCATGGTGGGTCTGTAATAAAACGGGCCTAACCGCCTGTGTGTCTGGGACAGTCGTGCTAACAACAAGGGACATCTGTGTCCCAGTACTAGTGATGCCTAGAATAGTCTATCATACAAACTCAGAATTTTTAACTCAGTACCAACATTCTATAGATAGGATTTATAGGCCCAAGAGGGAAGTAATTGTGGCAGTAACCGTGGCGACCCTACTAGGACTAGCAGGGGCTGGCATGGGGGCTGCAGCTCTAGGGACGCAGTCAACCCAGATACATGCTTTACATAGCGCTGTTAACCGGGACTTACAACACCTAGAGCAAGCTCTAGGGCGATTGGAAACCTCCCTTGATTCACTGGCAGAAGTAGCCTTGCAGAACAGAAGGGGCCTAGACTTATTGCTCCTACAACAAGGAGGACTCTGCGCTGCATTAGGTGAAGAATGCTGTTATTATATAAATAACTCTGGTATTGTTAGAAATTCCTTAGCTAAAGTAAGAGAAAATTTAGAAAAGCGGCAGAAACAACTAGAACAGCCACTGGGATGGTTTGAGACTTGGTTTAACAGCTCCCCTTGGCTTACGACATTGCTATCAGCTTTAGCTGGCCCCCTCTTAATACTAATAATCATGCTAACTCTTGGACCTTACATCATTAATAGACTTCTTGCCTTTGTCAAGGACAGGCTAAACGCTGTCCAAATTATGGTGTTGAGGCAACAATATGCCTATGAACGTGCTAGGGCGGAAGATAAGGAATCCCCACGATAACAATGTTTTGTTCTCTTCCAGAGACGAGAGGCCGAGCCATCATGACCCCCAGGACACCGACCCTTTCCAGCCGGAAGAAGTTAGAGCGGTCGTCGCCCCAGTTCCCATATAGTTGGCTCGGCCTCCCCTGTCTCCCCTCTAACCATATTTTTTAAGATTAAAAAATTTCCGCCAGAAGAAAAGGGGGAAATGTGGAACTCAAGGTTCCCGCTGTAAAACCCAAGTTCCCACCAGCACAAAACTCCAATCTTCCGCCAGCCGCAAAGCAGCCGCAAAATCTCCTGCAGGCGCCAACTCACCGCGGGGGAGCGGACCAGAGAATGACTTCTTTAAACTCACCCATTGTGCTGAACAAACTCTTCTACAGCTGTGTCAACTCACCGCAAGCGGGCTGACTAGAGAATGCCTGCATTTATCACCTTTTGGGACTTCTGTGAACTTCTCCCCCTGGGTGTGCCGGGAACTGCCTGGGGCGAGGTTATCGGCGGGGGCATCTGTGAGCTGTGACTCAACCTCCCTGTGTATAATGGAATTTTTACTGTGTAATGGAATTTTTACTGCATGTAATTGCTCCAACGAAGTTACTCCTATAAAAACTCTGCCCCAAATTCAGTCGGGGCCGTTCTCTTTTGCTTGAGCAGGGAGGCGGTCCTGGCGCGCTAGATTTTTCTTTTTTTTTAATAAATTCTTACCTCTTGTACTTACAGCAGCTCGGTGGTCCTCGTGTCTCCTTCGGGGGTCTGGGTAAGGGGCCCCAAAAAAAAAGGGACTTCGGTTCCAACAGCAGGTGTGTGGGGGCTGGTAAATAGAGGCAAGTGTGGATCCTACCGAAACCCTGGCATGGGCAGCTGTCAGCAACTACTTGGAGTTGCACCCTGTTCTGGCCTTGTGAGGGCTCCCACCGCGGCTGGCCAGACCCCGAGAGATGGCGGAATCCTCACACCCAGCAAGAATGTTTGCTATGACGAGCGCAGTCAGCCCCGGCTCAAGAGTTAATTTCAGGATTTAGTGAGATTAACGAAAAAGACAAAAAGTGTGTGTGTGTGTGTGTGTGTGTGTGTGTGTGTGTGTGTGTGTGTGTATGTGCCTGCGTGTGTGCGAGTGCGCACGTGTGCGTGCGTGTGTGTGGTGTGCACACGCGAGAGAGCACTTGACTCTGTATTCCTGTGCAGGCCCCTGTTGTGTGGCGCTTTGCTAGGAGCAAAGAGCGGCCATCTCTGCTGAGACCACCACAATCGTGCCTGCTGTCCATTGACGCTCCTTCAGAGTCGAGGGAGATGAAGAGGGTCAATGGACTCTCACCTGGGGCTCTGTAGTGACTCTGCCCCAGTCGCACGTGGCCTCAGGACCTTGAGGTCTGGGAGCAGCTCAAGGGTTAATTGAAGGAAGATCCATGGAGGTAGACTCGGGGTCGCCGGCAGCCATGCTGGGTCCTCCCCACTCCTGTAAAAAAGCCCAATAAGCTTGTCACTTTGTCAAGTAGAAACTTGGTATTTTGGTTGGCTGTGGAGCCCCTGTCTCCAGTAGAAAGGCAGTTGTGTGACACCTTCCCAGAAAAGCATTCACACAATAGTGTGATGGGGGAATCGCCCTGGATTGCTCTACCTCCTTGTTGCTTTGCTCTGGGGTTTCCCAGGCTCTGCCTTCCAGGGCCAGAAGTGCAGGCTGCTGCCATGGTCTCATGGCGCTTTTAGGTGGGATCTGGGATCTGAACTCAGGTTGTCTGCTTGTAAGGCAAAGTCCTTAAGCGCTGAGCCATCTCCAGCCCATAAGTTGATCTCTTGCTGGTTCGCAGGTGTACGTGTGCAGGAAGGCACTGTGGAGGCTGCGGAGACCCAGGCTGCAGGGAGAGCATCCCCACGGGGCTAGGAACAGCCTTCCTTCCAGAAGGAGCAGGGCCTGTGGGATCCTCCGTCCCGGTGCTTGTTCCACACGGCCACCAGCTGCACGTCTGGCTCATGTGCAGCACAAGCAGGAGCTCAAGGAAGCTTATTGCATAGTCTAGTAAAGCTGTTGTGCCTGCCGGAAATTAATTGCACAGCCAATCATTCTTGGGCCTTTGGATCGAATATCAGGCTGAACCTAGATGAGGCCGCTCATCAGGCGTCTCGTGGGTGCTAATGGGACCATGTGCCCAGGGTTCTTGCTATGGCTGGGATGAAGTTCTTAAAATCTTCATTTAGTGCGTGTGAGGGGGTGCAGTGTGTGTGCATGTGTCTATTATGTGTATTGAGAGGTATATGCAGTATGCGTATGTGTGTGGTGCATATGTGCATTAGAGAGGTACATATGTTCTACAGTATGTGCATGTGTTAGAGAGGCATGTGTGGTATTGTGTGTGTGTGTGTGTGTGTGTGTGTGTGTGTGTGTGTGTGTGTAAAAGCAGGTCAGAATACAACTTTGGAGTCGTTTTTCTCCTCCAGTGAAAAGCTCTTGAGATGGTTAATATCACTCCATTTCTTTTTGTAGAACTTTTTTAATAGGAAGAACAGGGCTTTTTTCCCCTCTTGCATTTGTGTGTGTATAGAGGGCATTTTGTCCATGGAGGCCTAAGAATGACTTCGGGAATCATCCTGGGTTGCGCTTGTTCTGCCTTCTAGGGCCAAAAGTTCAGGCTACCCCATTCCCACTTAACATTTTTACATGGCATCTGGGATCTGAACTCAGGTCCTTTTGCTTGTGAGGCAAAGGCTTAACCCCTGAGCCCTCTTCTTGGCCCCTAGTATCACACTGTGTCTGAGCTGCAGCTGGCTTCAACCTTCTGGCCCACGAGCTCTGGTGTTTGTGCATGGTGGGGCGGGAAGTCCCAAGCTGATTCAAGGACAAGAACTGCAGGGTCTGGAAAATTTAACACAGCCAGGACTCGGCCTGGGCAGCACCTGCTGCAGAGGGGCAATCTGCCCCTCTGCATCCTGCTTCTGAAAGAACCGTTTGGTCAAAGATCAAGTCACCATGAACACACAAGTTTCAGGAATCACAATGGTAAGCAGACGGGGTGTGAGAGCAGAACTGGCTCCTGTGAGACCAGGAGCCTCAGGCACAGCGAGACCTTTGAGCTCTCAGGTGGCAGCTGTGCCTTCCCAAAGCCTAAAGCCGCCTAACATGTTTAGAACGCTAGATCACCTTTACCTTCACGCAACTCATGGGGGTAAACTCGAGTTCCAATCTGTGCATTTAGGTTTTGGAAGCTCCTTCCCCAAAACATTATTTAATAAAACCCAGTAGTCATAACAGACCAAGTCCCGTAAAGAAATACATTGGGGTCGTAAGTGGAAAGTTGTACGCGGGTGTTAGACCCTGAGACCCTCGCCCTAAAATTCACAAAGCAGGCCGCTTCAGGCCCATAGTATAGCCCTTGCTTGTAGTCATTCAGGCATCCATTGTTTATAGCCATCCAAGCATCCATTGTTAGTCATTGCTTAAAACTATGTACAGCCTTGAGCCTTTTACAGGTATTTCCCCACCCCTTAAGACCTCCGGCCCTTCAGTTCTGGAAAAGCAAGTTTGCACAAAGGGGAATTCCATCAATGAATGTCACCCAGAATGAACAGCCTGCGGTTAAGCAGGTGGACTGGAACGATCACCAAGAGCCAACTCCACCCGAGCTCTTGCCGACCAATGACTGTAAAGGTCATAGAAAATTCCTCAGCTAAGCAACCCCCCCTACCCCAAGACCCCTTAAAAACCCCTTGCCCGAGCTGCTGGGGCCTCTTCAGTCTCCTGCGTGAGAGGTTGCTGGAGCTGCCTGGCGCGTCGTTAAATAAAACCTCATGCTATTGCAGCGAGAAGGGTCTTGGTCTTTCTCTCGGTGGCCTGTTCCTGACTGAAAGACGGGGGTCTTTCAGCGGGGAGTGTGTGGAGAGAGGCCAGCCAGGTCACTTACACACAAGCCCACGGTCTTACAGAAGACTGGTTGGAGGGCATTTGGAAGGCCTTGATGCCCACAGAAGGCACCTTGTCGGTGAGCGCTAGACCTGAGCACAAGTTCTGCTCTAGTATTTCTCTCTTTGTGCTTTGAGACACAGCATAACATGCTACAGTCCAGCCGCGCCTGAAGCCAGGATCCCGCTAGGTGGACAAGGAGTCGGTGGATATGGAGAATGGCAGACACGCAGCTCCCACCGGAACGACTATGAACTCCTTTATTGAAGCTTACAGCAGAGTTTATATTAGAAAATCTAGAGAGAGAGGGGAATGAGGTACTTATCAACTTTGTATGAGTGGAAGAAATAGAAAGAAAAGAAAATCTAGGGTGGGGGCAAAGAATGTGCTATGTACACAGGGAAACATCAAAGATGTGCAGGATCAAATTCTTTACAGGATTATGTAAAACATATTCTTTCCAGTTAACAAAAGGCAGGAGTGACATCCACTTGCGTGGGACCAGACATGATATCTCCAGATAGAATTAAAAGCAGGCGAGACACTTAGTTGCTAGAAGGGAAGGGACAATGAATGCTTCAAGGCAGAGTTACCTGGTCCATGCATTAACATACCTCAAATGCATAGGGAAGGAACTGTAGAGGGAGGTGATAACTCAGCCAGTCTTGAGAAGAACAAAAGAGATCTAAGAACAGATAGGAGGTAAACTCAACTCCCAGAGGAAGGAATTCACCTGCCATTGTCTATGCAGAGAAGAGGCAACTTAATTTACAAAAAGGGAGGAGTCCCTAACAACTGCCCATTTTAGAAGTTAATGTCATTCCCCAGAGAGCAGGCTTTATGCCTGACAAGCCCCACATTCCCCATATTTATCCTAGATAAGCCATGTCCTTTCTGGAAAATGCTTCCTTGAAGCAGTTTTCCCCACGCCTTCACCTTGTCAAAACAACCTGGTTGGTTAAGGACATGACAGTAAGGGGAGAAGGGAGATTGACTTGGCTTCCGGTTCTGAGGGGTGATACAGTCCACAAGCGTGGGAATGTGCTAGCACAGGGCAGGGCAGCCGCAGAAGTCGGAGGAGTCATTATGGAGTCAGAGAAGAGCAAACAAGAACAAGCAGGGCTGGCTACCAACCTTAAGCCCCCCACCCCTGTGAGGCGCCTTCCTCTGGCAAGGCTCCACCTCTTAAAGGTGCTGCGACCTACTTGAACATTAGCAGCAGCTAAGGAACCAAACGCATGGACCTGTGGGAAGGAATTCACACCCTCAAGGCTGGTTAGAGATGATGACTCGGCCTGCACTCCCCCCTCTACCCTCCACTCGCTCTCCCCCACGGGTCTCAGGGGCTCTCCTGCCTTTGTCAAAGGCAACAGGATGGCGGGAACATGTAGGACCGACCCTCACGGTGATGTCCCCTGGAGCACCAGAGAAGGAGTCACAGATACAGGTGTCAACTTATGATTGATGGTTGCAGCTCTGGGCACATTTGTACAGAATCAGTATAAAGCATTAGAATTGAGAGAACTCATCTTCAGGTGAAGCCGTGACCAGGCCTCTGGCTAGAGATTCACTGCATCTGTCCTAGGAAGAGAAGAAAAAACAAAGACTAATAGCACAAAGTCCAAATTCTTTCTTCATGGATGTAAAATGTCCAGGTTGCTACATCACCACCAGTCTTCAGCTGTGCCCAGGTGGGGGTTCTTTGTGTAGGTTGTTCAACCGTGTTGTGCCAACCAATGGGAGGAAAGGGCAGATGCACAGGCTGGCAGAAAGCAGCACTAGTGGATCCACGCAGCTTCCTGAAGTCCTTTCATCAGAAAAGCCTTAAGTTCAGTCACTCAGCAAGACTGTTGGAACCGAAGTTCCTTTCAGGCCCCTTACCCAGACCCCGAAGGAGACACGAGAACCACTAGATTGCTGTAAAGACATGAGGCAAGATTTATTAAACTGGCGCGTGCCAGGACCGTCTCCCTGCTCAAGCAAAAGAGAACGGCCCCGACTGAATTTGGGGCAGGGTTTTTATAGGAGAGCAACTAACGTTTGAGCAATTACATGCAGTAAAAATTCCACTACACTACACACAGGGAGGTTGAGTTGGTTCACAGATGTTTCAGCCGATAACCTCGCCCCAGGCGGTTCCCAGCACGCCCAGGGTGAGAAGCTTAAAGAAGTCCAAAAGGTGAGATATGCAGGCAGGCTCTGGTCAGCCCACCCGCGGTGAGTTGGTGCCTGCAGGAGAGTTTGCCGCTTCTTGCTGGTGGGAACTTGGGCTTCACAGCGGGAACCTGAGTTCCACAAGACGATGTCACTATTTTTGATTTTGTAAGGTATACAATGACCTCCTATTTTGGTGTCAGTTTTTCAATAAGGTTTTTTATGGGAAAAAAAAAAAAGAATTAGAATTGAGTTAGGCCTGGGCAAGCCTGCAGCAGGTGGAGAAGCCCAACCCACGGTGGGCGGGGCTAGTTCCAGGGCAGGGAGGTAGATTGAGGGAGCTGGAAGAGGAAGTGGGCATCCTTCTGTGTACCTGTCAGACAGGCTGGTCTGGCAAGGAAGGATTGTCAGCAGTCCTGTGGATGTGGTGTGGTCAATTCCCTCCACCCTGGTGTCAGTGTGGGCAGCCTTGCCAGGCTGGACAGGGAGCCAATCCTAAGCTGGATAAAACCTTGTTCCTTTAGGCCACTGTGAATCTGCGGGCAACAGTGCACCGACCACACAGAAGGGATGATCTCACGGGTTGTCTTGGCTGGCGGATGCTCTTGATGCCTGCACAATGGTCTCTCTGGTCAGAGAGCAAAGGCAGAGGTGGAAGCCACACTCCAAGCCACTCAATACCGCTGGGAACGGCAGACATGGGTGCTGGCGAGAGGCAGCCCAGCACAGCCACAGCCAGAGCCTCCTGCTCAGGGGTCTGTAGTGCTGTGGGAAATCCTGACTTCCAGATGTTGTGAACAAGTTACTCAGGTGTCACAGAGGTGGCTTATTAAGGGACGGAACATGCACATATGGGACAGACCCTGGAAAATTCCAAGTCTAACCCTGGTTGCTAAGTTACAACCTACTTTAGCCAGGAAGGGAGGCAAATTAACAACTTACAGTTATTTATGACCAAGGTCAGTGGTCACTATAATCCCCAGATGTCACCTCCTATCTTGCTGCTGCAAGGATCCAGACATCCTGACACCCTTGAGAATCTGCCCTGGTGGAGGTTTTGGGGGGTGGGGGGACCAAGCTCCCTTGTGGCCTCTTCTAACTCACCTTAGAAAAGAATGTGTGCCCCTCCACCTTCCCTGTTAGATGCGGCTTAGCGCCCCCACCAGAGGCTCGTTCTCTAAGTCACCAGTGAGTTACTAAGTCTCAGGCATGTTGCAGCAACATGAGTGAGAACGGTGTGGGTCCCTTCTCTCGACAGCGTGGCAGGAGACCTTACAGGTCTTGAAGGATGGATTTGGCTGGTTTTGTGGGGTCGCAGTCTGTCACATAGGAACACAGCAGCTCTGGAGGCGACTGGCCCATGGCGACAAGACCAGCGGTGGGGTGGGCTACTAAACCTCCAGGCCACGCGTGGCCACCTCTGCCAGCCAGGGCCTGTGTCCCAAAGGTTTCAGGCATTTCAGGAGCACCACGGTCCAGGTAATGACTCCTGGAACAGCCGATGGTTCAGACTACTTTAGAAATGCACTTTTAACTTCGAGCGTAAGCTCAGAACCTGCTCAGTCATTCCCCTCCCTCCACCTTCCACGCTGCCTCTGCCCAGGCTCCAGCCACTCCTGATTTGGAGAGGGGGGGTGTGTGGGTCAGCGCGGCTGGGATTCTCAGCCACAGCCTCCCCACCTTCCTGCCCTGGGCCTCCCTAGACCACCAGTTGTGGCTGGACCAACTTCCGCCTCAAAGCACAGATGGCTTTTAGCCACAGAACTTTCTTGGTGAGGGTCTGCGCCTGTGCTGACACAGCCAGGAGACCCAACATTAGAACCTAAGGGGCCCCTGGTGCGTAGTGCCCCCCACTGTGTCACGGGACCAGCCACCTCCACTGAAGCACACATGCGCTCCACTTGAACTCTGAGGAACGTTTTCCCAGTTGGTCTCATGAACTTCCAAGTGATAACTCACAATGAGTGGAGCCCCGCAGGAACCAACATGGCCCACACAAAAAGGAACCCACTGGGGCTCAAGTGCCCACAGTGACCCAGGCTGCCAACAGTTTGGCCTGAAGGTGCCGACAGAAGGCAAAAGGCAGAGGATGCCTGCGTCCACGCTCCTCGCCGCGACACACCTCCAGGAGACCCTGGCTTCCTGTCACACTGGCTGCCCACCAAACCTCCCTCACTCATTTTCCACTTCCCACAGCCCAATCACGTGTCTATCAAGCGCGCCACTTGAGCCCAAGCCAGACAGTGTTTTTAGGCCAATTGTGCAGCAGGAAAGCGCGACCTTTAGTAAGCACCAGCTTCTCAGGAGCTGCTCAGCAGCAGCCCGCGTGGCCAGACCGCTTCTGCAGCACGTGCCTGGGAAGGGTGGCAAGCATGGCGTCAGCCGCCATCTCCGCCCTTCCGCAGGAGACCCTCCTCCACCCCAGCCCAGCAGTCGCTGCCCTGACTCGCCCACTGTGCCACAGTGCTGCCAGCGACTGGCTCACAGGCAGCCGTGAAAAGCACGTCCTGTGGCCCCGGGAGGACGTCACCCAGGTGGCCCGCGGCATCCCTTCAGCTCCACGGTGTCTGCTGGTGAAGAGCAGGTGGTCAAGCGGCTTCTTTTCTCCTGCTTTGGCACTGGCAGCACTGGGCAGCGTCTACCTACACACCCACAAACTGTGAGCGGAAGGCAGGTCACACTGGCTGTCTCCCCCTTAGGGTCTGAGACGGGCCCTTACTGAATCCAGAACTCAACTCTGTGGTCAGACTGGCTGACTCAAGAGCCCCAGCCATCTGCCCCGCACCTGCCTGCTCAACGCTCCCCTGGCACGTGATCTCAGCCCCCCAAACAGCTGTGGCGCTCGAGACCTGTGTCTCTCCTGGGGACACAGTGTGCAGACCACCTGGACGGCGCCCGCAGCCTCCAGGAAGGAGAGGGCAGCGGGTGGGGACGGCGGCCAGCGAGGCCTGGGCAGCGCTCAGGAGAGGCCGGCCCGCTCCAGGTCACTGGGCAGCACGCGGCCCTTCTTGCGGGCCTTCTGCAGGCGGCGCTCGGCGCGGGCCGCCTTCTTCCTGCGCAGGTTCTGGCGCCGCTTGTCCTGCCGCTGCTGCATCTTCTCCACCACGTGCGCCGAGCGCTTCTCCCACTGCCGCTGCCGCAGCGCCCGGCGCTTCTCCTTGCGCTTCAGGGCGTCCTGCAGCAGGCGGGGGTCGTCGCGGATCCGCACGCCCTCCGCCTTGTACAGCAGGTTGGTCCACTTCATCTTGGTCTCCAGCTCCCGGGCCTTGCCCGCGTCCTGCTCCCGCAGCTCCTCCAGCCGGCCCTGCCGCGCCTGCAGGCGCTCCAGCAGCTGCCGGTAGTTCCTGCCCGTCAGCGGCGTGAGGTTCCCCTTCACCTGCTGCCGCTTCTCCTTCTTCCTCTGCGCCCGACTGGCTGGCTCGTCGTCAGTCACCTCCACCTGCAGACAGGAGCATGTCGGTGACTGGTGGCACACGGCGCCTGGCCCTCGCCAGCGCCCCAACCAGGGACGGCACCCACTTAGGCCAGCGCCCCAACCAAGGACGGCACCCACTTAGGCAGGAGGCCCTGCCGCACAGCCTCGTGCAGCGACGGCAAGGGCAAGCAACAGCCCAGGCAGACCTAGCGCCCTCCCCACGCCTCAGCTCCCACCTTGTTGAAGATCAGCCCCGGCTGCTGTGGCTCCACGCAGGCCACTTCTAGGGTGGCTGCAGCCACCTCTTCCTTCTTCTCAGCCTTCTCCGCTCTCTCCTTTGCTCGCAACTCCTTCCGCTTCCTCTTCTTCCGGTCCCGCTCCTGCTTTCTCCGCTGCCGTCTCTCCAGCGTGGCCGCAGAGAGCTCCTTGGTGCTGCCCTGAGAGAGGAAGGGGGCTTCACTCTTCAGGACCCTCAGGGGCAGTGTCCCCCCAGTGCATGGCTGACACGGACCAGGAGGGAGATGCAGCCATGGGGCCACGGTGCCTGGCCACTGTTTACTCTGCCCAGGACACAGCCAGCCAACAAGAGTGCTCCACATGGCACTAACCTGGCCCTACATGGAGGGACCAAAGGCCGTGACCCCCATCACTTCTTAGGAACCTGGGGACAGCCAGAGACCATGTCCAAAAGAGAGGCTGGCCTCAGAAGCCAGGAGAGGGGGGGGGCAGGTCCAGAGGGGCCGGCACACAGCACAAAGAGCCTCGGCATACTGGCAGAAGAGCAGCCTCCCCAAAGAAAGAGACCCCGTGTCATGGTCACGTCCAGGTGTCAACTTGATGGTTTAGGGTGCAAGCTCTGGGCACGTTTGTAGTGAATTAGTAGTTGAGTTAGACCCAGAGCAAACTTGCAGGCAACTCTCTAGCTGATGGGGCAGACCCAGCCCATGGTGGGTGGGACTAGGCCCTGAACAGGTGAATAAAGTACAGAAAGTTGGCTGAGGGAGTCGGCCTCCTTGTGTACACTTGGCCAGACATGCTGGTCTGGCAAGTAAGGATCGTCCCTCTCTGTCATTATGTAGAGATTGTGGGTTGGCCGGCTCCTCGGCCTGCTGTTGGTGCGTGCTCTCCCGTCAAGTAGACTACAGACTGTAAGGGGACTATCAGTAAGAAAATAAACCCCTCGTTCCCTTAGACCTTTTGATGGTCATTTATCAGCATCATGCAGGGGAACTGCAGCCCCCTGAAGGACCCAGGGAACAGCTGGCAGCATGGTGACTGTAGGGACTGACTGCTCCAAGACAAACACCACCCTGCTTCCCGACCACGCCTTCCAGGCAGGACAGGGGCAGGAAAGGACGCCGTGCTCTGGGGGCTCGCAGGGCCTGCTTCCTACCTGGCCCCGGGCTTGCTGAATCTTCTCATGCAGCCGTTGTCGCAGGAAATCCAGAGCAAAGACAGATCGGGCCCTGCGTCCTGGCCTTCTGCAGGAAATGAGACAGGACTGCAAGGAGAACCCCTTCCAGCCTCTCCCCCACCAGGGTCCAGCACTTAAGTCAACCTTTGGTGCAGCCGTCCTGTCCCCCAAGGCTACTCAGGAATCTGCAGGTTGCCCTGTAGGTTCTACTCCACCTCCTCCTGACCAGAGAGGGACGCTACGCTCATCAAAAAAAAGCCAAGTTGCTCTTGCTCCTCCCAGATCTTGCCCAATGTCACCTTGATTGGCACACAGCCCAGGACCAGAAACCCATCCCAGTGCAGGACGGCTTGTGTCAAGACTCTGCCCTGCCCCCTGCTGGCAAGTTGTGTGTAAGAACAGACAAGACTAGGAGACACTAGTCCAGGCCTCATCCCACCGGAGCCCCTCGCCCCTCGCCCCTCGCCCCTCACCCCTCACCAGCAGGGCCCTTGGCGAAGCCGGGACTCTCCTGTCTGCCTGGGGCTGACGTCTTGGTCCCAGAAGCAGTTGGAGACTTTTTCTCCAGAGGTTTAGTCTTGCGTTCCGCAGCCTTCTGTTCCTGTTCTTGGAATTTCTTTTGTGTTTTCTTCCTTTTCTTCTTTGGGGGCCCTGAAGCTTCTGAGCCTTGTGTTTTACCAACTGAAATGCAAAGTAACATGACGTTGCACCTTCAGAGACAGGAGGCATCAAGATGGAGAAGCTCGTCCACCGAGCACACTTCGGAAGCTAAGGCAGGACTACTGCAAGTCCAAAGCCGGTCAGCCCCGCAGTGAGCTGCAGGAAGCCTGGGCTCAGGGTCAGACCGCAAAACTCAAATTCAAACTAAACAAAACAAAGATAGATTGCCAGAACTTGTTGGCCAGACGTTTAGCCAAAGAACAGCAAGTTCTGTGGTCAGCGAGAGACCCTGTCTCCAAGGAAGAAGGTGAATGAGTGATAGAAAACATACAGCCTCCTCCCCTGGATACCTCATGCATGTGCGTAGATATGAGCACCTGTGTACACGGGTGCACATGCACACATACAGAACACACAGAGTGGGAAGGGGGACCTTGGGTACTGGGACTGGTCACATGACAGTGGGAATGAGAGGAGTCATGGCAAACCCCCCATCCACAGTAGGAGATGCCAGGAGGGGCTCCCTGGCTGGGCAGCAATGCAGTGCTGACTTGTGCCTGGGAATCTCAGGCGTGGGCCCAGCTCCCTGGAATGCAGAAGCCCGAGAACGCACCCATGAGCGTCATTATCTGGTACGTGTACACTGAGTCTTGGAAGTGGGCGATGGCAACTCAGGATTCGCCTTCACCGCTTCACACAATGGCCCCTCGGGGCCTCTTTGCAGGCACGCCACCCCTGCCACACATGCCTGCACTCAGCAGCTCTTTGAAACTCTGGAAGCTTCCATGACCCCTATCTATTGCCGAAGACCAGGCATGGCCTGGATTTAGGTTCCCTCTGCTGGGTGGACAAGGAGTCAGCCGGTGGAGAACAGACAGCTCCAGGCTGAGTGAATCTGAACCCATTTTACTGAAATTTTGTAACAGCTTTTATACTAGAAAATTGTAGGGCAAAGAATGTGTTGCTGCACTTGCAAACAGAGGAAAACAAGCAAGTACCCTCCAGTCTCCATGCTCAGCAAGAATAAACAACTTTTAAAGTAGCTAATCCATTGTTTGAGAGAAAAAACACAGACACATCCTTATTACATATTAACAGGCTCCCTCCCAGTTCCCCAGTCTCTCCAAATCTATCTATTTTACAACACCCCACCAAACAGCCACAGGATCCAAGTCCACATTGCTGTCATTACATTAACAAAGAATTTAGTTAAATACAGTGAGGGGGTTGAGCTCCTTTTTTAATTTGTCCATGGAATTTCGATATTAAAAAGAAACATGTTTTAATTAACTATTTGTGTACTATATCTATTATACATTTTTATTAATGGTAAAGATGAATCTATTGGAGGGGACGCATGCTGTACACTAATTTTTCCTTTTGGAGGATGCTGGCCGACATTAGGTCATAATGGTAGGAACTATAATTTTGAGGGAATTTTATCCACCTATGTTTATGGACTCTTGGAATTGCTCTCTAATTTCTTTAAAATCAGTATATACATTCTGGCTAACAAGTGTGTGTGACTATACATGAAATCTCTAGTTAGAATTTAATTTAAAGCTAAAAGCAGGCTTGACTCTGATTTGGAAAAGGAACCAAAAAAGCCTCAAATCAAAT
The DNA here is from genome assembly GCA_023101885.1 of Typhlomys cinereus. NCBI lineage: Eukaryota > Metazoa > Chordata > Mammalia > Rodentia > Platacanthomyidae > Typhlomys > Typhlomys cinereus. The sequence goes on along the minus strand of JALPQD010000945.1, from coordinate 182,749 downwards.
TTATTTGATATCTCCAGTTCAGAGAGCAGGAATCCTAGGGGAGGTGACAGCCTAGCTAGTCCTCAGAAACAAACAAACAAAAAAAGACCCCAGAACAGATGGGAGGGACGCCCAATCCACAAAAAGGGAAGAATTAGTCTGCCATAGATAAGAGGCAAGACTTAAGGGCAGTGGTTCCTAGCAACTGCCCAGGCTCAAGAGCAGGCTGTAAGCCATATGTTTTATATTTTTACTACTTATTCCAAAGTAAACCATGTCCTGTTTCCAGAAAATGCTTCCTTGAAGCTGTCTTCACCAAGTTGGGACCTTGTCTTCCAGCCTGGTTGGTAGAGGACGTGACAGTCTACAACAGTTTTTTCACGACTGTAAACGAGTAGCGCATGGATGGTGCTGCTAGCTTGGGGTGTAGCCTGGCCCCTTTGGACCACAGCAGAAACGGCCTCTGTGTGTTGAGGTGATGGACTCACCGTCCTAGGCAGCTGTTCACGGCATGAGCTCCGTCTGCACCATGCTCAGTGCAGGCTTCCTCCTTCATGTAAATATGTGTTTGCTGGGTGGGGTCTCCTGGTGCCCCGGAGAACACAGCCAGTTTTCCCTCAGGCATTACAGATGTTTGTCATCTGCACATCCTTGGTCACCACTTGAATCTTGTTCACCCATCTTCCCTTGCTAAGCTTCTCCTTTTTCTTATCCTTAGATCTCTCACGTCATAGATCTGAACAAGAGCAGGAGGCAAAAGCCATGCCTTGAAATTTCCCCCAACAAACACACTATTCCATCACGTCTCAATTCAGCCAGACTGGAGTGCTCAGGACACGGGCGGAAAACAACCGCCTGTTGTCTGCCAGAGCTTCTCATAAAAGTTGCCAGCTCACTTCCTGGCAGAGTCCTTCCTGTGACGCCCCATGAGCAGGCGTCCACCCCACATTTCTCTCGGCCTCCCCCCCCCTTGTCCTCACCACAGTCCGTCAAGCTCTGTCTACAACATGCCTGGGTTCTCCTAGCCCCAAGTCCCAAACTCTTCCACCTCACCCACAGCAAGCCGTCTCAGAAGTTGAACAACACAGGGCCGGGTCTGAAAGACCCCCGGTCTTTCAGTCAGGAAGGAGGCCACCGAGAGAAAGACCATGACCCTTCTCGCTGTAATAGCATGAGGTTTTATTTAACTACGCGCCGGGCAGCTCCAGCAACCTCTCACGCAGGAGAGACTGAAGCAGCCCCTAGCGACTGAAGCAAGGGGTTTATAAAGGGGTTTTGGGTGAGGGTCTGGTTGGTGAGGAATTTTTGCAATCGCTGGTCAGCAAGAGTCCAGGCCTCCGTCATTGATGCAGTCTACCTGCTTAACCGCAGGAAGTTTGCTCCAGATGGCAATTATGCTATTAACAAAATTTTCTTGCAAGACTTGTTTTCCCTAGGGCTAGTCATCTTGAGGTTACAGCCTGTTTTCCCATCACCAAGGGTTACAGCTCCTTTTCCCATCACCAGGGGTTTCAGGGTGGGGAGGGAAGTAGCAAGGTGCATAGTTTTAGATAATGGCTAGCAGTAGCTATGCTTGAATAGCTATGAGCAAATATCTACACTGTGAACCAGAACTGGCCCATTCTGTGAATTTTCTTTTTAGGGCAAGGGTCTTTCAGGTCCTCACAGCAAATCTCCCCCGGTACGGATTTTCCGCGTTAATTGATTTTCCATCACAGCAATAAAACCCCTCACAAAAGCAGCTTCAGGAAAGAAAGGTTTATTTTGGCTCAAGTTCGTGGGTACTGCAGATCCTGGCAGGGGGTCAAGAATGGAGGCGGCTGGTCCATTGCATCCACAGGTAGGAAAGGGGAGCAATAAATACACAAGTACATGTTTAAATGCACGTGGCAGGGACTCAGCAGTAACGCAGGCCCGAAGATGCATCCAATGACATCATCACTTAGTGGGAAGTTCCTCCGAAACAACAAGGAGTGAACAATCATTGCCATTTCCCTGAGATGATACAATACGAAGCACCTCAAAGGAGTAAATCAAGTGATTCGTGTGTTCAATGAGTTTAACACACTTCCTGGACTTCAAGCCATTCAGACAGCATCACTAAGAAAGCAGAACAGAGGGCCTAGATTCCCATTCTGGGACTAGGGAGCAAATTATACCAGTGAGAAGAGCGGACTATGGAGCCTGTGCCCACGGTCTTGACTCCAGCTCCAGACACACCCTGGTCACCTCTGGGATGAAGAAGCCAGAGGACGTCTTTCTTTTGTCCCTGGCTGCGTCTTGGTGCTACAGCATTAGGAGAAGAACCTTCCTCCCCAACTCCACAACACTTCTTGTCTTCCCTGTAAGACCCGCCTCCCCCTGCACAGAGCCCATGCCCTCCTCCTCTGCGGCCTCACATGCGGGCCACCACCCCCACCCGGTGCCAGACCACTGGGGACATTCAACCGCCCAAGCTCCTCCCCAACCACACTGCCCGACCTGTGACGTCGCCCACCTTTCTCCCTTCACTTGCCACCATGCAGCTCTGTCCCAGCCTCTCTCCACCTGCCCGCTCTCCCCCTGCTGCCCCCTGTGGCCCTGTGTGCTGTGGTGTGCACCTGGGGACCTGTGAGTGAGAAGAAACACCCCTCCTTCCTGAGAGACTGAGGCCACAGCTGAGCGTCTACCATACCTGTAAAAATGAGATCTGGGTGTTGTGGAGATGCCTCGTTCCACAGCACACTTGTTTCCCAAGCATGAGCATCTGCGTTCTATCTGTAACACCACATGAGAAATAGGCCTGTGGCCCACACGCATAGTCCCAGCACTAGGGTGGGAGAGAGAGGAGGGGCTCACTGGTAAGAGACCCTATCTCAAAAAACAAGTCGGATAGAGTAAAGAACAACACTGAAGGTTGACCTCTGATCTCCACATGTGTGTGCTCATGCATGCATACATACACACACACACACATACACACGTACACACCACACCTTGACCACATAACCACACACACTCTACCACATAAACATGCACGCATACATACACAGAATACACACACTCAATCACATGAATATGTGTGTGCACATATGTGCACACACACACTCAACACCATAAGCATGTGCACACACCCATAAAATACAAAAAGTAAAAAATTAATTAAGCCTGACCTCATTAGACACCACGTATCACACATGACCAAGGGACATTAACCAGTTTTATTGAAAGCAGAGACCCAGGGGAGGCGCGTGGGGTGGGATCTGTCTTTTTCTTGTTGTGGAACCAAGACTTCAGCTGAGATTCCGAGCTCTGCCAGTGTCCCGCCTCCTGCTTCCTCCGAGGTATCTAGACCGCTCCCTCGACACACTAGGGACCACCAGGCAACTCACAGGCATCTGCAGACCAGAGAGAAAGAAGGATGGGAGGGCCTCTGGCAGCCGCCATCTACAGAGAGGTCACATGCCATCTACAGAGAGGTCACGCGCCATCTACAGAGAGGTCACGCGCCATCTACAGAGAGGTCACGCGCCATCTACAGAGAGGTCACGCGCCATCTACAGAGAGGTCACGCACAAAGGAAAGGAGCCCGAAGGAAGAGCCCGTCTCCTTACCCACCTGGGGAGGCCTGATCATCTTTGCTCCCTGCCCCATTTTAACCGCCACAAACTCCTTGAAGATCCTCACAGAGCCTACATTTGGATTCGGGGCACGGCCTGCAGGACAGAAGGGGCAGAGTGAACAATAGCCAGGCAGGACCCAAACCCATGGGGGAGGCAGGGTCTCACAATGCTGGAAGCTGGGGCCTCTGGGAGTTGAGAGGACCAGAACCTGCTTCTCCAGGGACAGCCCAGACATGAGGCCTCCCCAACTTGACTCTTAGCACACCAGCAAGCCTACAGGTGGAGGGGTACGAACCTCTTATTTAGCCCTCTAGCCACAAGAGTAACGAGCTGGTGGTGGGTAACGCCCCACATGGCATCTCCCTTCCTCTAAGGCTTCCACCCTGGCTAGTTGGGGACAAATGCTGAATTCCTTACACAGGCCCCACCCCCACACAGTCCCCACCCCTCAGTGAGGGAACTCCCCCAACTTGACAGCTAGGGGTGATATCTGGTGAGAAATCACCCTGTCCTGTAGCCCTTCCCCAATCAGCGTCTAGGTTCTTCTGGTGGGATCCCATCTCCCAGCCTGGCCCATCAGAGCTTGTCCCCTCTCCTGAAAGACTCCTCTTGAAGGGGGGTCCCTGTGTGTCCTCTGCTCCTCCAGGATCTTCTGTGTCCCCTTAACCAGCCTCTCCCTGGAGTACAGGGTCTCAGAGGCTGTACCCTTGGGCCTCTGCTGCTAAAAATATAGACATGGTTCCCAGATCCAACTCAAAGGCCCCTCCACGCCTCACAGGCTCCACCTCCAAGCCCTGCTTGCTGGGGAGGATTGTGCCCCAGGAGAATCAGGGTCCAGCAGAGATGAGGGGTCTGAGATTTACAGTGTGACCTAAGAGGACATTGGGAAGTGACCCAGAACCACGTAGGGTGCCTGGGAAGAACCATGGGCCTGGCACGTGTCTTCATAGTCTGAGGTGAGACGAGAAAGCAGGACATGGGCTATTCTGTCTTTACTCACTGCTTTAAAAAAATGTACCTCTGAACTCAGGATCCCACCTCCAGCACCCTGGTACCTGCACAAGATGAGTCTCCAGATGTTGCCCTGGGGCTGGGGACAAACGGCCTCCAATCAGATCCCTGCTCAGAGCAGCACACTGTCAAAGGCTGACTGAGAAGGGGCTGGATGGATGGATGGATGGATGGGTGGATGGGTGGATGGTGGATGGATGGATGGATGGATGGATGGATGGATGGATGGGTGGATGGGTGGATGGTGGATGGATGGATGGATGGATGGATGGATGGATGGATGATGGATGGATGGATGGATGGATGGATGGATGGATGGATGGATGGATGGATGGATGGATGGGTAGATGGGTGGATGGATGGATGGGTGGATGATGGATGGATGGATGGGTGGGTGGATGATGGATGGTGAATGGATGGATGGGTGGTTGAATGGATGGATGGATGGATGGATGGATGGATGATGGATGAATGGATGGTGATGGATGGATGGATGGATGGATGGATGGATGGATGATGGATGGATGGATGGATGGATGGATGGATGGATGGATGGATGGATGGGTAGATGGGTGGATGGATGGATGGGTGGATGATGGATGGATGGATGGATGGGTGGGTGGATGATGGATGGTGAATGGATGGATGGATGGTTGAATGGATGGATGGATGGATGGATGGATGGATGGATGATGGATGCATGGATGATGGATGGATGGATGGATGGATGGATGGATGGATGGGTGGATGATGGATGGTGAATGGATGGATGGGTGGTTGAATGGATGGATGGATGGATGGATGGGTCGATGGATGAATGGGTGGGTGGATGGATGATGGATGGATGATGGATGGATGGATGGATGGATGGATGGATGGATGGATGGGTGGATGGGTGGATGGATTGATGGATGAGTCAGGAGTTTGTCTGGATCAGGAGCACAAGCATTGATCACTTGATGAAATGAGTCAGGCCAAGAATTTAAAACCCTGTCCCTCCCAGCTCAGGAATCACAGGAAAGGCTCCCTGGTGGGAACTGAAGCCTGCTGGACAGGAGAACAGTGGACCTGCTGCACGCCCACTGCCCAGGACTCCACTGCAACTCAGACAGGGCCGGAACGCACCCATGAGCATCATTATCTGGTACAACTGGGAGCTCATTCTGCCCCTGAAGTAGGCGATGGCAAACCTTTTCTTTGGCAGGAAGTGGATGATGATGGTAAACTCCCATACTGTGGTCTACAGGAAGTGCATGTAGACGGTGTGCCTCCACCCGTGGGCGACAGGAAGTGCATGTAGACAGTGTGCCCCCACCCGTGGGCGACAGGAAGTGCATGTAGACGGTGTGCCCCCATCCATGGGCGACAGGAAGTGCATTACACAGTGTGCCCCCAACTCGTGGGCATCAGGAGTCTCATGACCAGCACCCTCCCGTCCCACCTCGACAGCAAGAAGCACTGGGATCTGGCCACTTACAGGTGAGGAAGACGCCGGCGTCTTGTTCTTCATACAGGGGCAGCTTGAACTGTACACAGCCGATGGGTTTCCTGGACACAGGGCCAAGCATGACTCTCCCGGGCACTGCCCAGTCTTCCCATTCCCAGGTAAGGGGCCTGAGTCACACAAGGTCACCCCCCACTACCTCCTGCTTCATGTACCTCCAGATACTCTGGGCCCCTCGGCTCTGGGGTCAGAACCCCCAAGGTGCTGAGACTGCCGGGAATAGCACAGAGGCAGGAGGAGAAGGCTGTGGTTGGCCGGGGAGGCGCCCACCAGGAGCCCAGGCCCCAGGAAGATGCCAGCCTGCAAAGCCAGATTCTCTGACGCCATCTGCTGCTGCTGCCTTAGGCCCATGGGAAGCAGCTGGCCACGGCCTCGGGACGTGACAAGAGACAAACATGCCCCCCTGCATGCTTGAGGTGTCGCCAGCAGGACAGCAGCCGGCAGGGGCAGAGTGATGAGCAGCCCACCGCAGGCTCAGACCACTTCCCCCAGGAGCCCAGGTCCTGCGCTGGGCCCCCACAGTCATCTTGCAGATGTGAACATGGACCTGCCCTTGCTCGCCCCTCTGCACCGGGCTCCTCCCTGCACGGAGCTCAGCGAGATCCTAAAGGACCCTGAAGCTCAGGAGGGAGCTCAGCGCCCACACCAGCTTCTCGGGGAGCACGCAGGGCCGTGCTCCAAAGTGCCTGGCACAGTAGTGAGAATCTGCACGGAGCAGGGCAGGCCGGCGCTCCGTGTCCCCTGACCATGCCTGTGAGGTTCCCTATGGACGTGTCCTGAGGAGTTGGGGACCATGCATGGGGACTGCTGGGGAGGGACCGCACGGAAGTGGGGGGCAGGCCTGCAGGCGGGGGACTCACGTGAGGTTCATCCTGAACTCCAACTCACTGAAATGGTTTCTCTCAAAGGTGAAAGGAGGCAGAGGGTCTCTCCAGCGCCATTCAGGAATAGGCATGTCTCCTGCCCAGAACTTCACGTACCACTTTCTTAAAAGCTAGACGGGAAGAATCGCCCATCAGCAGAGCTGCAGGGCCAGGGAGGGGCTGGGAAGGGGTCCCTGCTGCAGCTGCCGTGGGAGCAGAGACAGAAGTGAGCAGTGTGGGGTCTCAGTGCTGAGACGCTGAGGGTCAGGAGGGCCCCTCTCCACCATCAGCAGACAGAGCCCCAGGGGGTTCCTGGGGGGTCCACCTGCTGCTGGAAGGAGCTCTGACCAGCATCCCGCATGGACGCCCAGAGATATTGAGTAGCAGGTGGACATTTGCATGTAGGAGACGGCAGGACAGGACAAGGTGGAACATTCTGGATACAACCTGGAGGGGACCAGCCAGAGGCAGATGGCACCACTGTGCCACCTGACCACAGACCATCTCACCTTCCATGGTCACACCGCTAAGGTGTGACCAGCCGCAAGATTCCTGTCCCTGCCTCCTTCCCCAGCTGGCACCAGTTCTTCTAAGGGTTAGACTCGTGTTCTCCTGTAACCAATCACGGACCCGTGTGGCCCTGTCCCCAGAGGCACGGGACAGTCACGAGCACCTTAAGTATATGACGCCCACACCAGCCTCAGCACCAGCTACCTCAGTGCTGGGGTCCTCTCGCCTTTAACCTCCTTGGTCTCTTATGTCCGTGCCCAGGGCCACAGAGACAGCCTGGCATGGCTGAGCCCTGTCCCCTCATAAATGGGCAGGGAGGATCATCGGGGCCGGGTGGGCAGGGTACAGGGTGGAGCCAGGCCCCAGGCCCAGCATCCAACTGCAGGAGCACCAGGTGACAAGCTCCCCGAGAAAGGAAAGAATTGGGGTCACCGTGCAGAGGCCCTGAAGTCAGGGTACTCGTTGCCAGAGGGAGCCAGGGTGTCTGGTCACCAGCCTTGACCTGCGACCTGTGTGAGGACAGGGCAGTCAGCTCCCGGGACGAGGGCGTAGAAAACAAGGAAACTTAGCCAGACACCGAGATCCAGCAATGGCGGCCGGGAGGCTGATGAGCTGCAGGGTGCCTTCAATCTTGTCATGAGAGCATCGCTGCGCTGGAAAGACTCTCACAGGCCTACAAAATTGGTGACCTCTCATTTCACCATGGATGAAGGAAGATCTCAACAAATGCTACACCTCCCCGGGGGGGGGCGCTCTTTAAAGCTAATTCCACACAGGAGAAGGGGAGCTGCTGTATTCAGTGATTCACCCCCTGATGAGTCACCCACACCCCAGCAAGTGCTCGGGCTCTGACCACTACAGACTTCCCCGACAAAACCCAGTGGACCACATGTGCAAAGGATGCGAAAGTAGGAGGGAGACTGGGTGGAAAAGAGACAGTGTGGAGTGGGAAGGGGGGGAGGTGGGAGATGGAATTGTGTATTAAGAGGTGAAAACAAATTCATTATATTCATATATGAGAATGTCAACATTTAAAAAATAAAAGTAGAATAAAATCTCACAAAATCCGGGGCTGGAGAGATGGCTCATGGTTACAACCTTTGCCTCACAAGCAAAGGACATGAGCTCAGATCCCTGATCCACGTAAAAACACCAGGCAGAAAGGGCAGCAGTCGGTAGTTCCAGCCTTGGAGGGTGGAGCCTGGGAAACCCCAGAGCAAAGGAGTAAGAAGGTCAAGCAATCCAGGAGGATTCCCAAAGTCACCCTCGGGCCCCCCTACACACACACACACACATCACTCATAAAATCCAGTTTTCTGTACACAGCTACACACCAGCCTTCAGTTGCCAAAAGCAAATCCTTAGTAGCCTTGTGTCAGAAAACATGAAGGTTCATGGGTCTCAAGCCGAGAGACAGGAAACAGCTCTGTGGAGGTCAACACTGACCACATTGAGCCCAGACAGTCTAGAGAGGCCTCCTTAAACCACCTCCTAGCCTCTGAGTACCACCAGTGAGAAGAAAATCATCTTAGTGGTCCTCAGATACATGCCAAACACCTCCCCCACCCTGACAGACCCCACCAAGGACATCAGTCAAGGAACTGCTTCAGCACCCACCTGTCCCCACCCATAGGTCTGAGACTCTCTACCAGTCCAAGGTCTGTTCTCACCCTCAGTCCCCCCAGGGCCTCACCTGCTCAGCACGGGCAGGTATCAGCTTGGGGAGAAAAGCTGTCACCACAGAGAGCAGACTCAGCCCCATGGCGAGTGTACACACCTGCATGGTCCCAGCTCCTGGCCTTGGTGCCCCGGCTGCTGTGTGTCTCGCTGGGAGGCTCTGGAAGCAGGATCCTGCCCTCCTCACCCTCACCAGAGCTCCCCCTGACCCGCCCCCTGCCCTCCCTCGCACACACACCCCTCAGCACGCCCAGGCGATGGCACAGTTGTGTTTGGACGGATGTGAATGGAGGCGCTCACTTGTGAAATGACTACATGACAGCCTTTGGCACCTCTGAGGACCCCTGTCCAGGAGAGAATGTTGTCAGAGCTGGAGGTGCCCCCCCCCCCGGGACCTGGAGCCAGGAGCGTGACAAGGGCTCTGGCCCTGCCCAGGAGCCAGGGTCAGCTGGACCTGAGGAGCACCTAGAACCCTGCCCGGCCCAGATGCTGTTTCCCACCCTGAGGGATGTCTCCACGCCTCCCCCTTCCTCCTGGGAGCAGACAGAAGCAGGAAAAATGGAGAGACTGGGGCAGGCGGCCTCTGCCCGGGATCTGGTCTGGGTCTCCACAGAACTGCGCTCCTTTTCTGAGAGAATCTCACAAAGAAACTTGTGAACCATGTTTACCCATGGAGCCCTGAGCCTCAGGGAGATGTGTGGGGCCAGAGCCAGGACTTCTGATCTCCACTGGTGTTTAGAGGGATGTGCAGACAGTAATAGCAGGGGCAAGGAGTTTGAAGTACAGTAAAAAGCAGCTAGGTACTTAGCAGAATTATAAAATAAGGTATCCCAATCTTGTTGGGGTAAATGGAACCTAAGGAATATGGAAACTACAGAAAAGTGCAGTTAAGAAGTAGAAGAAGGGAATGGGAAAAGAAGATGTTTCTCTTTGAGGGTATTGATCTCTTTAACAATTACAGCTGCTTTGTCTGCACCCACCACATGTGCCCAAACTCCTTGCCTGACTGTAAATCTTCCACATCTTCATGCTCTACTTTTTTCTGTGAATTATCATTAATCTGCTAGAAGAGGCGAGTGGCAACCATGCCATAGACTGACAGTCATGCTGTCTTAAAAATGTCTCTGCCAAACATGTCAATCCTTTTGAATTCAACCTCATTCAAATCTCATAGCACAGAAAGATGCTTTGCTGGAATGTGTCATGAATATCCTCAAACCCCGTTCCCGATGGACTCCCTGCTGCCCGCTGAATCCTCCTAGCATGCTCAACTGCACTTTCACCAACTCCCACCAGAAGGCCAGCTGTGCTCTGCTGACAGCACTCAAGGACTTTAGCTCCAGAGCAGGAACTCTTCCACGCCTGTCCCACAAACTGAGCTCCAAGTGCCAAAGAAACACATTGTCCTGTTTATCACTGCAACTACCCCACTTCTGGTACCAATTTTCCACCTTTTCTCATTGCCATGACAAAATACTTGTCAGAAGGTATGGCACTATCGGTTCAGGGAGGCCTTAGCCTGGTTTGCGAACCCAGGAGGTCTGACGTCCGGCCACAACAAGCCTGAACAAATTGAGATATGCCCCGGACACGTCCCAATAAAGAACCATGCAGGCAGAGGGATGAACAACCAATGGGAAGCGGCCATCTAACCTGCCCCTCCAATGGACACCTAGTAAACAGCTAATCGATTGGTGGCTGTCCCCTAGAGCGGAGGGATGGCAACACCTGTTTGGACCCCTAACCCTATATAAGTGCAAACACTTCCTTAAATAAATTGAGTCTGCAGCAAACTCATCCTCTGCTTGCTTCTCACCTGACTCCGAGGGTCTTTGGTGACTCCTTGCCAGCTCACCCCCTCGCCTTGAGCTCTGAGGCCACCCGCCGTTTCCCCCTCCTTTCCCCAGCTGGCCCGGTGGGGATTCTATAACAAGAAGGGACTTAAAGTGAAAGTGTCGTCTTGGCTCACCATTTCAGGGGATGTGGTTCGTCCTGGTGGGAGAGGCCTCGTGGCATGAGTGGATCCCACCACGTCACTGAGTGTTGGCACAACAACATCTCCCGCGCACAGGAAGCCGCTGGTCAGCAAGAGTGGGAACAGCTCCGCTGTCTCATTTGCTGAGGGACAGAAGACATGACTCTGGCTGCTTTATCTCGTGGGGCTGATGGAGCAGCCACAAGGAAAAGCATTCTGATCGGATGGGCAGAAAGCACAAACTCTCTCCCTTCTGCATGTGCTCATAGGAGCCTCAGAGATATTCCACTTGTTTGGCCACCACTAAAAGTCACCAAGCCATGACCCATGGTCACTCCCCCATCCTTCCTCAGCCCTCATGCTGCCAGGAGGACTCTGTCTTGCCTGGACCCTGACCTTCCATTCTTAGAGACTTTACTAAAAAAGGTTTACAACTGTATGTGTCCAACTGTGAAGCATGTCTCAGAGACAGGGACCCTTTCCTAAGCAGAGTGGCTGTCAGGATAGGTGGAACAGGGGCTCTGTCTCCTGGTCTCTGAAAAACACAGACTTCTCATGTCTATAGTGGCCACCAGCAGACTGCGCCAGCCTGACCACATGCACACTGACAGACCCCGTGCTGCTTTAAATTGAACCCACAATGTCTCCTCGTCTTCTACCTCCCCTGCCTTTAAAGCTCCTGGCCTCTGTATCCACATCGAGCCGATGCTCAGCCTTTCCCTAACATCAGAAGTTACTGCACAAAACACACATCCACCTCTGTCGCTAACGCCCAGCATGTCAGTTGTGACAGCGTATTAACCAGCCTGTGTTTGTTATGTGACCTTCAACAGTCAGGGGAAGCTGCGACCATGTGCCTCACGGAGGGGCTGAGAGCCAGTCTTGTGAGCTAGGTCAACCAGGGACTGTTCCTGGACTGTTCTAGAATGCATACAGAAGATGCTTGGTGCTGCCTTGTGTCAGCTTTGGTGGTCGCACACCCAAGGCTGAATGAACTGACATGACCTCGATCACACTCACAGAGCCCCAGAGAAAGGAGACAAAGTATGACAGTTAGTGTAGGTGTCACTTTGGCAGTTGCAGACTGGGCTTGGGCACAGCTGTAAAGAATTGATAGACAAATCCTGGAGCGAGCCTGCAGGGGACTGTCTAATTGGTGAGGAAGATCCAGCCCTTCTAGTAGCAGGTCAGATGAAGGAAGTGAAAGAGGGAAGGTCTGACCTGCTTCTCTCTTGCCCTATGCTGGCCAGCCCTGAACTGGGCAGCTGCAGGCGGCTATTGTTGGACTACTCAGATTTTTATCTTGTAACTCAAAGTTTCCCTTTTAAATACACATCCATTCTTGTCGGTTCTGCTCCTCTAAAGAACGCTGACTAATACAAAAGGCTTGGTACCAGGGCCCCAGGAAGCCAAAAGGTCAAGGTGAGGGAGAGAAGATCAGTGTTTTCCATAGGAAGAAATGGATGCCGCAGGGTCAGTAGGTGAAGACTGGTGGGTCGGAACAATCCACTGGGCTCTACAGTGCCCACTCTGGGTGAGGTAGACAGGGCGATGGTGGCCCCAAGTGGAAAGGTGGTAGGTGGGGTGAGGGCTGTGGATCGATACTCTGCTCATGAAAGACATGCTCCCAGGACGCTGTGTCATGGTTTGAATGTAAATTGTCCCCCACAGGGTCACCTGCCTGAATCCTTAGCTGATGTTAGGGTTAGGAAAGGTTGTGGCACCTTTAGGAGATGGAGTCTTGCTGGAGGAAGCTTGTCACAGGGGTGGCCTTGAGGCTTGGTAGCTCCACCCTGCTTCCTCTCAGTTTGCTCTCTTCTCTGTCTCCCGATGGTGCAGCTCCTGCTCTGCCTCCAGGCCAGGCCTTCTGCTGTACCACTTATGCTCCAACAAGCTGTGTCCCCTCTGGAACCGGGAGCCAAACAAATCTCCCTTTCTGCCTTAGGTTGTGCTGTGTATGAGTGTGTGCGAGTATTGTCTCACAGCAACAAAGAAGAGTAACTGCAAGGTCTAAGGTATTGAAGAGCTCTGTGGGGAACATTTCTCCAGGTGGCAAGACCCCAGATGTCAGCAACAGAATACAGAACATGAAAGGCACGGTGCATGCAAGAGAGGTGCGTGCAAGAGAGGTGCGTGCAAGAGAGGTGCGTGCAAGAGAGGTGCGTGCAAGAGAGGTGCGTGCAAGAGAGGTGCGTGCAGGAGAGGAGCGTGCAGGGAGACTCATGCAGGGGAGGAGCATGCAGGGGAGGAGCATGCAGGGAGGCTCACGCAGGGGAGGAGCATGCAGGGGAGGAGCGTGCAGGGGAGGAGCATGCAGGGAGGCTCACACAGGGGAGGAGCATGCAGGGGAGGAGCGTGCAGGGAGGCTCATGCAGAGGCTGTGCATGCAGGTGGTGGATTCAGGGTGCAGCACTCAGGAGCAGCACAAGACTCTGAACACACAATTCAGTGTGAAGAATGACTAATTGAAGTTTCCAGGGTGAAAAGCAAGCAGCTCCTTGCTAAGTATTCAACGAGTCCACTTAGTCAGAATGTCACAACCAGGGGTAGAGGCAGCTCTGTCGGCAAAGTAACTCATCAAGCTAAGACCTGAGCTCGATCCCCCAGAACAGACTCAAAAAAATGGCTGCAGTGGCACCTGCCTGGCATCCCAGTGCCTGGGGACGTGACAGGAGGACCCCGAGGGGGCTCACTGGCCGGTGTAGCTGCATCAGTGAGCTGCAGGCTCAATAAGAAAGACCTTGTTTCAAAAACTAAGTGGGTGCAGCAAAATGTCCCAGTGGATGAACACAAGACTGACAACTTGAGTTTGGTCCCTGGAGCCCACAAGGTGGAAAGAAAAAACAGAGACTCAGAAGTTGTCCTCTGACCTCTACAAAACACAGTGGCACTTATGCACCTTCATACACACACGTGCGCACACATACATGTACACATGCATGTACATACACACATGCACCCACATGTACATACATGCACACGTTTATACACTCATGCACACAGCGGCACATACATGCACACACATGCATACACATGCAAACAGAAGATACCTTACAATGACCTCTACACAGAACATATACATGCACATGCATACCTGCATACAAGCATGCACATATACACTAAATGCAAAATAAAATCTTTTTTTTTAGTATTTATACAATTGTGCGTGTGTGTGTGTGCACCCGCATGTGTGTGTGTGTGTGTGTGTGTCTGTGTGTGTGTGTGTGTGTGTAGAACCACGGGCAAATTCGGGAACCATTATGAACCACCTCCACCTCCACCTTGTTTACTCTGCCCCGGGATTCACAGGCTCCGCCCACCAGGACCAGAAAGGCAGGCTGCCCCCGCTTCTGCCTGGCATCTATACGTGAGGTCTAGGATCCGAACTCAGGATCTTCTGCCTGCAAGGCAGAGGCTTAACCCCTGAGCCACCTCTCCAGCCCCACAAAATAAAATCTTAAAATTAAAAAAAAAATTATGAAGGATGACTGAAGAAGACATGTGCCATCAACCTCTGGCTCTACAAACATGCGCATGCGTGCGCGTGCGCACACACACACACACACACACACGCACACACATGCACACACACACAAAGAACATTATTACATGGAGAACTGTAATGTTGCCGATCCAGATCCAAATTATCCAAGGCTCTCTACAGCCCCCTCAATAGCCACTAATCACACCCTTTGTCTCCGACTTAACACTCTTTTTATTTATTTTTATGAGTTTGCATGTATGTAGGTGTACATATATGTGGGGGGAGTGTACAATAGGGCATTTGAGTGTGTGTGCCTGTGGCGGCCAAGGGTGACATTTGGAATCCTCCTGGACTGCTCTTCCACCTTACTCTGGGGCTTCACAGGCTCTGCCTTCCAGGGTCAGAATTACAGCCCACCACCATTTCCACCCAGCATGTTCACATGGGACCTGGATTTGAACTTAGGTCCTTTTACTTCCAAGACATAGTCTTTAAGCACTGAGCTCTCTTCCCAGTCTCTGATCTAACTCTTAACTACCAGAAGAAAATTGGGGGATGTTCTAAGTTAATAAGCCACTAGCTTCTACAACCTAAAATCTATCACTAAACAGCAACCAAAGTCTACCTTTACCAGAAATCCCCCATCTTGCCATCAACTGCCGGCCTGATGTTCCCTCAAATGCATTGATTCATAACCTTCTTCTCCTCTGTGACTATCTCCATGTTGCAGCATTATTAGAGCAACTTAATCAGGGTCCCTGGGTGGCAGCCACTCATCTCTGGACCACAGTTAGTTCTCTCTTATTCTCTTTGAGGCAAGAGTTATGTCCCTACTGATACCAGAAACAGGAGAACTACAAAGAAGACAGAAATAGAACCCAGAACCCATTTCACCCTGGGGTCCGGGTAGAGAATTCAGTGGAGTTTAAAATATGAATGAGGGGAGGCTGGAGAGATGGCTCAGGGATTAAGACTCTGTCTGGAAAAGCAGAAGGTCCTGAGTTCAGATCCCAGGTCCCACGTAAAAACGCCAAGCAGAATTAGCAGCTTCCTGCACTTCTAACCCTGGTGGGAAATCCCAGAATGAAGCAAAAAGGTAGAAGCAATACAAAATTACCCTTGGTCCTACACAGGCACACAGTGCCCTCTGTAACACACACACACACACACACACACACACACACACACACACACACACACACTAAAATAAAGTAAAATGTGGATGGATTCAGTCACAAGGAGCAGGCAGGCTTGGGATGGCAGACAAGTTGCTGGGGCTGCTAGACTGGGGGAAAAGCGATTCTCTGAAAACGGCCTGTGGTAAATAGCTGTTGGTTTCAAGTTGGCAATTAAAGACCTTGACTTTGGGCACATCTGTAAAGAATTAGCACTGAAGCCCTAAGCAATTCTGCAGGAGATTTGTAATGACGGGGGAGACCCAGCCCGTGATGAGTGGGACTGTCCTCTAAACAGGTGAATAAGATGGAGGGAGCCGTTTGAGAAAGCTGGATCCTTTTGTAAGCATTCTTCTGTACATTTGGCCAGACATGCTGGTCTGGCAAGTAAGGATCATCCCTTTCTCAGCCATTATATGGACATGGTGTGGCCAGTTCCCCCAGCCCTTTATTGTGCATTTATCATCAGCCATGCAGGCTAAGTGCTACAGCATCCCTCTGAGTATTTGTCCAGACACGCTGGTCTGGCAAGTGAGGATGGTCCTTCTCAGTGGTCATGACTGGTCCCTCTGCCCCTAGTGTTGGCATGGACTCTCCTGCAAGCTAGATTAAAACACAGTAACCAGAGCGTCGTAAGAATAAAACCCCTTGTTCCCTGAAGCATTTTGGTCATGGATTTGTTGGCAATAAGACAGGCTAAGTGTGACATGGCCCGTGGGGCGCAGACGCACCAGAGCTGTGGGGTGGGGGCGGGAGAAGTATAGGGGAGCTCAACTGGAATCCCGCTCTCCAACCTGGCACTTGAGGACCTAGAAAGGAGAAGCAGGAATTTGTAAGAAGAGTTTCTAGCAGCCCTCCACCGCCATCTACCGACGTCTACCAGGAACTGCCTCACTCAGCCCCTGGCCGCCTGTGAGGGACAGTTTGTGAGAACAGCACAGCTGGAGGAAGAGGAGCCCCCTCATTCTGCGACCACCCTCTGGTGAGCTCCCTCTCCCCCTTCCACACGGACAGCTGGCTGGCACCAAGTGACCCTAACTGTTCATGTGCTAGTTTTCTGCTGATCGGGGAGACCTGCCCCTCGGGAATGGCATTCCTTCCCGGGCAGAACCCAACCCATCCTGAAGCTTCAGCCAGCACCCCCGGGCTCTGCAGGGTTCTGAGGGCAGATGGTCCAGGGAGCCGCTGGGCAGGCTCTGCCTACAAACACCTGGAGGAAAGACCAGAGTCTGGGGAAGAACTGGACGCTGCTGGTGAGACTTCCGTGAGGAGGGTCTCAACCTCCCTTCACGTGGAACCAGGGCACATCTTCATGGGCACATCTGCATGGGCACATCTGCACTTCAGTGTTCTGAGCTCTGGGCTTGCTGCCCCTGGAGGGCGTCGCCCCCAGCTCAGCTCATTCTTAGAGGTAGCAGAGGCCTCCCCTGGGAACCCCACCTCCCACATGCACAAAGATGTGTCCAAATCCTCACAGCCTTGCACCTGGGCCATCACGAATCACTGGATGGCAGACTATTGAGGACATCCAGAAAGGCCAAGCCCTACAGTGACCCACGCTGGCCTCCTGTGACCCTGATCACCCTTTCCTGACCTCGCTGACCACCATGCAGCTCTGTCCCAGCCCCTCTCCTCCCACCCAGCTTGCCCCCTGCTGCCGTGACTTGCACCTGTGTGGGGACCAGTGAGTGAGAAGAACTGTCCCTCCATCCTGATGGTCAAGGTCACATCTGGACGTCTGCCCCTCTCCCCCAACAGACACACAGCCCACCCCATCACATCACACGTGACACACATGGCCAGGAGATATGGACCAGCTTTATTGACGGCAGAGGTGGAGAAGGCGTGGTCACTGGGCCCTGTCCTCCCTGGGCAGCGGGAGTCCTGTCTGCAGGGTCCCCGGGGTTTGGGGTCCTCTCTGGGCAGCAGGAGTCCTGTCTGCAGGGGCAGCAGGCAGCGGAGGCCCAGGCTCATGTCTGCACAGCCTCTGCAGAGACACCCCACAGCTAAGGTTCTCTGGCCAACTCACAGGCTTCTGCAGACGCAGGAGAGACAGGGACAAAGCAAATTACTAGATGAGCCATGAGAGATGAAGGCAAGAAAGGGGGTCTGTGTGGTCACCATTGCACAGAACCAAAGAAACACCCTGAACCCGCACTGGGTGAGGAGAGCCGGGAAGGAGACTCTCAGTACTTGTGTGGGGCGGTGTGATGATCGTACTGTTGGGCAATTTACTCGCCACGAACTCCTTAAAGATCTTCACGGCGTCCAGGTCTGTATTCACAGACCAGCCTGCAGGACGGATGGATGAGGGGTTGTAACAAGGCAAGGACCCCACACCCAGGGAGGGGCCTCCCTCGCCCCAGCAGAAATGGCCCCCGCAGTCCTCTAGCTGGACTTTTTCCTGTTATTTGCAGGAGGGTTATTTGCAGGAGGATGAGTGAATGAGCTGTGTTGGGCTGAAGCACCACAAGGTGGCGCCCTTCTCCAAGATCCACAGGCCGCACGGGCCACCTGGAAGAATTCCCTGCACAGGCTCTTCCTGGGCTCAGGGATACCTGCCCCACCCCCATTCCCAGACCTCAGTGAGCAACCCCCAAGCTTGACCAGGGTTCACCTCCGCAGCCATCGAGCCCCTTTCGGTGAGACCCTGTTTCCCAACCTGGTCCACCAGAGCCCATTCCCCACCCTAGAAAGGCTCATCACGAAGACACAGGTCCCTGTGCGTCCTCTATGGCCCCGTCTCCTTGGCCCAGCCTCCCCCTGCAGCACCAGGACTCAGGCCCCGGGCCTCTCCTGACTAAAATCCCACGCAAGGACCCTTCCGCCTCTCAACTCCGCTCCCAAGGCCCTGCTTGTAGAGGATTCTGTCCCATGAGTCAGGGTGGCCTCCGAAAAGGCAGACATGGAAAGTGGTTTAACAGGATGGCGAGCCGTGGACCAGGACATGCAGCAGAGTTTGCACAGCGCCGGGGCCCCTAATGTTCTCGTTCATGATGTGAAGGGGAGCAAGAGGTCAGGAGACCTCATGCACCATGGTTGAGCCTTTATGGGCTAAAGACTACGGGGGCCACTCTCAGGGAGGGTGATTAAGATGCAGCATTGGGGGGGAGTGGGGAATGTGTGACAGGAGCCAGCCAGGCACCCCAGGGGCTCAGAGGCGGGATCCTCGGAGCAGAGGTCACTACCTGATTGGAGGTGAGCACGGCAGAGCTCAGCATGGAGACTTGACTCGGGGGGAGCTGTTTATGGGGGGGGCAATCCCATGCTCCCCGGATATTGACAGATCCCACCCCGGCCACAAGAACCATATGCCCTCAGGCGCTGCCAACACCCTTGAGGCAAACCGAGGCTCAAGCATATCTCTGCCCAGAGCAGGACAATATCACAGGCTGACCGCAGAAGGGAAAGGAGGGTCCAAGCATGACCACAGGGCCAAGCATGACTCTCCCGGCAAGTCAACAGCAGATACTAGGATGGGTCACATGAGAACTGAGCCCAACAGCATCCAAACCCCTGTCCCGCCCAGCTCAGGAATCACGGGAAAGGCTCCCCGGTGGGAACTGAAGCCTGCTGGACAGGAGAACAGTGGACCTGCTGCACGCCCACTGCCCAGGACTCCACTGCAACTCAGACAGGGCTGGAACGCACCCATGAGCATCATTAAGTAGAACATCCGGTAGTTCATTCTGCCCCTAAAGTAGGCGATGGCAAACTTCTTCTCTGGCAGGAAGTAGATGTAGATGGTGTGACTCCACCCTGTGGGCGACAGGAAGTGCATGTAGATGATGTGCCCCCACTCGTGGGCGACAGGAAGTGCCTTACACAGTGTGCCCCCCTACGTGGGCGACAGGAGCCTTGTGACCAGACCCTCCCATCTCACCTCGACCGCAAGAAGCACTGGGATCTGGCCACTTACAGGTGAGGAAGAGGCCTGCATCTTGTTCTTCATACAGGGGCAGCTTGTACTGCACACAGCCGATGGGTTTCCTGGACACAGGGCCAAGCATGACTCTCCCGGGCACCGTGACAGGGGACCTTGTGACCTGTCACTTCCTCCAACCAGCCTGAGGTGGTCAGCTCTGTTCCCTGAGTCCCCAGGACCCTGGAGACCACACACACACACGCACGCACACACACACACGCACACACACGCACACACACGCACGCACACACACGCACGCACACACACGCACACACACACACGCACACACACACGCACACACACACGCACGCACACAGCCCAGGGTGGTTCTCTGCAGCTGTCTGATGCTGTGGACTTCAGTGGATGAGCACAGGGCATAGCACGTGGGCAATCTGAGCCTCCCGTGCTCGGCCTGGTCCTCGAAGCAGCATTCCCAGGTCTGCACAAACTCATCTGGCATATTGCCAAGACAACAAGAGAGGATTCTGTGCAGACACCCAGTGCCCAGCTGAGGTCGAGAAGCACACGCAAGGGGGACAACGCATCAGCCACGCGCGGCCAGCAGGCGGGAGACTCACGCGAGGTTCATCCTGAACTCCAACTCCATGAGGCTGTTCCTTGCAAAGGCGAAGGGAGGCAGAGGGTCGGTCCACTTCCACTGAGGGATGGGCATGTTTCCTGCCCAGTTCATTATGTACCAGAGTCCTAAAAGCTGCAGGACAAAGCCGGCCCTGAGCCCCACTGCAGGGAAAGGGGTCATAGATTGCAGAGCCTGGAGGGGATTGGGTCGGGTCCCCGGGCCACGGCTGGCTCCTCTCCTTCAGTGAGGTGAGCCAGGCAGGCTGGGGCAGGGGCTGATACACCTCTGGCAGGGAAGGGGTCCCTGAAGCACCCCAAAGGATGCTGAGAAGTCACTTGAAGGACCAGTCAATCTTTATGTTTAGGGGGTGAGGCAGGATGATGGAGTGAGGGCCAGGTGGACAGAGCTCAGAGGCGGCCGTCTCTGTGATGGCAAGACATGGCCCCTCTGTGTGTGGCTGCTGCCGTTTCCACGGTCACCTGCTGAGATGTGATGAGCCCAAGGGTCCGGTCCTTGCCTTCATCCCCTGCAGCCCTTCATCCTCTGCAGCCCCTGCAGCCCTCCGTCCCTTGCGGCCCTGAATCACTGTAGGAGCCGATTTCTCTAAGGATCATTCTCAACAACCTTCTCCTAAAACGGATGAGCAGAGAATGCTGCCCAGTCCCACAGGCATGCGAGTCCCAGGACAACCCGTGATGCCCCTGCCAGTCTTGGAGCCAGTTACAGGCCTTGCCCACGCCTCTGCCCTTGCATCACCTGTCACCTTTGCCCAGGGTAAAGAGGGAAACTGTGATCCCCAGGACCAGGCAACGAAGAGTGTGTGTGTCAGCTGACTGGCTTTCTAAAGGATGTCTTGTGGGAGACCCCGGAGCCAGGATGGAGGGCCCAGGAACTCGGCGTGTCAATAGAGGAAGCCAGGATGTGTAGACACCCCCCCCCTCAATCCCCCGAGACCTTTTGGGACCAAGTCACTTCGAGGACACCAAAAATCAGAGAGGCTGTAACCAGACACGCTGTTTATCACGGCAGGGCCTGGGAGGATGGCTGGCCAGCCCCAGAGCCTCCATCGTCTCATGAAACATACTGGAATGTTCTGAAGTCGAAATGTCTTAGAAAAGTCCACAGCTTTATGTTATTGGTCACACATGAGCCTTTTATAGCCAACAGACATTCTGATTCTACTGCCAGTTGGTGAACAGAAGCCAAGAGAGAGAGACGAAGCAGGTCTGTGGGCGTCTCTGTGGGCCAGTCTCAGCCGCAGCAGTGTGGCGAGGCCTCCGTAAGCCACCCTCAGCCTCGGGTGTCCCAGGGTGGGAGAGAGTCACAGAGTCCACACAGCTCCCCTGCCCCCGCACAGCAGGTAGACCCCTTAAGGACATAAGTCAAGGTACTTCTTCCAAGTCTACCTGTAGTTCCCACCCACATCCCTGAGACCCTCATCCAGTCCCAAGGTCTGACCTTGAAAATCTGCCCTTCCCCCACTTCAGTGCTCCCCAGTAATTCACCTGCTCAGCTCGGGCTTGGATCAATGGAGGGAATATGGTCTGAGCCGCAGAGAGCAGACTCAGCCCCACGGCGAGTGTAGACAGCCGCCTGGTCCCAGCTCCTGGCCTTGGTGCCCCGGCTGCTGTGTGTCTCACTGGGAGGCTCTGGAAGCAGGATCCTGCCCTCCTCACCCTCGCCAGAGCTCTTCCTGACCCGCCTCCTGCCCTCCCTCCCACACACACCCCTCAGCACGCCCAGGCAATGGCACAGTTGTGTTTGGACGATTGTGCATGGAGGCGCTCACTTGTGGAATAACCACATGGCAGCCTCTGGCACCTCTGAGGATCCCTGTCCAGGAGAGAATGTTGTCAGAGCTGGAGGTGCCCCCCTGGGACCTGGAGCCAGGAGCGTGACAAGGGCTCTCGCCCTGCCCAGGAGCCAGGGTCAGCTGGACCTGAGGAGCATCCTAGAGCCCTGCCCGGCCCAGATGCTGTTTCCCACCCTGAGGGATGTCTCCACACCTCCCCCTTCCTCCTGGGAGCAGCCTCTGCCCGGGATCTGATCTGGGTCTCCACAGAGCTGCGCTCCTTTTCTGAGAGAATCTCACAAAGAAGCCTTTGAACCATGTTTGCAGCATGGAGCCCTGAGCCTCAGGGAGATGTGTGGGGCCAGAGCCAGGGCTCGTGATCTCCACTAGTGTTTAGAGGGATGTGCAGACAGTAATAGCAGGGACAAGGAGTTGACGCTAAACCAGATACTGAAGTATAGTAAAAAGCAGCTGGGTACTTTGCAGTTATAAAACAAGGAATTCTGGGCTGGGAAGATGTTTCAGGAGCTAAGACTTTGCCTCACAAGTAGATGTCCTGTGTTTGGATCCCAGGTCCCATATAAAAACATCAGGCAAAAATGGTGGTGACCTGCACTTCCAGGTCTGGTGGGTGGAGCCTTGGAAATCTCAGAACAAAGTAAGGAGGTAGAAGCAATCCAGGATGATTCTTGAAGTCACCCTGGTTGTTAGACTTAATGGGACAAAATTATGCAGGAAATAAGAAGTGGGAGTGGTATGAACTGATCAGGCATCGAGTCAGAGGGAGCCTAGCATGTCCTCCCTCATCTAAGCCTGAAGTCTTTTTTTAAGGGTGTTAATCTCTTTAATACAGCTGCTTTGTGTGCACCCACTATGCCTGCAATTTTACATGTGTCTGCACTCCTTCCAAACTGCAAACCTTTCACATCTTCCTCTCTACTTCTTCATATGAATTATCACCATTAATCTGGCTAGAAAAAGCAATCAGCCACCATGTCATGGCCTCACCATTTTGTTGTCGTAAAACCCCTCTACCAGATCTCCTCTGTACTAAGAGCTGAGTCAATTCATAATCTTTCTCTTTGACTTCCCATGGCGCAGGATGATAAGACTTTCTAGGGGCTGTTGAGATATCTCAGTGGGTAAGGTGCCTGTTTGCAAACCTGGACCCCTAAGTTCAATAGTTCAGTTCCCAGAAGGATACATGATCGAAGGAGAGATCTGATTCCTGAAAGTTCTCCTCTCCTCACTCATGCACCATGGCATGCAATGTGTTCTCTTCCCAACACCCTCTCTCTTCCAAATGAAATTTTTAATAAAAAAATTCCTGTACCAAATAACTCAGTCTGTTACCTTTAAATTCACATCACTGAAACCTTCATAACACAGAAAGATGCTTTGCTGGAACGTGTCATGAATATCCTCAAACCCAGTTCCCGATGGAGTCCGTGCTGCCCTCTGAAACCTCCTAGCAGTCTTAACTGCACGTTCCCCAACTCCCACCAGAGCGGCCAGTTGTGGTCTGCCGACAGCACTCAAGGATTTCTCCAGCTCCAGAGCAGGAACTCTTCCATGCCTGTCCCACAAACTGAACTCCAAGTACCAAAGAAACATATTGTCCTGTTTATCACTGCAACTCCCCCACTCCTGGTACCAATTTTCTACCTTTTCTCATTGCCGTGACAAAATACCTGTCAGAAGGAACTTAAATTGAAAGTGTCACCTTGGCTCACCATTTCAGGAGATGTGGTTTCTCCTGGTGGGAGAAGCCTTGTGGTGTGAGTGGATCCCACCACGTCACTCAGTGTTGGCACAACATCTCCCGCCTACAGGAGGCCAGTGGTCAGCAAGAGTGGGAACAGCTCCCCAATATCTCATTTACTGAGGGACAGAAGACAGACAACTCTGCCTGCTTGATCTCCTGGGGCTGATGGAGACGCCAGTAAAGGGGGTCCATGCCCCCTGCTCACGTGTGTCACCTATGATGCAATGCTGTGGGCTCTGTGCCAGTTGGTGTTGGCAGATAGATGTGACCATGGGGAAGGAGCAACTTTTTCTCACAGTTCACCAACAGGTGAATGCCATGGCACACAGGGCATAAGGTGCAGCAGGTGCACACCATGATACATGGGCCACAAAGTGCAGCAGGTGCACGCCACGGCAAACGGGCACAAGGTGCAGCAGGTGCACGCCATGGCACACAGGGCCACTCACAGACAGGCATCTCTGAGGGTAACTTCTCTTGGATACATGTTTAGAATTAGTGCAGCTGGGTCATACGGATGCCGATCTTTAATTTCCAAGTTGACTCTGTACTGATTCCATGGCAGCCTCATTTACATTCCCAGCAGCAGTGAGTAAGATTCTCCCCTATTGACACTTCACAGACATGTGCAGCTGATCAGAGGGATCTCGTGTGTCGCTTGGTTTCCTTTCCCTGAAGGCTGGGCGATTGTTTGTCTGTTATTGGCCACTTGTAATTCTCCATCTCAAAAGCATGTGACCAGTTCCATTGCCTATCAACCCTGCTGCCACCTGTTGATTCTGCTGCCCATGTGTTGACCCCACTGCCCGTCCACTGACTCTGCTGCCCATGTGCTGCCTCCACGGCTCATCTGCTAACTCCACTGTCCCGGTGTCGACTCTGCTGCCATGTGCTGCCTCCATGGCTCATCTGCTAACTCCATGTCCCGGTGTCGACTCTGCTGCCATGTGCTGCCTCCACGGCCCGTCTGCTAACTCCATGTCCCGGTGTCGACTCTGCTGCCATGTGCTGCCTCCACGGCCCGTCTGCTAACTCCATGTCCCGGTGTCGACTCTGCTACCCATGTGCTCTCTCCATTGCCTACATGTTGTCATTATTGCCCATCTGTGGACTCTACAGCTTACCTGTTGATGCCCCTTCCCACCTGCTGACTCCACTCCACCACCTGTTGACTCTACTGTCCACTAACTGACTATTGTCTTTCTGTGGACTCCACTGTCCATATGCTGCCTCTACTGCACACCTTTTAGCTCCACGGCCCTCCTGTTGACTCCATCACCCAGAGCAAAGAGCCTAGCCTAGTCATTAGCCATAGTGCAGGACATGTTGCTTGGCAGGAGCGATACTTGCTTTTCATTTCCACACTGACTGCTGTGTCTGGGCTGTGACCAGTGATCAGGATCATAAGCAAGATGCACTCCTGGTTCCACTGAGGAGTTTGGCTGTGTGTTTATCAGCAGCATGAAGATAAACCGATGGAGAGGGGAGAGCAGGAGGAGGAAGACAAGGCATAGAAGTCAAGCTGCCACTGAGGTAAACGTTCTCTCCCTCTAGCTGAATTTGTGTAGTGACAGCACAGTGCAAATTCTACTTCACAAGCTTTCACCAGTTTTGCACTTTGATAACACAACCAAAGGTTGTGTAGTGGTGGCACTATTCTAGGTGCAGCCAACTGCTTTCCAGTTGAACACGAGGTGCCCCTCACAGAAGGGAACCCATGTCTAGTACCACATGCCAGGGGAAAATTTGTGGCTACAGATGTCATGGGCTCCAGCAAGGGGGTTGCTGCTATCTTTCTGATAAACAGGGGTGCTATGCTTGCCAAAATGTTTCTATATACTGGGGTTCAAGCCCATCCATTACTGCGGCCATCAGCCTCTGTTATACAACTAACTGCATTTTTCTTTCTGATGGTGGTGGTTTCTACAGATACTCACTGCTCGTCAAAATCCTGAGAGTAGGGCTGGAGAGGTGGCTCAGGGGTTAAGCCTCCGCCTCCAGGCGGAAGGTCCTGAGTTCGGATCCCAGATCCCACGTATAGATGCCAGGCGGAAGTGGGGGCGGCCTGCGCTTCTGGTCCTGGTAGGGCGGAGCCTGTGAATCCCAGGGCACAAGGAGCTGGAGGCGTCCATGGTGGTTCGCGAATTCGTCCGTGGTTCTACACATACACAGGCACACAGACACACACACACACAGACACACGCACGCGTGCACATACACACGTACATGCGCACAGTTGAATAAATAATAATAATAAAAAAAATTTTTTTTAAAAATCCTGAGAGTAAGTGACTGTTGCTGCTGCTTGGTGGCCCAGTGCTCAGCTGTAAATGAACAGAAATCAGACATCTACATCACCCTTTCAAGGCTCAGGAAGCATCACAGAAGAGGGGCAGATAGACTGTAGCACTGAGGAGGGATGGAGTGTTGTGCAGCTAATTCCATCAGATGCAAACATCTGTGATGGAGGGAAGAGGGAAGATCACGAAGCTCAGAAGACAGTCATGAGAGTTGACAGGACGGGACGACCCATGACGCTCTCCGCAAGGTCACAGGGACACAAGCAGTTGCTGGGAAAGAGGAGACTCTGCATGGACTCTGCAGGGACACTCTTTCTCAAGGTCTCACCCGTGCCGCTGCAGTGGGCGCTGTGTCACCGCAGCTGCCGAGTCACCTGTGCTCCTGAGCGTCAACGCACACAGGCGCCCAGGAATCTCCCTGTCCACCAAGTCCTCCAGGGTGGGATTATTTCTTTGGTGTACTGCCAGCGCCTCCTAGTACAGGCTCCAGAGACCAAACTAGGGATGCAGGGCACAGGAGTGCAAAGTGCGGGGAAAACATGTCCATAAAGCACGTGAGAGAACTGTACTGTGTCTTTGCTGTGGTGGAAACATGTACTAACACATGTATTTATATTCACAGAAACACCCACTAGCCAGGCGGCCTTTCGGCCCCTGGGGAACATCCCTGGGTCATGCCCCAGGCCCCAGGTCATCGCATGCCTGGCTAGCCAGTCAGCCATTCCGCTCCAGACCCTGCTGGACCTCCTGCTCCTCAGCCAGTGGGCCTTTTCTGTTCCAAACCCTGGAGGACCCCCTGCTCCTCAGAAGTCCAGAGAAAACACAAGCAAAGAGCTAGGGGACCAACACCATATATCTGAGGACTTCTAAAAAAACCCATTATACAGGAGAGAATCTTCCCATACAGCTCTAAGCTAAACAAATCCTTTTCACCATTCCTGTTACTCTCAATTGTTAAGCACCACAGTTTAACATTTCCATATAGCCCACTTAAAATCCAATACAACTTCAGGGACTATACCACTCACCTTCACATATCGCCAAGGAAGTAAACCTTAAAAGTACACTACCAAGGCTGCTCAATGTGAGGCTGAGTTGGTGTCATCCATCTCCTTGGGTCTAGGCCTCCGTTGCAAAAATGCTGCGCCAGATCCTCGGTCAAGCCAAGAAGCATCCAAGCTTGATTCCCCTCTTCGTATTTATTGGAGCAGGAGGTACTGGGGTAACACTGTATGTGCTTCGTCTGGCATTGTTCAATCCAGATGTCAGTTGGGATAGGAAGAACAACCCAGAACCCTGGAACAAACTGGATCCCAATGATCAGTACAAGTTCTACTCAGTGAATGTGGACTACAGTAAACTGAAGAAAGAAGGTCCTGACTTCTAAGTCAAATGTTTCACCATAAAGCTGCTTAAAATAAAGGTTTTCAGAAGCCATCCGCACAATTTTCCACTTAACCAGGAAATATTTCTCCTCTGAAGGCATGAAGTCATGTTAATTTTTTGGAGTTTATTGCACTGAACAATAAATCTCTTAAACTTGATATGTGTCATTTAATGAATGCTGAAAATCCACTCAGAACTTAACAGCTGGGATGTAGGAAATAAATTATTAAAATGTAAAAAAAAAAGGGCACTATCACAATAATCTTCAATCCCTGTCTACTAAACCCACCTCAAATGATGTACTAACAGTCCAATAGCCTCAACTTGGAAACAACCCCAATGCCAGACAGGAATATCCAACTCCAAGGCAAACACTAGCAATAACTGCTCAAGTGTAGTAATATGGTCTAATTCAGTTCAGCCAAAAATACACAAAAACAAAAAGAAGGACATAAGAGATAAAACAGAAATGCCCAGATCACAGCACAAATCCATGAGAAACAACAAACCAAGACAACAAATCTATCAAAAGAATCAACCCTGTAATGATGGAATCCAACCAGAACAAATTCACAGAAAATAGCCAAGAAAGCCATATTCAGTATAATGATTTTCAAAGCCTGATCTTTACTATGATCAAAACAATGAAAGAGGAAATCCGGGAGGAGTTAAATAACCGCATCAACCAGCTTGAACAGGAATACAACAGGCACTTGGAGATGAGAAAAAGCAGTTAAAGAAACAAAAATAGGCATAGAGCAGTTAAAACAATCTCAAGCAGAGTTTAAATTTGAACTAACAGACAAGCTATCTTCAACCCAGAACTCAACGGAGAGTCCTATCAGCAGAACTAATGAAGCAGAAAATAGAATATCAGATCTTGAAGACAAAGTGGAAGAACAAACCAATTCAATCAAAGAGGTTGGTAAAGTCAAAAAGATACTTGGAAGGAATATTTGAGAGTTATGGGACACCTTGAAGAAGCCTAACATGCACATTCATGGAATACCAGAGCAAGAATCTCAAAATACCACACCTCAGGAAATTTTTTAAATTATCACAAAGAAAAACTTTCCACATCTATAAAGAAAGAGAGGTCCATCCAAATACAAGAGGCATATCGCGGGCTGGAGAGGTGGCTCAGGGGTTAAGCCTCCGCTTTGCAGGCGGAAGGTCCTGAGTTCGGATCCCAGATCCCACGTATAGACGCCAGGCGGAAGCAGGGGCGGCCTGCGCTTCTGGTCCTGGTAGGGCAGAGCCTGTGAATCCCCGGGCAGAAGGAGATGGAGGCGTCCATGGTGGTTCGCGAATTCGTCCGTGGTTCTACACATACACAGACACACACACAGACATACACACGCGCGCACACATACACACGCACATGCGCACAGTTGAATAAATAATAATAATAATAAAAAAAGTTTAAAAAAAAAGAGGCATATCGCACCCCAAACAGATATGACCAAAATAGAAACTCACCATGACAAATAATAGTCAAAACACTACACATACAAGACAAAGAAAATGTGCTGAGAGCTTCAAGAGAAAAAAAAAAACAAGTCACTTTTAAAGGTAAACCTACTAAAATAACAAATGACTTTTCAATGGAAACAGTAAAAGCAAGAAGAGCTTGGAGAGACGTACTTCAAGTATTGAATGAGCAAAAATGTCAACGCAGGCTGATATACCCGGCAAAACTATCAGTCATGATTGAGGGTGAAAGAAAAATTTTCCAGCACAAAGACAATTTGAAGGCTTACATGTTTACCAAACCAGGCCTTCAAAAAATGCTAGAAAAGATACTCAAGCTTGAAGAAATAAACAAGCATATTCAGGAGGACAGAAAGGAAGTATAATACCACCAAAACCTACCAGATAAATAATACACTTAGGAAAGCCATTAAACACAAAAAATGTCAGGAATCAAATTAATCTCTCGGGGGCTGGCTCAGGGGTTAAGCGTCTGCCTTGCAGGCAGAAGGTCCTGAGTTCAGATCCTAGACCCCACGTATATCAACATAATAAAAGTTGTATACAACAGGCCAACAGCAAGGATTATACTAAATGGGGAAAAACTTGAAGCACTCTGCTTCAATCAGAAACTAGGCAAGACTGTCCATTCTCACCACTTCTATTCAATATTATACTTGAAGTCTTAGCTAGAGCCATATGACAAGAGAGAGAAAGATGAAAGGGATTCAAATAGAAAAGGAAGAAGTGAAGATAGCTCTATTTGCAGATGACATGATTGTATATCTGAGTGATCCTAAAAACTCCACCAGAAAACTCCTGGAACTAATACATAAGTACAGCAGAGTGGCAGGTTACAAAATAAACGTGCAAAAATCAGTAGCCTTCCTATACGCCAAGGATGAAAAAAGTGAAAAAGTCCTAAGAGAAAGAATTCCATTTACTATAGTCTCAAAAAAATGAAATACCTTGGTATAAATCTAACCAAAGAAATGAGAGACCTTTATAATGAAAACTTTAAAACCTTAAAGAAAGAAATTATAGAAGATACCAGAGGGTGGGGCTGGAGAGCTGGCTCAGAGGTTAAGCCTCTGCCTTGTAGGTGCAAGGTCCTGAGTTTGGATGCTAGATCCACGTATAGACACTGGGTGGAAGTGGGGGATGGCCTGTGTTTCTGGTCCTGGTAGGGCAGAGCCTCTGAATTCCCAGGCCGAGTAAACAAAGAGGAGGTGGAGGCAGTCCATGGTGGTTCCTGAATTCGCCTGTGGTTCTACATACACACACACACACACATGCACACACGCACAATTGAATAAATTTTTAAAAATTTTAAAAAAAGATGATACCAGAAGGTGGAAAGACCTCCCATGCTCCTGGATCGGCAGAATCAACATCATAAAAATGACCATCCTACCAAAAGCGATATATAGATTCGATGCTATACCAATCAAAATCCCAAAGCAATTCTTTAAAGAAATTGACCAAACAATCTCAAAATTCACATGGAAACACAAAAGACCCAGCATAGCAAAAACAATCCTGAGTACCAAAAACACTGCTGGAGGTATCACCATACCAAACCTTAATCTATACTACAAATCCATAGTAATAAAAACAAATCGGTACTGGCTCCAAAATAGACACATAGATCAATGGATAAGGGTTGAAGACCCAGATGTCAGCCCACACAATTACAGCCATTTGATCTTTGACAAAGGGGCCCAAAAAACTCGACGGGCCCAAAAAACTCAATGGAAAAAGAACAGCGTCTTCAACAAACGGTGCTGGCAAAACTGGATATCCACATGCAGAAGATTAAAACTGGACCTGTACTTGTCACCATGCACAAAAATTAACTCCAAATGAATCAAGGACCTCAATATTAGGCCAAAGACTATGAAACCCAAGTTGAAAGGGTGGAGAACTCCCTCGAGCAGATTGGGCTCCGCCAACAGTTCCTAAACAGCAATCCAATAGCACAGGCACTAGAACCAACACTCAATAAATGGGATCTTATGAAATTAAAGAGCTTCTGTTCAGTTAAAGAGATTGTAAATTGAGCCAAAAGGCAACCCACAGAATGGGAGAAAATCTTCACTAACCACATATCTGATAGCGTTCTATTATCCAGAGTGTACAAAGAACTTAAGAAACTGAACAGCAAGGAGATAAATAGCCCAATTAGAAAATGGGTCTCAGGGGGCTGGAGAGGTGGCTCAGGGGTTAAGCCTTTGCCTTGCAGGTGGAAGGTCCTGAGTTCGGATCCTAGACCCCACGTATAGACGCCAGGCAGAAGCAGGGGCGGCCTGCATTTGTGGTCCTGGTAGGGCGGAGCCTGTGAATCCCGGGGCAGGGTAAACAAGGAGGAGGTGGAGGCGTCCATGGTGATTCCCAAATTCGCCCATGGTTCTGCACACACACCCACACACACACACAGTTGAATAAATAATTTAAAAAAAAAAAAAGAAAAAGAAAATGGGTCTCAGAACTCAAAAGAAACTTTTCCAGCGATGAAATCAAAATGTTTAACAAGGCTCGGCCAGAGCGTTGGGAGCCCGCGGGAGGCGGGCGCTGGGCTGCGGCGGGTTCGGGCTGCCCGCCGCTCCGGCCAAGCGCGGACAGCCGAGCGGCGCCCGCCGGCTCGTCCTCCATGAGGCCCGAGTGAGCGGCCCGAGCCGGCCCGCGTCCAGCCGCGGCCGCGGCCGCCGAGCGGGGAGCCGCGGGAGGAGAAAAAAAAAAAAATGTTTAACAAATATCCTTAAAATGTTCCACCTCCTTAGCTATCAGGGAAATGCAAATCGAACAACCCTGAGATATCATCTGGCCCTGGTCAGGATGGCGAAAATCCACAATACAAACGACACCGAATGCTGGAGAGGATGTGGAGAGAAGGGAACTCTCCTACATTGCTGGTGGGAATGCAGCTTATACAATGCCTCTGGTGATCAGTCTGGCGATTGCTTAAAAAGTTAAGGATTGAAGTGCTATATGACCCTGCTATACCACTATTGGGAATAATCCCCCATAATGCAGCAATTCACTACAATGACACAAGCACAACCATGTTCATTGCAGAACTATTTACAATAGCAAAGTCATGGAATCAACCCACATGCCCAACAGTTGACAAATGGATAATGAAAATGTGTTACATTTATATAATAGAATATTACTCAGCCATCAAGAGATGAATGAATGAAATTTTCCAGGAAATGGATGGAATTAGAAGATACTATATTGAACGAAGTATCCCAGACACAAAGTTACATGCCATATGTACTCCCTACCAAGCGGATCCTAGCTCCTAACCCACTTAAGGATATATTCAAAGGAAATGACCTTCGATACCAATGCAGCCAAGGGCAGTGCAGGAACAGCAAGACGGAAAACAACAACCAGCCATAATTCAGAACACCAAAGACCCTACATTATTCACCTGGAGCCAGACCAGCCAAATCTCTCTCCATCTGAAAGCTCAGGGAACCTTGCAGAAGAGGGGGGGTGGCAAGATTGTAAGAGCCTAAAGATGGGGAGACCAGGGATACTCCAGATACCCCACACCAGTCGGGGCTGCACCAGCCAGGATAGAGCCACAATGTGATTGGACTTTGCCTGACCTGTACAATGGCTGACACATCAAACCTCCCCCCAAAGTCTATCATGGATCACAGGGGAGAAGGCTTCAGGCAATAGGATCCTTGGAGTCAAGGGATAAAACAGTCATAATAGAATTCCCATGCTAGCGGGCAGCCCAAGAAGGGGCCCCAAGTTATGCCACTGAGTCCTGAACCCTCACTAGAGTAGAGGACTCACAGAGAGGTTCAGCACCCACATAAATGGATGTTCTGGGGGATGGGAGGGAGGAAACAGTAGGTCCAGGAAAGGGGGAGAGAGGGAGGGGCTAAAAGGGAGGAGGAAAGGGGTGTGCACTGGGGGACGATGGCTGAGGGAAGGGGAGAGAGAGAGGAGAAGGGCACCTATTGAGCTTGTAGGATTAGGCAAAAATAAAATGCGTAATAAAAAAGTTCACAGAAACAGAGCCAGACCCGAAGGAAGCCGCTGCTGGGCTCAGGTTCCTCACATCACCATGGCGGGCGAGATGACGCAGCAGATAAAGGCGCTGACTGTGCAGTCCCGGTGACTTCAGCTCCGGGCCTGGAACACACAGTGCAGGAGTGAACGGACGCCAAGCACCGTCCCCAGACTTCATGTAAAGCCAGTGCACACACAGACACACACACGAGTGCACACATGCACACTCACGCTCATGCTCACGCATGTGCACATGCACCTACATACACACTCATAATCATACAAACGCACACATGTACTCAAATGCAAGTGCATGTACCCACACAAATGCACTCACACACATACATATATATACATGCACACACACTCAAAACAAACACACAAATGAAAACACAAGCTCACACACGTACAAACACTCACATAACACACCCATATACACACCTGCACATCACACACACACTCACACATGAATGCATGGACATACATTCACCCGGAACCACTAATCACATTTATATATACACATATGTACACATACACACACGTCAGCACACACACAGAGCACGCACATACACTCATATCTATACACATGCACACAGAAGTTTGCACATACACACGAGTACACATACACACAAATGCATACATATATACAACCACGAACATACATATCACATGAACATTCACTGATATTCACTCATGGACACAGCTACATAAAGACACATAATACCAAATGCATACACACACAAACACACACATGAAAACACATGAGTGAACATACACATGCATTCTCATACACCCTTACCAACAAATGCATGCACACACTAGCATACAAACAGGTTTGCAATGCACTTATGTATACACAAACTACCATACACACCAACACATCCACGTACACACATACATGTACACACACATGAATGCTTGCACACACACAATTGTTTAAAAAGGTAAAAATCCAAAGCGTGCCATGCACTGGTAAGTTCTGAACAGCATCTTTACTGGGATGAGTTCCCTGCAGCCAAATCTGCACCTTGTGACTGAGATTCTCGTCCCACTGCGTCAAACGCTGAAACTCCTAATCCATGCTGAGACTGCTGAAGCATTTCTCTTCCTGGGTCTTATGTGCTTGCGTGGAAATGTGTTGCCCTTCCATGATTTTCCCAGGCCTGGACACGAGGGGGACATGGGGTCCACCACCGTCGGAAGCTTCTGGCGACCCCTCCCCTCCAATGTCCAGTCAGCTTAGGGATCCTCCTGGTCCCTGGGTTGTCTCCTGTTCTGGATGACCCTGTGTCCCCAAGAAGAACCAGGCACAGGCAGGAGAGCAGCCCAGGGAAGACGGCAGAGCACCTGGGGTCAGGTGAAGGGTCATGGAGCGGTACTCCCTGGGGAGCACTCAGGACTCCTGGGGAAGACCACCCCTCGCAGCTCCACCTGCAGAGCCCAGGTCGCCCTGGCAGTGGCAGTTCCTGGGCCTGTCTCACTCCAGATCCAGGCCTCTGCTCCCTCTCCGCGGCCTGCCATGTCCCACAAGGCCGTGTCCACCAGGTCCTGAAGCCTGGACAAGCCCCAGGGAGGGCAGGTGGGTAAAAACATAGAGAGCGGCGGCCATGTTGCCCTGCTGAGAGGGGCGATGGGGACACGCACTGCTCCACCCGCCACTGCGCCAGGCTCCTCCCAGCTGGGCCCCCCAGGACCCCACAACTCCACCCCGGGGCCCTGCACACATGTGCAGCCCGTGTCACCTGCCCAGCCCTGCACAGCACAGTGGCCTCCTGGACTCTCCCCCCACCGTCAGACATCGTCTCAAGACGCTCGGCATGGGCAGCTCATCAAGGGAACTTCCAGGACATGGTCAGCCTGCAGGACTGCTGGACACCACAGTTCTTGGGGTCTGCCTGTGAAAGGCTCAACATCTCCCCAACATACACCAGAGATCTTAGTGAGCCAGTGGACCCTTCACAGAGAGGCTGAGCCCAGAGCCTGCTGAAGAGCTTTATTAGGAATCAGAAGTGGTCAGAAACTGGGATAGAGATGAAAGTACGATGATGGTCCAGGAGCGGGGGCGGGGGCAGGAAGCTCAGAAGTCAGAGGATGAAAGCTGGTCCAGGGTGGTCCCTGCTCCGTGCCGGCGGCAAAGCTGGCTCAGTGGACACAGGCCTCTGGGTCTGCTGTGACCAGAAGAGGAACAGAGTGAAGGACCCTCCCCCTCCCACGGGAGCAATGGGCAGAGCTCGGCTACACGCGAGGCAGATGCCAGTCACAGGTCCTTGCCTATGCGTGTGAGTTCCCCTCTGGGCAGCTATGGCCCCAAGAACAACCTGGGAGCCCCGTGACCAGTCAGATCTCAGAGAATCTTTTCTGGATGTGTGCGGTGAGTTTAGGACCAGGCCAGGAAACAGATAAAGAAAAGACTGAGAGTTACACTTGGGGCGCCTCCTAGAGGGGCCACCCTGCCTGCCAACCACGGTCCACGCTGCTGGGGAGGGGAACAGGCCAGAGCAGGTGGGCCTGAGCTCTGGAGCTGGCTCTGGGCTGCCGAGGTTCTTCCAAGGGTCACTCACCCTGGCTTTGGTCGACACACTTTTCTGTGGAACAAAGAAAAGCCCAGGTGTGAAGAGGGGCCCTGGCTGACACCCCATCACACCTCCAGCCAAGATCCTCCCAGGACCACAACCCAAGGCAGGGCCTGGTGTCCATGCAGGGGACAGGAGGACATGTGACCCAGAGGAAGAGACACCAAGACAGAGAACAGAGGGTCACAGTCGTGAGGACACACAGGGGGAGCAGCCGGGAGCGGGGCGTCCTCTCACCCCTCTGCTTGGGCAGGATCATGTTTTCATGCCCCAGGCCCTTGCACCGTGCAAATTTCTTAAATTCCTCCAAGGCCTCCAGGTTTACTTTCTCCTCTCGTCCTGTGGAACAGGCCAGGTGAGCAGAGGTCACGTGACTGCACAGCTCTCTGGGCAGTGACCCAGATCGGGACCACAGCCCAGCACTGGGCTTCACCCTGGAGCACGTGGGGGCAGCAGAGAGGGGGCAGCAGAGAGGGGGCAGGAGAGGGGGCAGCAGAGAGGGCAGCAGAGGGGGTGGATGCGGCGGCCACCCGGCAGGTGCACAGGAAGTAGGTGGCGCTGACTCATGAAGTCTCTGTTTCCGAGGGGACAGTGAGGCTCCTGAGCAGGCCTGCAGGGTCACATCCTCACCTGGAGGACTCCTGTGTCCCAGAAACACTGGTCTGTCTGGTGACCTCAGGACCATGTCCAACTAAGGCCTCTGATAGGACAGAACCTTCACACTGACCCTTCAGGGACCAGCGCTGGGCAATCTGCTGCATGGACCGTCCTTCCAGAGAGGTCAGCGCTCCGAGGACCACATGTGCCTTGTCCCTGGCGGTCCAAGCACAGCTGAACATCCCACGTCAGAGCGGCCCACTGCCAGCAGCACCGTGGGCCCAGCCCTGGAGGTCAGTCAAGGCGCTTTCCTGTGCCAGTTGTGTCTGCTGACCACCTACTGGCTTCCAGCAGTGGGGACATGGGCAGGAGTGGGGTCTCTGGGGTCCTCACCTAAGAGGTCTGCTACTTGGAATTTTTCCTCAAATAACTTCACTTCATGAAGGAAGATGTAGTGGTCTGTCCCCGGTACCTCATAGATGTATAAAGCCATCTTGTCCCAGGCTGTGGATTAACAGAGAAAACTGTTCTGTGGTGTCTTCATTTCTAGATAAATATTTCTACATGTCAAGAAACAGTCTCCAAGGCCTGGAGCCCCTGGGCCACTGGATACAGACCTCGTCAGGGCCAGCATGAGGCAGAAGTGCCCTCCCAGAAGGTTTCAACCTGTCTGTGCAGCCAGGACTGGGGGTGCCAGGGAGATGGAGGCTGGAGTTTGACCTGGGCACAGAGCTGCCCGGAGTTCCCAATCCTGACCTCTGTTTCCCGCAGGGTCACATAGACCACCAGGAAAGAGGCATGTTCGTGGCTGGGAGCAGTTCATGACCTCTAATGTCTGGGGTCAGGACCACAGGACACCGGGAAGGGCATAGAGAGCCCGTGCTAGGAGCAGATGGGGCAGGATCGTGGAGTCTGCAGGGGAGGCTGGGGCAGCCTGTCGCTCACCACCTGTGAACGTGCCGGGCTCCTCTATCTTCTGCAACAGATTGGTAAACTCATGACATTGGTCCTCAAACCTGGAAAACAGGAAACCCAGGATCGCCACGTTCACAGCCCAGACAGCACCCTGCCAGGTGCATCTCTGAATTCACCACTGATCAGGTGACCCTCTAAAGAACTCTACCCCCCCAAAGGAAGGGGCTGTGGTCATCCTCACCCCAACCACTGATGGAAAGGGGGAGACAGCTGACAGGGAAGATCCTCAGGGGAGGGAGACACTCACATGAAAACCTCTTTGACCTCCAAGTTTCCCCCGTCCAGGGACGTCACCTCCATGGGAAACGCATCCTTGACGCTGTCACTCGCAATCATGTCCATCTGTCTCACCAAGGCCTTCTTATACCAGGTTCCAGTGAGCTGCAGCAGCAGAGGCCTGAGCCCACGTGGCCGGCCTGCTTCCCCCTCGCAGGGGATGAAATCCACCCAGGGGGACGCACAGGTGAGGTCTGCAGAGACCCCACCTCCTGCCCACCATCACCACTGCTACAGGCCACTGGCACCCCCAGCAGCCGGGCCTGGCAGCGGGACCGGAAAGAGCCCAGACAGGCCTTCCAGAGCCCAGGCCACGGCTCCTCTGCGGGCGACCCCACGCCCCACCCCTGAGGTCTGCAGAGTGACCCAGAGCTGGTCTCCAGGACCAGTGAGGCAGAGGGGCCTGGCCACCAAGGCCAGCTCTTGAAGGCCCAGGTCCCAGCTCTGAGCGCGTCCTCTCCTGAAGCTCCTGCCTGGAAGAGCTTCTGTCCCACATGCCTTCAACAACACCCCTCCACCCAGACCTGCCCCCGGCTCCCGCCCCATGCCACATGTGCCACGTCTGCTGGGACAACAGCGAGCCCACGTTGGGGGGCTCCAGGCCGCGTGCAAGGTTGGAGCCCACAGTGAATGGACCTCAAGCCCTCCGGGAGCCGAGTCAGGCCCAGGGCACTGACCCTCAGGCCTTGCTCCCCCACCCCCTTCCCTGCCTCATGTTCTTGTTCTCTGCGAGCAAGGGCAGAGTGTGCTGGGCCTGCAGGGCAGACACCAGGCCAGACAGGACGGCAGCCAGCAGCAGGGTCCTC
Source organism: Typhlomys cinereus (assembly GCA_023101885.1). NCBI lineage: Eukaryota > Metazoa > Chordata > Mammalia > Rodentia > Platacanthomyidae > Typhlomys > Typhlomys cinereus. Next base: position 144,492 of record JALPQD010000945.1, on the reverse strand, counting down.
ATCTCCACGCGCAGTGCTCGCAGCCAAGGCAGGTCACTTGCGGCATCGGGACCAGGCCGAGCGGCCTCCTGGCATCATGTCCTTTATGGGCACCCTTGGCCCTGCCACACCCCTCCTGTCCATCTGCCCGGGCGCCGCACATCCATCATGGACATGGATGTTGTTGTTGTTGGGATCTGATGAATATCACCGAGATAAGACACAATGCTCCTGCCCAGGTGCTGGCAGGACCCAGCATGGAAGGTGCTGTGAGCAGGAGGCCACCAGCCAGGCTGCGGGAGGGCGGGGCCCGTGCTCTTTGGGACCACAGATGACTGAGCAGGCTGGAGTCTCCCTGGCCGGCTCAAGGGACCTTTCCATTGTTGCTGCTGTTGACTTTGTCCTCAGAGTTCACCTGCGTGAGACACGTTGACGTCACCATTTGCAATAATGGTGCATGTAATTCCATCCTTAACACCATACGGGGTCAACATGCACAGACGGCTCAGTCATGTCCGCAGCCAGAGCCCCACATGCAGCTTGAGGGGAAGTCCACAGGTGCTTCCCATCATCCACCTGGCTCGCCCTGTGTCCCAGGGGCAGAGCCAGCCAGGCTGTCCATGGCTGCCCTAGACACAGTCAGTTAAAGTGGTAATAGACGCCCCGAGGAGGTGGAGGGGGCACCAGTGCAGTCATGGTGGTCTGGAGACAGGGCAGGAGCCTGAGGCCTGCAGATGGACATGCTCCCGGGACAATAGAGCAGGAGGTGGGTCAGCCCAGGAAGACACCACGGGAGATGGTGGGCAGGACACCCAGAGGGCTCCATGGCCTGGCCCGTGTCTCTGCAGGACCCCGCTCTTTCTGTTGGGGCTCCCACCAGACCCCCCAGCAGGACAGCTGTGGCTCTCACCTCTGCTGGTCACATCCCCAGGACCCATGACGGTGAGCCTTGGTGTGGGCACACCTTCTCGGGGCTGCCAACTCCTGGTGCCACGCGGGCTGCTGCGGGTTAGCGTCCTCTGCGCTCAGGCCATCGGGACAGCAGCACCTGCTCAGAGAGGTGCCCACTGGGTGGAGGGGCAGTCACAGGAGGGGCTGGTAGCTCAGCCACACCAGGAGAGCCAGCAGACAGCGGGGCCTTGAGGGCTTCCACACGTGCTAGAGGTTTTAGAGCCGAGTTTCCCTCTCCTCCACGGACTCGCTTGCAGAACAAGCTCAGGAGTTCCTGAGTAGATCGTGCCACACGCGGACTGTGGCTGACGATGCCCAGCTGACCTGGGCCCTCCTGCAGTGTGTGAAGACGGTTCCTGGCACCAACTCACAGCTCATCTCTGGGGCGCCTGCATCCCGCTCTCCTGTCCTTCCCGTGACATGCTTTGGATAAGCCCAGATGTCCACAGAGCTCTCATGGTTCACGAAGGTCGTTTCTAACTGGACAGAGGCTGGCGGTGCCCGCATGGAATCTCCATTCTCCAGAGGCGAAGCAGGAGAAGCAGAAGTTCAAGGTCATCCTTGGCTGCATAAAAGCCTCGAGGCCGGTATGAGCCACAGGGGACCCTGTTAAGAAAAAAAGAAAGGGGCTGGAGAGGTGGCTCAGGGTTAAGCCTCAGCCTTGCAGGCGGAAGGTCCTGAGTTCGGATCCTAGACCGCACGTATAGACGCTGGGCGGAAGCAGGGGCGGCCTGGCTTCTGGTCCTGGAAGGGCAGAGCCTGTGAATCCCGGGGCAGAGTAAACAAGGAGGAAGTGGAGGCGGTCCATGGTGGTTCCCGAATTCATCCATGGTTCTGCACACACACACACACACACACACACACACACACACACACACACACGCATACACTCACAATTGAATAAATAATAAATAATAAAAAAAGAAAAAAGAAAAAGAAAAATGGAGAGAAATATTAAAGAATAAAAAAAGAACAAAAGAAACAGACACACAGAGAGAGAGGCAGAAAGGGGGAGAGGTAGGAAGGAATAATTTCCAACCTAGACAGAGAAAGCCAAAAACAGAAAGTTGCAAAACAAAATCCCTTGTGAGCATCATGCAAAATGTTTAAGGAAATATGAGTAAATGATAGTGGAAGGATGATTACCACAGATGGATGGATGGTTCCATTCCAAGCAATTATTTCTATAACTAACACTCAAAAATGACATATCATATCAACTGAGATAAAGAAAACATATGCAAAGATGACACTTCTCTTAGGAAGAACAGAGGGAAGGAATCTCCTTGTGCAGTAAAGAACTTCTACAGAAACCTACAGTCAGCCTCACTTCAAGTGTGAAACTGTGCAGTCCTAGCATCAAGGACGAGCACAGGTGTGCTCTGTCACATCTCACACGTAGCACAAGGCAGAAAGTCACAACCACATCAGTGAAGGTGAAAAAACACCCAGACCGGCAGCAAAGAGTCTCTCTGGAAAGACTGATTGTGCGCAAGGTCACAACTCTCAAACAAAAACAGAGCCAAGAACGAAGTGCACCCCTCCGCAGGCTGCAGCCCACCTTCCCCCACTACGGCTGACGCCTACTGCGGGGAGGGGCCCCCCGAAGCTCTCCTTCCTGGACTGCTCCCCCCGCGACCCTGAGCTTCTCAGGCTCTCCCTGCACACACTGTTCGTTGTTCATCTGTCACCTGTCCCCATCCAATCTACTGTATGATTCTTTCCTTATCAAGACCTCTTTCACATAATTACACATTACTGCACAGCGACCCGCGCTACAGGAAGAGAAATCCTCACCAAGAACAAAGCTGTGGGGGCTGGAGAGGTGGCTCAGGGGTTAAGCCTCTGCCTTGCAGGCAGAAGGTCCTGAGTTCGGATCCTAGACCCCACGTATAGACGCCGGGCAGAAGCATGGGTGGCCTGCGTTTCCTGTCCTGGTAGGGCGGAGCCTGTGAATCCTGGGGCAGAGTAAACAAGGAGGAGGTGGAGGTGGTCCATGGTGGTTCCCGAATTTGCCTGTGGTTCTACACACACACACACACACACACACAATTGAATAAATAAAAAAAAAATTTTAAATAAAAAAAAAAAAAAAAGAACAAAGCTGTGGGGACAAAGCAGGTTTTGTCCTCTGAGTAGAACTGTCCAAGGCAGCCACCCGAGGGGACATTTAGACACAGAGGTGACGGCAGTGGAGGAAGCCAGCTGGGAACGAGTGGGTGGAGAGGACGCCAGGAGGGAGGGACACTCAGTGGGACCTGCAAGAGGGAGACGGAGCCAGGTGTGTTGGTAACAGACTGGAGGGCAGAGCAGATGGGACGGATGCGGGACAGAGAGACAGACACTCCCACGCAGTCAGAGGGAGCGTTGACCAACTGTGGTGAGCTGTGGGCCACTGCAGGAGCTTTAGCCGTCCCTGAGAGGAAAACGGGGGACCAGGAAGCTTCCACGGGGTCAGGATGGATGTGGTATCAGGATGGGATGTGGCATTGTTGAGGTTGTTGATTTTAAGTTACCACTGGAAACAACAGGTTCTGCGGTGGCATGTCCATCCATATGTGACATTAGACCATAACTTGTCCACCTCTCCATTATCCTGTGCTCCCGCCAGGACGGTGACATATATTTTGTTCAAGTGCCATCATTAAAAGTTGCAGATATCTGAAATGTATAATCTAGCAATGTCCTTCTATGTCTTAGAATAAAAGAACAAGCCAAACAAAGAAGTCCTCCATGAAAAGATACTAAAAAGCAAGAAGAAAATAATGAAATGGAGATTAAAATAGAGGACAAAGATTCAATAAAACAAACACTTCTTTCCTTGAAAAAAACAGTCAAATTGACAAGTCAAACCTACCAAAAGAAAGAAGGCAGCTCAAATTCATAAAATTATAGACAACACAAGGACCATGATAACAGATACCCATGAAATTCAGTGAATCAGTAGGAAATTTTTTTTTATTCAATTGTGCATGTGTGCGCGTGTGTGTATGTGTGTGTGTGTGTAGAACCACAGGCGAATTCGGGAACCACCATGGACACCTCCACCTCCTCCTTGTTTACTCTGCCCCGGGATTCACAGGCTCCGCCCTACCAGGACCAGAAATGCAGGCCGCTTCCCCCTTCCCCCCCTTCTGCCCCGTGTCTATACGTGGGGTCTAGGATCCGAACTCAGACCTTCCGCCTGCAAGGCAGAAGCTTAACCCTTGAGCCACCTCTCCAGCCCCAGTAGGAAATATTTTTGAAAAATGGTATTCAAAAAAGATGGAAAATCTTAAGAGTCACATAAATCCCTAGGTTCGTGTGTCTTACCAAGAGTAAATCCAGAGGACATAAACAACCTAAAATAGATCTATCATGAGCAGCAAGACTGAGAGGCAATAAAGATTCTCTCAATCAAGAAAATCCAGGTTCTGGTTGGACTGATTGCCGAACTCTATCAGACTTCGAAAAAATAGCTAATTGTCCAGAAAAATAGCAAAATACTGCCAAACTTATTCTATGAAACCAGTATGACTCTGATACCAAAATCAGATAAGGGCACAATTAAAAAGAAAAGTTAGCCAATGCCTTTGGAAATTTTCATTCTGAAACTCTCAATAACATTCATGATAAATTCAACAGCATATTAAAAGATCATTCATTACGATCAAGTATGTCTCATCCCAGGAATGCAAGAATGGCTCAATATATAAAAGCCGATGAAGTGGAATTATATCACATGAATAGACTCACAGATATCACACACTTATCTCAACCACTACAGAAGGTTTTTGACACAGGCCAACACGGCTATTGATAAATATATATATATATATTCTGAAGAAATTAGAAAGGAACATAAGAAACATCAAAAAGCAGCCACAACACATCCATAGCAGACTCAATTACACTGCATGGAGGGCACCTGACGGCATTCTCTCCAGAACCTGGAACAAGACGAAGCATCCGCTACCTCTAGTCTCGTTCGATGAAGGGCCTGAAGCCCCAGTCAGAGCAACAAGGGAAGAAAAAGAAGTAAAAGGATGCCGATAGCAAAGATTCTTTCTACTTGCAGGAGATGACCCTACACTGAAAAAGACATCAAGGACCCACAAGGTCACACTCAGCTTTTACTTAGAGGAAATCAGCCATCCAGCATGTTATAAAATAGGAAATTCAGGGGGCTGGAGAAGTGGCTCAGGGGTTAAGCCTCTGCCTTGCAGGCGGAAGGTCCTGAGTTCAGATCCTAGACCCCACGTATAGACGCCGGGCGGAAGCGGGGTCGGCCTGCGTTTCTGGTCCTGGTAGGACGGAGCCCGTGAATCCCGCGGCAGAGTAAACAAGGAGGAGGTGGAGGCGGTCCATGGTAGTTCCTGAATTCATCCACGGTGCTACACACACACATACATACACACACATACATGCACACACGCACATACATGCACAATTGAATGAATAATTTAAAAAATTGGGAAATTCATTTCATCGACAAACATGCAATCCATCAACAATGCCTTAAAATTAGGACTAACTCTCACCAGGGTAGTAGAGGAAAGACCTCCACGACCAAAGCTCTAGGGCACTGAAGACCCGCACCAAGGAAGACCTAAGGGAGCAAAGCCTTCCGTGCTCAGACCAGGCACGTGAGCGCTGTGCACGTGGCTGACAGCAAGCCCCAGGCCAGTGCAATCCCCATCAAACTCAATGACTTTCTTCACAGAGCCAGAAAATGATCAAAAACTCATATGCAAAAGAGCCAAATAGTCAAATCAATCCTAGGCAGACAGATCAGGGCAGAACGGGCTGTGATACCTGATTTCAAATGGCAGCACAGAGCTGTTAGTACCAAGAACAGCGTGGTACCAACAAAAGCAAATACAAAGACTGATGGACCCAGAAATAAACACGTGTAGCCACGGTCACGTGATATTCTACAACAGAATCAGAACATACATGAGAGACAGCCAGGCGGAGTTGGAGCAGATGGCAGGGGGTGGGGGGGACTGGACAAGGAGAATGGAACTGGTAACTTACAGGTAAAAAAAATAATTCTTAAAAATAATGTCTTGGAAAACATGTTTTTTGGTTTGCAAGTTTTCCTTCCTCCTGGTAACTTACTGGTGAAACCAGTTTTTAGGAATAAGAAGCCTTGTGAAAACACGTTTTAACATGTAAGCATTCCTTGCTCATCATGAGAGCAGCTGTGTGTGGGCCTCTTCCTCACCCACGAGTCCATGTGCAACGCAGGAGGAGATCACATGATCTCCTCACGTGATCTCCTCACAGGCGCCTGACTGCATGTTGCCAATATGCATCTACATGTGAACTTGTGTCTCTGTGTATGTATGGGGATGTCTGTGTGTGAGTGTGTGTGCACCCCTCTTTCTGAGTGCACATGTATGTCTGTGTGTTTGTGAGAGGGTCTGTATGTGTGTGTATATTTGTGTGTCACTGTATCTCTGTATGTGTCTGTGTGTGTGTGTCTGTGTATGTCTGTGCGTCTCAGTGTGTCTCTATGTTTCTGTGTATGTGCGTTTCTGTGTATGTGTCTGTGTGTGTCTCTGTGTGTCTGTGTGTCTATGTGTGTGCGTGTATCTGTGTGTGTCTGTGTGTGTCTGTGTGTCTATGTGTGTGTCTGTGTGTGTCTGTATGTTCGTGTCTGTGTGTGTATCTGTGTGTATATGTATGTGTGTCTGTGTCTGTGTGTCTGTGTGTGTCTGTGTGTCTGTGTGTGTTTACGTGTGTCTGTGTATGTCTCTGTGTATGTGTATCTATGTGTGTCTGTCTGTGTGTGTCTCTGTGTGTGTCTGTGTGTGTGTCTGTCTGTATGTTTGTGTGTGTCTGTGTATGTGTGTGTGTCTGTGTGTGTCTATCTATGTGAATGTGTCTGTGTGTGTCTGTGTGTGTCTGTGTGTATCTATGTGCGTCTCTGTGTGTGTCTACTGTGTCTGTGTATGTGTGTTTGTGTGTGTCTGTGTGTGTTTCTATGTGTCTATGTGTGTCTGTAAATGTGTCTCTGTGTGTGTCTATGTGTGTGTATATTTGTGTGTCTGTGTGTCTATGTGTGTCTGTCTGTGTGTGTCTATGTGTGTGTCTATGTGTATGTCCGTGTGTGTCTATGTGTGTGTCTGTGTGTATGTCCGTGTGTGTCTATGTATGTGTCTGTATGTTTGTGTGTCTGTGTATGTGTGCGTGTCTGTGTGTGTGTTTCTGTGTGTGTGTCTATGTGTCTATCTGTGTATGTGTTTTTGTGTGTGTGTGTATCTATATGTCTGTGTGTGTATATGTGTGTGTGTGTCTGTGTATGTGTGTGTGTCTGTGTATGTGTGTGTGTGTGTGTGTGTGTGTGTGTGTGTCAGCAAAGAACAGCAGCAAGGCCCACAGGTCTGGCTCCGAGGCAGTGTGAAGAGCAGCGAGGCTGAAAGGGCCGAGCTCTGGCGTGAGCCAAGAGCAGCAGCGGCAGCGATGGCAGCAACACACCAGCCACGACTCACGCATTAGTCCAAGCAGGGGAGGGAAGAGCAAGTCCCTCCCCCTTGTACTTCTCTCCATCTGTCATGAGAAAGCACCACCCACTAAGGGCGAGGTCTTCCTCATCGAGGAAACATCAGCGGCAGGCTCGTTCACCGGCTTGCCTCCGCCATCAGTTCTTCACAGCAGTGCCCCAAACAGCCTGCACCTGAATCCAACTACCAAGCCCCTCCCCCTCCAGCACAGTGGCCCCTCGCTCTCAGCAGGAGGGGTTGGCGGCAAGGATGCACCCCGGAAGAGCATCCCTGCAGCCCAGGGCCCACGCCAACCCTGCTCCCTGTTCACACACCTCCCTGGGTCCCAATCCACTCCCCTCTCTGGACTCACCTATGCCTGACCATGGGGAGAGCTGGGGACCTCGGTCTTCAAGCTGCGATGGCGGCGACACCCAGTACCTACTCGAGGCAGGGCTTGGCATGCCAGCTCCTCTTCATGAACCCTCTCTCCTGACCACACCAGGTGGACGGTCACACGCGGCGTGCACACGTGGGATCCACTCAGCACCAGCCGGCTGAGAGCCACCCAGGTCTCCAAAGCCGAACTGGACTGAGGAGTCGGTGGTGCAGAGCCCGGGAGCCCAGCCTGCCAACCCGATCTGAATGGGAATGATCCGCTGTCAGGCAGACAGAGGGAGCCTTCTCTCTCCAAGGTCCATCCTAAGTGAGGCGCCAGTATGGCGTGGCTGCCCCCAAAGCTCTAGGAGCGAGGTGCCCAAGAGGCCACAAGCACCATCCAGCTTGTCTGCACCCCACGTGGTCCCCAACTTTCCTGGGGTGGGGAGCCCAGAGGTTTCTGCAAGGCAGCTGATCATCTCAGGACAGCAAACTTGACTTCCAGCCTGTCTCCATCCAGGGTCTGGTGGTCACGGGCATCACACAGATACCGCCGGCTTCTCAGAGTCTCCTTGTCCGGTACCCCAACCTTCCCATCCCTCATCCACAACTGGGGTAGGAACTGCCAAGGTCAAGCTAAGCACTCGCCATGGGAGACACCAGTCCTCAGAATCTAGTGTGGGGACTTGGGGTGACAGAGGGCCACCAACATCACAGGCTGCATGAGAGATGTCCACAGTATGCCTTACTGCCCCCCCATCTCCAATGCTAAGCAGGCTCCTCTGCATATCCCCCCAAATGTCCAATGCTAAGCAGGCTCTTCTGCATATCCCCCCAAATATTCAATGCTAAGCAGGCTCTTCTGCATATCCCCCCAAATGTCCAGTGCTAAGCAGGCTCCTCTGCATATCCCCCAAATGTCCAATGCTAAGCAGGCTCTTCTGCATATCCCCCCAAATGTTCAATGCTAAGCAGGCTCCTCTGCATATCCCCCCAAATGTCCAGTGCTAAGCAGGCTCCTCTGCATATCCCTCCAAATGTCCAATGCTAAGCAGGCTCTTCTGCATATCCCCCAGATCTCCAATGCTAAGCCAGGCTCCACCGTTGAATACTCTGCTTATCTAAAAACAAGAGACAATCCCAAGTCAGAGGACCGAGGAATGCTCTTACCAGTATCTAGGTGAGAGACAGCCACGAGAGGCAGCCACAGAGAGTGGGGCGATCAGACACAGACCCACTGAATCTAAGCAGTAAGAACTTAATCACGGTTTGGCGGACAGCAGACCCTCCTCCTGTGATGAGAGGTAGTCCCATTATCTGAGGACTGTTAGAGACTGAGACCTGCTCATGGCCATCAGTCAACTGATCACCATGGAGATTAACACCTCCCACCCATGCTGTCAACTGATTGCCATGGTGACTGAGACCTCCCACCCCTGGCTGCCAGTCAACTGGTCGCCAAGGATACTGACACTGCCTACCTTGATTGTCAGTCACTGATCACCATGGAAACTGATATCTCCCACCCACGCTAACTGTGGCGCTGGAGTGACCTCATTGGCATCTCTGGTTTGCAGTCCTGAGGACCCCAAGTCTGAATGGCACGTGACTTGCACTCGGCAGGCTCCTCTTTCTACAGAATGGCTTCTTGATGGCGCAGTCTGAGAGCCTGGAGAAGAGCAGGCTGAGCAGCCAGTTCCTTTCTCCCTCTGCAGCGCAGAACTCAGCTCTCTGCTCGCTTCCCCACTGTACCACGCACTCGGGGAACAGCCTTCCACTACATGTATTTGAATCCTCTATGTGGTATTTGAGTTCTCTTTATTTTCCTACATATGTGTGGTATATGGGCCCTTCCTCCATTGTACTTGAATCCTGTGGTATTTGAGTACTCGCCGTGGTATCTAAATCCTCACTGTGGTACATGAATCCTCTCACTGTGCTACCTCAGTCCTCTCTGTGCTACTTGACTCCTCTCTGTGCTACTTGAGCTCTCTCTCTACAGTACTCAGATACTCTCTATGGTACTTGGGTCCTCTCTGTGGTACCTGAGTCTTTTCGTAGCATCTAAGCCCTCTCTGTGCTACCTGCGTCCTCTTTATGTGACCTGAGACTCGTCTGTGGTACTTCAGTGTTCTCTATGGTACTCAAGTCTCTCTGAAGTGATCAGATTCTCTCTGTAGCACTCAAGTCTTCTCTCTATGGTACTTGAGACCTCTTTGTGAAACTTGGGTCTTCTTGGTAGTACTCAAGTCTTCTCTGTGGTCCTCTGGTTCTCTCTGTGCCACCTGAATCATCTCTCTGCTTTCTCTGCTACCCGAGTCCTGTCACTTGACTGCTCCCTGTGGTACTTGATTCCTCTCTGTTTTATCCTCTCTGTGATATTAGAGTCCTCTCTGTGGTACTCGGGTTCTCTCTTGAAATCCTCAATATCTCTCTGTGGTACTTTGGCAATCTGTGTGGTATTCGAGTCCTCTCTCTTCAGTATCTGAGTCTTCCCTATGTTACTTGGATCCTCTGTGGTACTCGAGTCCTCTCTCTGTGGTACTCGAGTCCTCCCTGTCATATTTGTCTCCTTTCTGTGGTACTCAGGTCTTCCGTGTGGTACTTGAGTCTCCTATGTGGGACTTCCTATGTTACTTGAATCCTCCTTGTGATACTCCAGTCCTCTCTCTGTGGTATATGAGTCCTCTCTGTCATGCTCGTTTCCTCTCTGTGGTATTCAAGTCCTGTTTGTGATACTCAGGTCCTCTCTGTGGTATCAGAGTCCACTCTGCGACACTCAAATCCCCTTTATATAATCAAGTCCTCTCTCTGTGGTTCTCGAGTCATCTCTATAGTACTCAGGTCTTCTTTGTGGTATTTAAGTCTTTTCTCTAAAATACTCAAGTCTGCTTATATTACTTGGGTCCTTTCTGTGGTACTTGGGTTCTCTCTGTGTGCTACTTGAGTCTTCTCTGTGGTACTTAGGTCTTCTCCACAAAAATTGAATCTTCTCTATGTTAAGTGAGTCCTCCCTGTAGTACACAAGTTCTCCCTGTGGTGCTTGGGTCCTCTTGTCGTACTTGAGTCCTCGCACTCAAGTGACCTGTGTGGTACTCCAATCTCTCTGTGGTACTCCAGTCCTCTCTCTGAGGTACTCCAGTCCTCTCTCTGAGGTACTCCAGTCCTCTCTGTGGTACTCCAGTCCTCTCTCTATGATACTCCAGTCCTCTCTCTGAGGTACTCCAGTCTTCTCTCTATGGTACTCCAGTCCTCTCTCTGAGGTACTCCAATCTTCTCTCTGAGGTACTCCAGTCCTCTCTGTGGTACTCCAGACCTCTCTCTGTGATACTCCAGTCCTCTCTCTGAGGTACTCCAGTCTTCTCTCTGTGGTACTCCAATCCTCTCTCTGAGGTACTCCAGTCCTCTCTCTGAGGTACTCCAGTCCTCTCTGTGGTACTCCATCCTCTCTCTGTGGTACTCCAGTCCTCTCTCTGAGGTACTCCAGTTCTCACTCTGTGGTACTCCAGTCCTTTCTCTGTGGTACTCAAGTACTTGTTGTAGTACTCAAGTCCTCTCATTGTGGCACCTGAGTTTGCTCTGCCACACTTTAATCCTCTTTGTGGTATGTAAGTCCTCTTTCTGTGGGACTCCAGTCCTCACTGTGGTATGCGAATCCTTTCTGTGGTACTCAAATCTTCTCTGTGGTATTCAAGTCTTCTCTCCACGGGTCTCAAGTTCCGTGTTCTTGAGTTCTCCCTACAGTACTCAAGTCCTCTCTCTGTGCTACCTGAGTGCTTTCTCCGTGGTGCTCAGATCCCCTCTGTGTTACTAGATTCATCTCTATGGTACTTGAGTCCTCTCTATGGTACTTGGGTTCCCTCTGTGTTACTTGGATCCTTTTTCTGTTACTTGAGTTGCACACATGATACTTGAGTCCTGCATGTAGCCCTCAAGTCTTCTCTCTGTGGCCTTAAGGTCTCTGTATCTGAATTCTCTCTGTGGTACTCTGGTCCTCTCTGTGACAAATGAACCCTCTTTGTGGCACTCGAGTCTTCTCACTCTCCAGTTCGCCCTGTGGTATGAGTCCTCTCTGTGGTACAAGTCCTCTCTGTGGTACAGGTTCTCTCTGTAGTACTCAGGTCCTCTCTGTGGTACTCAGGTTCTCTCTGATACTTGCTCAGTAAGATGACCTCAAATGAAGCCAGAAGAGAGATCCATCCCAGCCCACAAACACGCAGCCACCCAGAGATGAGGCAAACAGACTCAATTGAGCAGAAGAATGCAATAGCTAATTCAATATGTAATCAACAGAGTCAACACGTTGGAGGAAACATTCAGGAAAGAGATACAGGAAAAAAAAAACTGACCTGTCAAATTGACAGGTAATTTTACTCTGACTCCAATCTACTTCCTTCTACCAGAATGATTTGGTGTTAAATTTTTCAATGCAAACATGTCTTAATAAGTAGAAGCTTAGAGACATACTAGAATCAGGGCAGGGATGTAAACAAGACCTAAGTCAATATTAATTATGAGTGCTCAGCATAAAACCTCTTCGATCCCACAGTCAACACTGTCAAATGCAACCCTAAAAACAGGAGGACCCCACTACTGGCATCCTGCCACAGACTTCTTTCACTGTATGTCCAAAGTGGGGCAGACAACTCAGGACCCCCACTTGGTTTAGGCTAGGTAACACCCTCTCACCTACTACACACAATTCTGGCAATGTACTTGGAACTTTGTAGGCACATAGTTTGCTCACAGATCCCTTTCCAAACAATTTGCTGGACCCCCACCTGCATCACACATGCCTTTCACTAAATAGTAACCATCAAACTTAGACAATTTCTATTCAAAGTAGCAATCTGGTCTGAACTGCAATGAGCAGTCAGTCAAAGTGTGTCCTTCTAGGGAACTTTTAGAAAGAACTTTTAGCATCTCATGTCTGTGTATGACCGAACATGCATATGATTAAAGTCAGATGCATTGTGGGAAGGTACATGTGCAGCTGAAAAATGACTGGATGTTCTAATCTTGCATTCAAAATATAGAACCACCCAGATTATACCTCTTAGCAAGCAGACCCCTCCTTTTAGACTTCATAAAAATTGAAACCCTAGGTCCCAGTCCAGTGCCCTTGAACTACCATTGCTATGCTCAGAATAAAAGTTGTCCTCACTGGTTTTATTCATTCTTGAATACAAGCCCAAGAACCTGAGCCCTGACGCCAGCTACTAGCAGCAAAAGCAAAGTCCATACTGCCCGAGCCCAAACCTGAGGATCATTAGCAGAGCGAGTCTCTTCTCTGAGCTGCCGGCACAGTGCTTAGACGGGTGAGGTGTTAAGCCTTTGCCTCAAAAACGAAAGGGCTGAGTTTGAATCCCAGATTCCACATAAAATGCCAGGCAGAAATGGCAGCAGCCTCCACTTTCAGCTATGAAGAGCGAAGCCTGGAAAACCCTAGAGCAAAGCAATAGAAAGGTAGAGCAATCCAGGCTGACTCCCCAAGTAACTCTTGGCCTCTACTTACGTTACACCCACCTACACACAAGCACACATGCACACACACACACATACTGCTGTGGGTGCATTCCTCTGAACAGATGGTCGCCATTTTGTTCTGTCAACCGCTGACATTTCCCTTAGTGACAGAAAAACTGAGAGGGGCTAGAATGCATGAGGGCACGCATGTTGCACACATGCTCATATACGTGCTTATTCACATGCTGCCCACATGCCTCAAATGTGAGATTGGGTGGCCCTAGGGTGTGTAAGCGGAGGAAGATCAGTTGAGAGGGGTCCACCTAGATGCCCCGGGAAGCTGTCAGCTGTGCTGTGGTGAGCAGTCCCTGCTCCCATCAGCGACCCTCACCCATCCTCTCAGCGACCCTCACCCTGTCCTGTCAGCAACCCTCACCCTGTCCTGTCAGCAACCCTCACCCATCCTGTCAGAGACCTTCACCCTGTCCTGTCAGAGACCCTCACCCTGTCCTGTCAGCGACTCTCACCCTGTCCTGTCAGAAGACCCTCACCCGTCTTGTCAGACACCCTCTCCTTGTCCTATCAGCGACCCTCACCCGGTCCTATCAGCGACCCTCACCCATCCTGTCAGAGACCCTCACCCTGTCCTGTCAGCGACCCTTACCCGTCTTGTCAGACACCCTCACCTTGTCCTGTCAGCGACCCTCACCCCTGCTCCTGTAAGTAACCCCAATAAACTTGTTGGTTCGTTGCCATTTTGGTCTGTCGTGAAAGTCCTATCTGGGGTGGGAAGACAGCTATGTGGCCATCTCCCCAAGAAAAGTAATTCACACACACACACACACACACACACACACACACACACACACACACACAGACCAACGCACTAGAATAAAAACCCAGAAATACATCCGTGCAGTTGCTTCCATGTAACACTCGACCCGAGTGTCCGCATGGGCTCCATGAGCTCCTGAAGATGCTACCAGCTGGGACCTCGCTGGCCCTCTGCTCCAGAGGCTCATGCTGCTGGAGGATGCAGAGGTGGGGGGGGGCTTTGAGTCCAGAGAGGCCTGCAGTCTGACCCTGGGCACTGACCCTGGGCTCTTTCCTGGCTGAGCACCAAGGCCCCTGCCGACATAGTTCATAGCTAACCATTACTTCGGGAAACAGCCAGACTGTCCGAGTCCCCTGGAGCACTTGCTGGTGGCCCCACCCCACCACCTGACTTGAAGACATCAGAGTTGCTGGGAATGAGACCACAAGGTGTCAGTGCACATAGCTCAACAGAGCAAGCAGCCTAAACAGCCGACCCACAGAAGCATGTGCGGGCGGCCAATGTGTCTCACGACACAGCAAAACAGACGCAAAAGGAGAAAGCACAGACTTCCACAGCTGCTCCTGGAATGGAAGAGAAATGCTCGTGCACAGTGCACACAGATACATGCATATATGCATACACACGTGCACACAAGTCACATAGGCACATACATACACTTACACACATACATGCACACGTGCACGCATACATACATAGAAGCATACACATACATATACATACACACATATATATACACATGTGCACACACACATAGGCACCGACACGTGCACATGGACACATACAGTTCACAAAAATTAACTCATGGTGGTGCACACTTGTAACCTGGGAGGCGGAGCAAAAGGATCCGCAGTTCTCGTCCTTTCCTGCTACACAAGTGTGCAGCCAGTTTGGGCCACGTGAGACACTGTCTCAAATGCAAACAAATTCAAAATTCATCATAAATGTTAAAGTGTAAAACTAGACTACTCCTAGATGCCACAGCGGGAAATCGCAATGAGCGTGACGGCGAACCACTGCAAAAGTATAAAATGAAAGTTAAAAACTGGTAGGGCAGCTTCATTAAGGTTAGAAACTTCTGTTGTATTAGTTACTCTTTTCTGTTGCTGTGAGACAAGACCCAAAGTCAAGCAACTTAAAGAGAGAAAGGGAGATTTCTTCAGCTCACGCTTCCAGAGGGGAGATGCAGTCTTTCATGGCGGAAGCCGCATAGCTGGCAGAAGAAGCTAGAGGCGGCCCAGGTCATGTCCATCCAGAAGGCTCAGGGCTGCTAGGCTGCCAATTGCTAGATGAGACCTCTCTGGGAAATAGGGTGGGCTAACCAACCTCAAGACCCACGCCCTGGGACTGTCCTGTGACCGCCTTCCTCCAGCAAGTCTCCGAAGGTTCCCTGACCTTCCCAATAACTAAAGATTCAAACCCATGAGCCTGTGGGGACAAGACACCTTCAAACCACGACATTGCTCTGGTGGAAACTGCTGCTGATGGGGATGTAGCTGAGCTGGCAAAGTGCTTGCCAAGGATGTGTGAATGGGTCCCGCCCCCAGCACTGGGGAAACCGGGAAGGAGGCTGCGCACTTGTAATCCCAACACTGGGGAGGGTACAGGGAGGAGGGTCAGAAATCAGAGCTCATAGCAAGTTCAAGGCCAACATGGGCTACATAAAACACTGACTCAAAAAAAAAAAGATGTTAAAAGAATGAAAAAAACAAGGGGGCTGGAGAAGTGGCTCAGGGGTTAAGCCTCTGCCTTGCAGGCGGAAGGTCCTGAGTTCGGATCTTCGACCCCAGGTATAGACACCAGGCTGAAGCAGGGCAGCCTGTGTTTCTGGTCCTGGTGGGCGGAGCCTGTGAATCCCCGGGCAGAGTGAACGAGGAGGTGGAGGCGTCCATGGTGATTCCCGAATTCGCCTGTGGTTCTACAAACACACACAGGCCCGTGCGCATATGCACTCACGCACATACGCACAATTCAATAAATAATAATAAAAATTTTAAAAAAAGAATGAAAAAATCAGGCCACTGATTAGAATATTTGCAGAGCCTGCTGGGAGATGGCTCGGGGTAAGCAAAAGGACCCGAGTTCAGATCTCTAGATCCCAAGTATAAATGCCAGGCAGATATGGTGGCCTGGGAAATACTAGACCAAAGCAATAAGGGGGTAGAGGAATTCAGGATGATTCCAGATATGTCCTGGCACACACTCTCGAGTGCCCTGTTGTACCCACACCTGAATCCACACATACACCCACATCCAAAACACAATTTTGTTTAAAGTCTCAAGCTGGGAAATTCTGAGCTGTTCGCAGGGCAGGTACATGCACATGCACACAAACCGGAAATTGTGAGCAAAATATAAAGACAGCGTAAAGGGCCTAACGCCCAGCAAGTTCAAGCTCAGTGTGCATTTCTGGAAACAGGGTCTACACTTGGGATGAAGCGAGGTGGCAGAGTCCCCGCCAAGCATCCGTGAAATGACAGTTTTCTGTTACCATCTAGAAAAACATTTATTCCCAGCAATAGAGAACTAGAAATCCCCAAGTAAATCCAACATGGACACAGCAGCACTGACCAGGGGCACCATTCCGCTGGGGCAGCACTTGGCTGGCTGGGAGCCGAGCTCCCCTGGGGCATGCAGGCAGCTCATGCCCTCTCCTGCCTGCCCCCGCCATCGGGATTCCCAGCACGGGAGGGGACTGGCCAGAGGCTTGGGGCGCGCAGGCCCACCGGTGACAGAGCTTCTGTCTCAGCATGGGGAGTGGCCAAAGCCACCGAATCACACAGCCGAGGGGCTTGGACACGCTGCAGCTCAAGGCGGTGGGCGCTCCGTGGAGCCCGAGCACGTGGTGTGCCAGGTGATGCCGATAGGAGGTCAGGCAGATGGCGACACTTCAACACATCCCTGGACCCCTCCTGGCTCCCTGCAGATGGGGGGGCACCTGGCCACGAGCCTGGCCGCCTCCCTCTCCGGCTACCCTCCAGGAAGCCAGGCTGTCAGTTCCGGATGGCCTGGTGGTTCTTGGGCACGGCCACGAACCGCAGCTTCTTCATAATGGGGGGCCAGCCCAGCATTTGCTGGTCCCACAAGTACTCGGGCGACAGCACCTTGGTGGGCTTGTGGTACAGCAGATACTTGTTCAGGTGGCTCTCGTCGTGCCACACGGCCTCGATGCCGTGGGCCTGGTCGGCCACCATGGCCTCGTGACAGGCCTGGGTGAGGCGCTGCACCTCCACCGCTGACCCCCCAAAGAAGGCCCCCATGTAGTAAAAGTCGCCCTCGTCCCAGGGGATGTAGGCTTGGGACTGGGGCCGGCGCTCGTAGGTGAAGGAGTTCCTGCTGCTCTGGTAGAAGCCGGGATGCAGCGTGCCAAAGAGCGGGGACAGGATCTCCACGCCCACGTGGTCACTGAACCTCATGTCCACATCTGCACACACCAGGTAATCCACCTCGTGCACGAAGCGCTGCTCGGCAAAGCGGCTGATCATCTCCATGCGGTGCATGGACACGTCCTGCCAGCGTGCGTAGTTGCGCACGGGCAGGACCACCAGCCGCCGTCTCGCCCCCAGCGCCACCTGAGGCACGTCCTGCGGCCGGTCGGTGAAGACGTAGTAGGTGACGTCATGTCCTACCATGAAGTGCTGCTCTGCCGTCTCCAGGAACAGCTTCAGGAAGACTACGTATCTGTGAGGAAGGACAAGGAGAAGGTGGAGGCTCAGCAGGGCGGCACCCTCGATCGAGGGGCTCCTGGGGCCAGAACAGCAAGGCCCGCTCTGCAGCCGCCCTGACTGGCCTGTGGGATGAACCTCACTTCAGCCTCCCACTGCAGAAGAGGGTGCCGTTAACACCCCATCATAGAGGTCGAGGTCTGTGAGCTCCAGGCAGAGCCTTTGGCGGCTCTCCACTCACGCGGCAGCCTGGTCAAGCCACAACCCACACCCAACCCGTACGCTGGGCTCACTGGCTCCCCCTCACATGCCCAGGAGCCAGCTGGGGTCCTCGAGGGCCTGGGACCTGTGCTCCTGCAGGGCTCTCTGGGACCCCATCTGGAGGAAGTTAAGGGTCTCTGTACCCCAGACCTCCCTCCCTCAAGGCTTGATGGTGCCTCGTGGACACGGTCCTCAGTGAACCCCTAAGTGTGATGAGCCACCATGAGCACCAGAGCAAGAATCAAGCCTCCCAGGGTGGGCAGAGCAGGAAGATGGACACTTGGGCAGGAAATGCCAAGGGAGGGGTTCATGGCCACAGACCGCGGCCAAGGGGACACCTTTCGACACAGGGAACTTTCAGTTTCTCAAAAGGCTGGTTCCTCTTCAATGTTCCCCGGGGCCTCGCGCCCCCCCCCACCTCCCCATCAGGCCTCATGTCCTTCACCCCCCTAAGAACACCCCTCCCCACCCCACCTCATGCCGTGACCCCCCCACACCTCTCCCTCTGTCTGGCCGCAATCACACATGACCCCTAATCAGTCCCTCAAGGATCACACTCCACAGGACAATACAGCAGGTGGCCCAGGGGAGTCAGACACCCAAGCCCAGGCAAGTCATTGCAGAGCACAGGTGATCATGGGGCTCCCAGCTGAGCCTCTGAAGGCCAGTTCCCTCAGAGCCCTCCTTCCCCAGACACAGCAGCTGCCCACCCTGGCAGGGACCTTGCTCAGGTCCCCGGAGGGAGACGGCGGCACATGGGCACAGCAGAGTGTTTTGTGCTGCGTGGCTGGGCAATCTTTTATTCCTGGGGCTGAGACCAGATGGATTTGGGGTACCCCGTGTCCTTCTTAGCCCTGTAGATGGCCCCCAAGCCTCTCTCAGGTCTGATCAGTGCAAAAGCCTGATGGCAATCACTGTCTCACCCCCACTTCCCACATGCACTCAGCAAATGTGCACGGGCGCCCTGGTCCCCACACAGCTTCCTGCAGGCCCCACGCCACTTCCTGCAGGCTCATGCCACTTCCTGCAGCTCCCAGGCCACCTACTGCAGCCTGAATGCAGCCGACCCACAGGCCCTGGAGGTCTACTGCCCCTCCCAGGGCGTACGGGGCCAAGTGTTTCCCTAACCCTCACTGTCACTCACGCCTGGTGAGTACACGGCAGGGGCCCAGCTCTGCTGACACCCTGCCCCTTCTGGTCCCACAGGAGGTGAGATGCCTGACACGTGTGCTAAGCGGTCTGGCTGGCACGACAGCAGGCCCAGAGCTGCCACTCCTGGGAGACGCGCAGCCGCCGGGGGGACGGCACTGTGTTCATTCGCACAGTGGGCAGCCAACTCGGATCCAGTATGTGCGAGGCGGCCTCACGAACCAAGCCGGTCCCCACGCCAGTGTCCAAACACAGGCCAGAGTAGATGGGCTCCGGCACCCCACCCTGGGCCGTCACTTACTTCTTGATGGCGAACACGGTCAGTCCGATGGTGGTGTTCTGAAGCCTGAACTGCTCGTTCAGGATATCGATGTTGAAGGTTCCCTCCCAGATAATGGGGGCGAGCCAAGGGGTCAGGACCAGGGCATCTGTCCTACTGCACAGGGAGAGCGCCACGCGCAACATGTGACCACGTGCAACACGTGACCATGTGTGACACGTGGCCACACACAACACGTGGCCGCGTGCAACACGTGACCATGCACGACACATGGCCATGCACGACACGTGGCCACGCACGACAGGTCACACATTATCACATAGAACAGTGACCATATGTAACCTACGACCATGCATGTACAACATGTGACCACACACACCTGCCGCCCACAGCAGACCGCAGCAGATAACCCATTCTCAGCCTCCAGAGTCTCGCTTTCCCTGAGCTGATCCCTGACTTCAAAGGGACTGGCTAGCTGAGGCTGCTGGGCAGCCCACCAGAACTCTCACGGGAGCTGGGGGCTGCCAGCACCGGTACCCACCGCACTCCGCAGACTCCCCGACAGCCCAAGAGGTAAGCAGGGCAAGCGGACAGGAGAAAAGAGAAGCAGAAAGTTGCGCAGGCTCCATCCCGACACGAGTCACGTCATGAGCAGCAGACTGGCAAAGCAGGCGCCGTTCAGACTGAAAGCCAGGCTTTTCTCAGTGCAGAAGTGGCCCAGGGCCTCATGCATGCCAGGCACGGCTATGCCGGGCAAAGGCTCTACCACTGAGCTGTAGCCTTGGTCCCCGGAAACTGGCTTTCAGTGCCTTAGCACAGCTCTTGTTCCACATTATGTTTCAGAGAGTTAAATTTACTCACGTGGGTTTCAGCACCTTTGGCTGGGGATACAGCAGCCTGTGAAAACAAAGCGCCAGAATGGGGTTGGCATGGAAGTCATCTGGGACGCGCATGGTGCAGGGAGCTCCTATGGACCAGGCAAGCCCACCTGCACAGGCTGCCCCAGTGGAGCACGAAGAGGACAGGCTCAGACGGACAGGCCGCCCCAGGGGAGCACGCAGATGGACAGGCCGCGCCAGGGGAGCAAGCAGACAGACAGGCCACCCCAGGGGAGCACGCAGCCGGACAGGCCGCCCCAGGGGAGCAAGCAGACAGATAGGCGACCCCTAACAGAACACGGAGACGGGCAGGTTGCACCTGCAAAACATGGAGACGGGCAGGCTGCATCTAGCGGAGCTTGCGGATAGACAGGCTCATACAAGACAGGCCGCCCCAGGGGAGCATGCAGACAGACAGATCCTCCTAGCAATCAGTCACGATGCCATAAACGGGAAGCTCTAGGTGTGACCTGGTGTCTGCAAGGTGCAAGTGGGACTCACAGCAACCCACACACACTGAAAGCTGAAAGAGCTAAGAGAACCTTCAATTCACAAGCGGGGGTCTGTCCCTGCTAGAGACCACTCCAGACCCCAGCACTGAGATTGATGGGGGGTGGGGGGGACACTGCAAAGCAAAACCATGGCTCCAAAACACCAAACGGAAATAAAAATATATAAAAGGAGAGGGGCTAGCTCCACCTGGACGGCCAGCATGCCGGGAAATGTTCCCAAGCGCTGGCAGCCAGGGGGACGTTGAAACGGCTGCTAATTAAAACAAAGCACCAGCTGTGTTCCTGGCTGCTGCGGCTGCACCTCGGCCCTCATGGCCGTGGGGAACTCGGCGGGGGGGGGGGCCTGCATTCCAGCTCAGAGCAGGAGGTGGGGGGGGGCTCCATCCACACCCTGACAACCGAGGGCAGTGTACCTGGACACGGCTACCGTCTGCCGGCCATCCAGCTTTCCAACAGCCACGCTGCGGGAGGAGAAGACAGGAGACAGGTCCACACCTGGGAGGTCTTAGGGCACAGGTACGCGGAGCCCAGCTGCAGGGGCGGCAGCAGCGTCTGGCCTACGCAGGGCAGCAGCCACAAGCACTGCAACACCTGCCACAAGCACTGCAACACCTGCCACAAGCACTGCAACACCTGCCACAAGCACTGCAACACCTGCCACAAGCACTGTAGTCAAGGCTCGTGGGCTGCTGGGCAAAGCTGAGCACAGAGGGATGCACAGCGCGGACTCCAGCCCCTGCTGCCAGAGGCGGAGCTAACACCTGCCCCAGAAGAGAGAACCAGCAGCAGGGGCTGGCGACGTCCCAGGTTCTCAAGTGACACAGCACTGGAGGTACAGCATCACAGTGTGGCTGTCCTCATCACTAACGCCCGGGGCGGTGGGTAACTGGCGGAAGAGAGAGCAAGAGGAGACAAGAAAGGTGCTGGAGGCTAGCACGGTGCAAAGGCCAGGCGCCCCAGGAGTCCCAACCCCTTGCCAGCCACAGCGTGGTCCCTGCAGGACGGGGGCCGGGCAGGAGGGGCAGGCAGAATCCGGTCCCAAAGGCCTCCTACCTTTTGTTCTGAAAGGATCCTCCAGAACTACTTCAAGAACAGAATCAGGGCAGAAAGACAGACATGGACTGTTGCTAGAGGTGGACAACCTCAGCACCCACTCCCAGCCCCAGCCAACCCACCCTCAGCCCCAGCCAACATACCCCCAGCCCCAGCCAACCCACCCCCAGCCCCAGCCAACCCACCCTCAGCCCCAGCCAACCACCCTCAGCCCCAGCCAACCACCCTCAGCCCCAGCCCATCCCACCCTCAGCCCCTGCCCAGCCCAGCCCCAGGCCAGCCCACCCCCAGCCCCAGCCCAGCCCACCCTCAGCCCCAACCCACCCTCAGCCCCAGCCCAGACCAGTCCACCCCCAGCCCCAGCCAACCCACCCCCAGCCCCAGCCAACCCAGCCTCAGCCCCAGCCCATCCCACCCCCAGCCCAGCCCAGCCCAGCCCAGCCCCAGAAGGTAGAGAGAAGCCTGGGGATGCCTCTCTACAGGCATAATGACAGGTCTGGGGACAGTGGGGTGCAGAAGGCCTCTAAAGTGGGCAGAAGAGTGGGCTGCACAACCTCAGCTACTCAGGAGTTGGCCATGGATCAGAAGCTGTCCTTCGGGGTTCTTCCCCCCACCCCAGTTAAGCCCAGAGTCAGGGCTGGAGGTAAGATGGAAGGCTGAGGCTGAAGCCAGAGGGGGCAGCAGTGGTCCCACAACCCTTTACAAGGTGGCTAGGCTGCCCTGCCCACGCCGTCCACGTGAGACCCAGACAGAGCCCACAGGCCAGCTCCCCAGCCAAGCTCTTCCAGACGGTGTCCCTCCCCCTACCCATGTAGCCCCTCACCTGCTCTCCGCTTCCCTGCCTCCAGGCATCTGACTTCTGTAGCTCAGGAACCCATAGCTGTTGGGAAGAATGAACACGAGGCAGCTGCTCCACGTGGACCTGGAGCCAGCTCTGCCACACTGACGCTGCACGGGAGGAAGAGGAGGAGGAGGAGGAGCAGGAGGAACGTCTCTGGTAACACACCTGCATCCGGACACCTGTGGCAGCTGCACACAGTCCCTCTGCCCACTCCAGGTGCACACGGCCCCAGGCCAGCCTCCCTCAGTCCCAGCCTCACAGCCCTAGTCCTGCTTTGTGAAACAGCGGGGAGACAGGGGTCCCCAGGGGAGGCGTCCCTGGGGGACAAGCAGAGCTGGCCGGGCCATCTGCAAGAGCCCTGCCTGGCTCTCTGGTCACCGCCCTGGTGCACAGAGAGGTCCTTGCCCAGCCCCAGGTGCGGACCCTCACAAGCTTCTTACCAGAAAAAGACCGAGACGAGGATGATCAGGGGAAGGATTCTAAGATGAGGTGACAGTTTTGATTTTCCTGAAAAACAGCAGGGCGGGACCGGTGACTTGCTGCCCCTCCTGCCTCGCAGACCTGTACCTGGCCAGAGCCCCAGCCCCTCTACGCGATTGGACGAGAAGTATCTCTTTTTACTGACTCCCTGAGTGCTGGGCGCTGCTCATGGCGGAGACTCAAGCTCAAGTCTTATTAAAACCTTTTCTTAAAAAGCTCAGCACCATATGGCTAGCACTTGCTAGCACTTCCATTACTGGGTACTGTACCCAAGAGACGCACCCAAAGACATATTCCTCCTGGCCGTGTTGTCCTAAACCACTAAAATATGAAAGCACCCTGTTGCAGTTCGCCTAAGTGGTTGCTGGCAAATCACCATCAAATAGCTTAAGGGAACAAGGGGTTTGTTTTCTTATGATCATCTGGTTATACTCTGTAATCCTGTTTGATGGGAGAGCAGGCGCCAACACCAGGACCGAGGGAACTGGCCACACCATCTCTCCGGAATGACTGAGCGAGGGACAATCCTTACTTACCAGACCAGCATGCCTGGCCAAGTGTACACAAGGATGCCAACTAGCTCTTCCAGGGCCTAATCCCACCCACCTGGGCTTTCCCCATCAGCCAGACAATCTCCTACAGGTTTGCTCTGGGCTTAACTCAACCACTAATTCTCTACAAATGTGCTCAGGGGTCAAACCTTCAACTGTTGAGTTGACATCTGTGCCCAACCATGACACACCCAAAGGCCTGTCGCCTGATGGCTGGATAAACAAAATATGATTATGATTATATTATATGATTATCTGGCAAAGGGCACTGTGTGAAAGCCCAAGGCTGACTTCAGGAATCATCCTGGATTGCTTCTTCTTGCTTCCCTCTGGGATTTCCTACCCATCAAAGCTGGAAGTGCAGGCCGCCGCCGCCCTTCCGGCCTGGCCTTTTTACATGAGAACTGGGAGCTGAACTCAGGACTTTGTGCTTTCGAGGCAGAGTCTTAACCCCTAAGCTGTCTCTCCAGCCCGGGGGAGCAGCAGTTCTAAGGAAGACGCTTGCTATCCTGCCGAGCCTGGCAGAGCCGCCCCTCAGGCCTGACCCTCAGCCAGTTCCACAGGTGCTGGGAAGCCTGGGAGCTGGAGCCTCCGAGGGGGCTCCGCATGGCGGCCACACCCTTCGCTGGCCAGTCTGAGGCGCCTCGCTCCTGGGAGTTCTCCTCACCTTCCAGCACATTCTGCTGACCTCTAGAGCCGAACCATCCCAACCCCAGCTCTCGAGGCACACCAGGCCCCTCGCTTGTGAGGATACTCAGATCGCCCACACGACTTCCTCACCTGGTGTCCCTGCCGCTGACACCAGCTCCTGCATTTGCTCTGCCGAGCGTTGCCCATAAATTCACGGCCAAATGGCTTAAGGAAACAAGAGGTTGTATTTTGGCTCAAGATTCTCGTTAAAGCTCCTTGTCCAGCCAGGCAGGGGAGCCCACAGCAACACCAAGGGCCAAGGGACCTGACCACACACAGCCACGGGACTGCTGCGAGGGACAATCCTCACTGACCAGACCAGCATGTCTGCCAAGTGTACAGAAGGACGCCGGCGTCCCCAACCAGCTCCCTCCATCTTACTTCCACTGGTCAGAGACGAGTCCCACCCACCATGGGCGGGGGCTTCCCCATCAATCAGACCATCTCCTGCAGCTTGCTCAGGGGCCTAACTCAACCACTAATTTCTCACATCTGTGCCACAGCGCAGAGCCTCAGTTGCCAGGTTGCCACCTGTTATCATTCATAAATGAACCGACAGGAAACAGAGTGAATAACACTACCCTCAGCTCCTGAGTCAAGACATCTGTCTCAGGACCAGACAAAACCAGACCCTGGGCTGGAACCTCAGGGATACAGACACCCACCTTAGAGTCCCTGGGCCTCCCAGAGCCCCGAGCGGGTGGAATGACTAGTCTCTGACCAAGGACAACGTAGGAAGTACAACCCAAGGGCATAAGGAAATAAATGTTCCATTATCTGGATTAGTGGCTGGCCCACAGGTATGAAAAGTTACCAACTGTACAAAATGTTAAAGCTGTTAAAATGCATTAGGAAGGAAAGAATGGAAGTAGGACAGCAGAATGGAGCACATAAGAACGCACTGGAGAAGCGATCTCGGCTACAGAAACAGGTGTGTGTAGGTCTCCAAAGCTGGACTGAACCCCTTCGAAGCTGAACTCCCTTTCTCTGCCCTCCCCCGCACCCCAACCCCAGAGGTTCCCTGAAACCTCCATGGGCGAACACTAAGAACCTTGGGTATTGCGAGGGCAGGGCCAGGTCCTTCCGCCACACCTCTGGACTCTCCCTGCACCAAATCAAACCTCCACCCAATGTCATGCTGCTCCCAGTTCCCACAAGACATTTCCATTCCCAAACATGTCCACACAGCGTGGCTCTAGAGCCACATGTACAGCTCTAGACATCTGGTGGCCTAGTTCTCTGACCTCATCCACACACCTGCACCCAGGACCCTCTCACCCCATCCACACACCTGCATCCAGGCACTTCCCACCCCACCCACACACCTGCACCCGGGACCCTCATACCCCATCCACACACCTGCACCCGGGACCCTCCCACTCGGTCCACGCACCTGCAGTCGGATACCCACGCCCCATTTCCACCTGTGGCCCGCCTTCCCCCCTCAGGGTGCAGTTTCCACTTCCTCTAGTGCTATCCACAGCAGCCCTGCTTGCTGGATCCAGAAGCGGCGTGGGGCGTGGCGGGGTAGCGGTGGACCCCGAGGGCTTCGCCAGGCACCCCGTGTGACTCCGGCGCCCCGCGGCCCCTCCTCGGACGGGCCCCCCCCCGCGCTCACCCGTCCCCCCGCAGTGGCCGCCCCGTGGGGGCTGCACTCACCGGCCAGTATCCGCGGCAGCGCCATGGCTCCGCGCCCTCCGGCATCCACCATCCTTCACGTTCGGCGGGAGCCTCGGAACAGGGGACCCCTCGGCATCCGCCAGCGGGGCTCCCCAAGCCAAGGACCCGGCACGCTGGGCGGGCGTGGAGACCTCAAGCTACGAGGGGTGGGGCCGCCCCTGGCCGAGCCCCGCTGGCCCCCGCAGCCCTGCCCGGGGCGTCGCCCTTCTGTGTTCCTGACCGCCCGAAGCCCGGGACCGACCACCGCACCAGGTCCCGGTGCACCACCTGGGGAGGAACCTGGGCCTCGGTCCTCACATCCGCTCTGGTGTCGCGCAGCCCCGCTCCGCCCTCGATACCCCGCCCTCAGCACGCGGCCCCCTGAGCCCCGCCCCAGACGCCCAGAACACGACCCTCAGGCCCCGCCCACCGGCGAGGCCCCGCCCCCTCCCGAGGGTCTGCCCTATCGCACCGCCCAAAGCCCGGCTCGGTCGCCGAGGCCCCGCCCGGCCGCCCGCCCACCCGCGTGGGCGATCTGAAGCCGGCTCGCTCCGGGCGCCTCCTCCGCGCAGGTCTGCGGGCCCGCCGCGCCCTCCCGGCCAGGAAACCTCTCTAGGGCTGGTCCCCGGATCCAGCCGCGCCTGGCGGGGCCCCAGGCCCGCGGGGTGCGCGTCCTCCCAGAGCCTCCATCCCCAGCCTCTGGGCCAGATCTTTGGCTGGACTCGGTGCCAGGGCCGAGCAGACTGCCCGGGCCAGCGGACTCGGGACACAGGACACCGTGGCCTGCGGGGAGGAGAGGTGCCGTGGGGCGGGAGCGCCCCGAACGTGGGCGAGAGCCCGCGGCCATCCCGACCCCGTCCGTTACCTCGCCTCGCAGCTGAGCGTTACAAATCCGCCTTTAACAGGTAAGGAAACTGAGTCACGGGGAAGCGACGGTTTGGAGGCCTGGAGTCTGCCCGGCGCCCTGTGAAACTCTTGAGTTCGTCCTTCCTCCCCTGCTCTGCCGTCCCTGCCAGTCAGTCTTCACACACCCACGCCTCGGGCTCGGGATGGACCCCAGGATCTCAGCCCGCTGCCAAGCCCGAGCACACGTGCGTGCGTCCCAGGAAGGTTCGCTGTTGACCCTTCCCACCTCTCCAAGCCCCCCTTCCCGACCCTCCACCGTCTGGCTGAGAGCCCGCGGCTTTGAGTGGGGAAACCGGCCAGACCCATTTGCGAGTGCTGTTCTGCTCCCACGAAGTGGTCCAGGTTTACAAATCTGAAGACTCAAAGCTGCTCAGAGAGCCGCTCTGCCCACGCTGAACTAGAGGAGCTACCCCGAGAAAGCCTAGCAGCTGCCTTGTAAATATCAGACGCTGATTTTAGGGCTGAGGATGTAGCTCTGGCAGATGGCAGAGGGCTTCCTGGAATACACGGAGCCTGGCTTCTGTAATAAGACAGCTCCTCATGAACCAGGGCAGGAAGATCCGGAACCCAAGGTCGTCCTCAGCTACTTAGCCTCGTCTCAAAAAAAAATTAAAATTCATATGGACAAGCAAAAGCCTGAAAGAGCCCACAGGGAGGTAGGTCACAGTGGGAAGCTTGGCACTAGATCAGCCGATGCTTGGCTGGAGAACAGAGAAGTGGGTCATGGAAATCAGACCACATAAACACATCAGCTGATCTTTGGCAAAGGAACAAGATCAGTACAACAGAGAAAGGACAGAGCAACGGAGCACTTCATGCACAAAAAGACAAAGCAAAAAAAACTAGACAGACCATACAGCCGTCATCATGAACATCAGCTCAAAGACCTTACTATAAAATACAAAACCTGGGCTGGAGAGATGGCTCAAGGGTTAAGACCCTGTCTCAAAAGCAGAAGGTCCTGAGTTCAGATTCCAGGTGGTATGTAAAAGTGGAGGCCTGCACTTCCAGCCCAGGTGGGCAGAGCCTGGGAAATCCCAGGCTCTGGGAGGTAGAAGCAATCCAGGCTGTTTCTCAAAGTCACCCTTAGTCTTCCACAAGGACACACAGTGCCCTCTGATACACACACACACACACACACACACACTAAATAAATAAAATATTCAAAATTAAAATACAAAACCTGGATCACATTGGAGGAAATCCAGAAGGCAAAAGTTTGGTGGTGACCAAAGACAGGGCACATGAAAGACTCGAACTCACGGTCTAATTTCTCTGCTTTAACAAAAGAATTCAGAAAATCCATTATGAGAGTACAGGAGTCAGCTTGACAATTGAAAGCTTGCACCTCTGGGCACATTGTGAAGAATTAGTAAATTGAGCCCCCAGCAAGCCTGCACAGAAATTGTCTAATTGATGGAGACGGCCCAGCCCATGGTGGGCAGGGCTAGTCCCCGGGCAGGTAAATGAACTGGAGGAGCTGGTTTAAAAAATCCGCATTCCTTTGGTATACTTGGCAGGACATACTGTCTGGGAAAAGATCTCTCTCTCCCTCTTTCTCTCCCTCTCTCTCTCTCTTCTCCCCCCCCCCCCCCACGGATATGGTGTAACCAGTTCCCTTGACCCCTTGTTTTAGTGTGGACTCTTCTGCCTAGTTGGACTAGGAACTATAGCCAGACAATGGGAAACCAGAATAAAACCCCTGTTCTCCCTTGGGCAGTTTTGTTGTGAATTTATCAGCAACCATGCAGAGTAATAGCAAAGCCACTCAGAAAAAAAAAAAGTTTGCAAAAGACATTTCTGGTAAAGGAAGTGGCCAAGTTACATGAAACCAAACAACTCTGTTGTGCAACTTTGTGTGTGTGCACCTCGGTGTGTGACTATGGCTGCATATGTGCCACGTTGTGCACACGCATGGAGCCCAGAGGAAAGCCTCAGGTGCTGGTCCTCTCTGTCCACCTTGCTTGTGACAAGGTCTTTCTGTGCTGGGGGATGGCTCTATGGCTAAAGAGTTTGCTGTGCAATGAAGAAGACAGGAGTTCCGCTCCCCAGAGCCCACATAAAATGCCAGATGCATGTAGTGATTACCTAGGATTCCATCCCCAGAAAACCTGGAATCTCCAGAGCAAGCTGGCTAGCCGGACTAGTCCTACAGACAAGCTCCGGGTTTGAACAGAGACCTGGTCTCAAAGGGATAAGAGGGAAGAGCAATCGAGGATGATTCTTGTTATCACCTCTAGTCTCCATCACACACACACACACACACACACACACACACACACACACGCGAACAAGGATTCCCAATAACCACCTCGAGCCTACACATGTACATATCCACATACATGAGAACACATATAGGCATACATGCACACACATGTCATATACATAAAAAGGAAAAAGGAAAAGAACAACCCAAAGGGCCAGTGAGACAGCTTGGCCCATAGAGATGCTTGTGCCGAACTTCTGAGCACGCAGGGCTGGGTGCTGGTGCAGTGAAGACCACCCTCACGGCTGCCCAGAGGTCAGCGTAACTGTGAAGTAACAAGAGGAAGTCTCTTGTCATGCTTACAGAACTGTGATCATGCCTACATACTGTGATCATGCCTACATACTGTGATCATGCCTACATACTGTGATCATGCTTACATACTGTGATCATGCCACATACTGTGATCATGCCTACATACTGTGATCATACCTACATACTGTGATCATGGCCTACATACTGTGATCATAGTCTACACACTGTGATCATGTCTACACACTGTGATCATGCTTACATACTGTGATCATGTCTACACACTGTGATCATGCCTACATACTGTGATCATGCCACATACTGTGATCATGCCTACATACTGTGATCATGCCTACATACTGTGATCATGCTTACATACTGTGATCATGCCTACATACTGTGATCATGCTTACATACTGTGATCATGCCACATACTGTGATCATGCCTACATACTGTGATCATGCCTACATACTGTGATCATACCTACATACTGTGATCATGGCCTACATATTGTGATCATGTCTACATACTGTGATCATATCTACACACTGTGATCATGCTTACATACTGTGCTCATGCCTACATACTGTGATCATGTCTACACACTGTGATCATGCCTACATACTGTGATCATGCCACATACTGTGATCATGCCTACATACTGTGATCATGCTTACATATACTGTGATCATGCTTACATACTGTGATCACGCTTACATACTGTGATCGTGTTTACATATGTGATCATGCTTACAGTACTGTGATCATGCTTACATACTGTGATCATGCCTACAGTACTGTGATCACACATACTGTGATCATACCTACAGTACTGTGATCATGCTTATATACTGTGATCATGCTTACAGAACTGTGATCATGCTTACATACTGTGATCATGCTTACATACTGTGATCATGCCTATTGTATTCTGATCATGCTTACATACTGTGATCACACTTACATACTGTGATCATGCTTACAGTGCTGTGATCACGCTTACAAACTGTGATCATGCCTACAGTACTATGATTATGTTTACATACTGTGAAATTAATTTTTCTGTGCCTCTTTGGAACTTCTGTCAAAATGATTTATGCTGCTGTGTTTATGTTTATGTAGTTGTGTTTTCATCCCTATGCGCGTCCTTGCCTTCTTCCCGGGTCAGGAGTCCTGGCATGACCACGCTCACCCCCTGACTTACTCACTACACATGACGTTTGTCTCTGGCTCGCGTTGGTAGAACGGCCTCGGGGTCTGCAGACCTGTGTCTCAGGTGTCAGATCGACAGGAAATTACACTCCTCCCCAAGGGCTCCCTACTCTTCTTGAGTGAGAGACAAATGCAGAAGCCCTGGGGGTTTTGGTGACCACAGACTCTCCGAGCTCAGCTCACCAAAGTAGAAACTCGGCTTTGCTGCCCTCAGAGACCCCATCATGTGCCGGCCGGCAGATTCTCTGCCTCCCCCTCCCCTTGCTTCAGCCGAGGACAGAGGAAAGTCCTTTTGTCTCTGCTTTGGGGTCAGCTTTAAGTTCCAGAGCCGCATGCCTGTCAAGCACTGGACTTCAATTCCAGCACGCAGCTGGTGGAGGCAGGAGGGTCAGGAGTTCAAAGGTCAGCCTCCGCTACATGGAGTGTTCCAGGCTGGCCTGGACTCCCTGTGGCCTTGTCTCTCAAAACCAGAAAGAAAAGAATCTAATCGCTAATTTTACAAATGAAAGTGTGATCCTGTGCCAGCCAAAGGGAGGGAACCGCGTGTCTCCTGTCAGGAGTATTTCCTCCAGTAGACTTAGCACAGACAGATCATGGCTCCCAATGAGCAGCAGAGGACACGGATTTTGTTTTTCTTTTTCCACCTTTATGTGGTTGGGGTGGAGGGCGAGTACATGTATGTTTGCATATGTGTGTGAGCACATGTGTACATGTGTCATGGTTATGTACGGGTGTCAATTTGATGGTTGAGGGTTTGAGCTATGAGCACATTTGTAGAGAATTAGTAGTTGAGTTAAGCCCAGAGTGAACCTTAAGGAGATTGTGTAGTTGATGGGGCAAACCCAGACCATGGTGGGTGGGACTAGGCCCTGAACAGATAAATAAAATACAAAGGGCTGGTTGAGGAAATTGGAATCCTTGTGTACACTTGGCCAGATATGCTGGTCTGGCAAATAAGGATCGTCCCTCTCTCAGCTTTTATGTAGAGATGATGTGGCCAGTTCCATCGGCCCTGTTGTTGGTGCATGCTCTCCCGTCAAGCTGGACTTTAATCAGACTATCAGTAAGAAAATAAATCCCTTGTTCCCTTAAGCTGTTTGATGGTCATTTATGAGCAACCCTGAGGATTGACTGCAACATCGTGTGTGGAATAAGCATCCTCTATCGCTCTTCTCCCTTTTTCCTTTTGAAGCAGTCCTCTAACCAGACCCAGAGCTTACCAGCACGGCTAGTCTGGCTACCCAGGTTCTCTGGGAATCCCATTCTCCACCTGGAACTACGAGTGGGCATCTGCCTGGCATTTTATGTGGGATGCGGGGATTTGAACTCTGGTCTTTCTGCTTGTGCAGCAAGTTGCATTTTGACTACTGAGCCGTCTCCCCAGCCAAGTTGACTTACATCTTAAGAACACAGAATAGGGGATGGAGAGATGTCTCATAAGCAAAAAGACTTGAGTTCAGATCCCACATGAAAACGCCAGGCAGAAATGGCTGCAGCCTGCAGAGCCTGAGAAATCCCAGAGCAAAACAACAGGCGGCCGCTAAAGAGGTATTGAACCCCAGTCTTGCAACTCCGGGCACGCCCAGAGACTGAGGCAGAGCCTTTGAGAGACGCCAGTCAGGAGCTGAAGCAGGGCAGGCGTCAGGTGGAACTTGTGCCCCGGCCTGGAGCTCTTCGGTGACATCTTGATCCGGGTTCGCGTGCCCTTCCCTTCTTCCACCAGTTCATCCTCTGAGTCACCTCCGACCCCAGCTTCTCTGGCAAAGGCAGCCTGGACCCCATTCTCATCTCTGACCCCTGGAACATGACCCCTCAGCCAGGGCTGCTTGCTGTGGAAAACAAACTGCTCCGCTGGGCATCCAGCTCTCCCGTCCCCCATAGTCTGCTGCCCCATGCCCTCCACGCATTGCCTTTGCTGCTCCCCTTCCAAGCTGGGCTCAGACATGGGGCGACAATGCCTCACCCAGTCTCAGCCTCTCTCCCTGGGAATCAAGCCACCTCTCCCCAAAACCCACTGCAAGCTCACAACACCCACACTGCTCCCAGGGGGGCGCTCTTCCTGCCTCAGCACCCCTCGCAAAGCTGCCATCCCCAACCCCAAACTGTTGCCAGCACAACTCCTCAGCGCCGTGGTCCCGCCCAGCCGACCCCAGAAGGCTTCCTAACAAGCATGTGAGGTATTGTAGTAATCTGATTGGGAGTGAGGAGTGGGACGGAGCTGGAGGTGCCCACACGATGGCGGGTAACACGGCAGCCCCCTATTGGGAGCCATCCACGCATCCTGGGAGACACGTGACTGCGTCATCACATAGCGAAGAATCAGGGCTCAATGACTAAGTGCTCATTGTGCACATGGGGCGGCCTAAGGTCACCCTCAGAACCCAAGGGACAAAGCAAGTTAGATGCAGCAACGCGTCCCACGTCCATCACCAGACGGGGGTCGAGGCAGGAGATCCAACAGGAGCTCGCTGGGCAGCTGACCACCTGCCGTCCAGCAGACACACTGCCAGAGCAAGCAAACAAGAAGGGAAGAACAGAGTCCCTGGCGGGGTCCTTTGACGTCCATGCGTGTCCACTAATTTTCTTTTTTTAAAGATAAGCCCAGTCAAAAAAGGGTAAATACCTAGCCAGGCTTGATGGCGTATACCGTAATGCCAGAGCAGCTGAGGCAGGAGACTCAAGGACAGCCTGGGCTGCACAGCGAGCTCCTTCCTTAAAGAAAAGATGTGTTTAGTGAGATGCTCAGCCTGCAGAGTGCTCGCTGCGCTCTGCACACAAGGGAGCCGCAGCTCAGCGCAGCTCCACCGGCCGCACAGCGTCAGCTCTGTGAGTGCAGTGCGCCAAGGCGGGCGTGGCTGCTATCTGCCCTGTCCTTATCCAACATCCTGGTGGACAAGGTCCCAGCAGGGCAGAATATTGTTTCAAGGAAACAATTTCTGGATAAAGGACATGGCATTATTTAAAATAAATAAGAGAAATAAATAAAATATGGGAATTGTCAGGTCCTAGTGTTTCTGCCCAGTTCAAGCCTAAAGCCTGCTTGCTGGGGAATGTCATAATAATGCCCTTGGGCAGGTGCTAGGAATTCCTTCCTAGGTAATTTAAGTTTTGCCTCTGGTAGGAGGAATTCTTCTGGGAATTGGGTGTACCTCCTACCTGTTCTTAGGTTTTTGGGGACTAGCTTCCTGCTCTCTGATCTAGAGAAAAAGCCTGCTTTTAACTTTAAATCAAATTGCAACTAGAGATGTTATGTCTAGTCACACACAGTAAGTAGACTTGTTAGCCAGAATGTATACACTGATTTTAAAGAAATTAGAAAGCAACTTCAAGAGTCTTAAAACATAGGAGGGTAAAATTCCCACCTATGAACTAACTCAGAAATTCTATAAGTATGAGACTATGCCATCTGTTCACTAGAACTTTAAAAGGCTGTTTGATCCCTCTTGGACTGTAATTTATGCTATCATCGGAGGAATTGTTCTTTTAATAATTATATTGCTTAAGTGTTTCCTTCAGCACATCTCCCAGCAGCGCTCCATAAACAAGACCATGCTGCAGGTGCTTATGGCCCTTGAACATCCAAGCCATGTCCCCCCTAGAGACATGGTTTGAACTTGGTTTACAGAGATTCATGAGGCCTCGATCTAATCTACTATCACATATCCTGACATGCCTTCCAGAGGAGAGTTCTTTCGAGGGCCATAGTCAATGATTGGTAAGATCCTGTGAGACAGGACAACCTAAGACAGGCACGGTCCATCACGCTGGATGCCCTCTGAGGTGGGGTCACCAAAGTCAGAGCAAAGAACTCTGGCTCCCGCTGGCTGTCAAAATAAATAAGAAGGCCCCTTTTGCACCCCAACCCGCTCCGCCGGTCGGGACGCGCGCGGTCCAGCCGGGCCTCAACCCCGCGCCCTAGCTGGTGAGTACCCCCCCAACCCCGGCACCGCCCACCAGGACCCCAGGTCGGCCCACAGGGACCCGGCTCCGACTCCCACCATCCAGCCGGAGTCGAGCGCGGGGCTGAGGGACGAGGAGGACCTCCCCCTGCGCCCGGGCCCCGCCCCAGCTGCCCTCGGGTTAAATAGCTCCACGCCGTCGCCCCCATCCCCCCTTTGCACCCCACCCCGCTCCACCGGTCCGGACGCGCATGCGCGGTCCAGCCGGGCCTCACCCCAGGATCTAGGTAAGTCTCCGCCCGCCCCGCGCACCAGGACCCCAGGCCAAATAATTCAGTTTAGTGAAATTGAGAGATCTTAAGAGTTAAAATGACAATGCCAAAGTCAAAGTGCAAATCCATGAGAAGCAACAATCAAGTAAACAAATTTCCCACTGAAGAAATTAATCCCATAATGTTAGACTCCAACAAGAACAAACCCACAGAAAAAGGCCAAGAAAGCCCCACCCAGGATAAAGACTTTCAAAATATGATCATTACCATGTTCAATACTATGAAAGAGGAAATCAGGGAGGAATTACATAATCGAATCAATCGCTTTGAAGAGGAACACAACAAACATCTGGAGGAGTTGAGAAAAACAGTGCAAGAAACAAAAAGTGGCATAGAGCAGTTAAAACAAACTCAAGCAGAGTTTAAAACTGAGCTAAAAGACAAGTTATCTTCAACCCAGAACGCCACAGAGAGTCTTATCAACAGAACTAACGAAGCAGAAAACAGAATTTCAGACCTTGAAGATAAAGTGGGAGTACTAACCAGCTCAATGGAAGAGGTTGTTAAAGCCAAAAAGATACTTGAGAGAAATATCCAAGAGATATGGGACACCCTGAAAAAACCTAACATGCGTATTCATGGAATACCAGAGCAAGAATCTCAAAATACCACCCCTGAGGAAATTTTTCAAACGATCATCAAGGAAAACTTTTCTCATCTAAAAAAAGAGAGGCCCATCCATATACAAGAGGCATTCCGCACCCCAAACAGATATGACCAAAATAGAAGCATGCCACGGCAAATAATAGTTAAAACACTCCACATTCAAGATAAAGAACTGGTGCTGAGAGCTTCAAGGGAGAAAAAACAAATCACTTTTAAAGGTAAACCTATTAAAATAACAAATGACTTCTCAGTTGAAACAGTAAAAGCAAGAAGAGCTTGGAGAGACATACTTCAAGTATTGAATGAGCAAAAATGTCAACCCAGGCTGATTTACCCTGCAAAACTATCAGTCATGATCGAGGGAGAAAGAAAAATTTTCCAGCAGAAAGACAATTTTAAGGGATACATGGCCACCAAACCAGGCCTTCAAAAAATGCTAGAAATGATACTCAAGCGTGAAGAAAAAAACAGGCATATCTAGGAGAACAGAAGGCAAGTATAACATCATTAAAAATGAAGCAATATACTTATAAAAGCTACTAAACATAATAAATGGCTGGAATTAACAATAGTTTCTCCATTATAACACTAAATGTTAATGGAATTAATTCACCGATCAAGAGACACAGATTACAAACATGGATTAAAAATCACAATCCATCAATCTGCTGCCTGCAGGAAACCCATCTCACCACAAAAGATAGGCACGCTCTAAAAATAAAAGGCTGGTCAACAATTCTACAAGCAAATGGAAGCAGAAAACAGGCAGGGGTAGCCATTATGCTATCAGACAAAGTGGGCTTCAAACCAAAGAAAATTATAAGAGACACGAATGGACACTACATTTTAGTCACAGGTACAATTCACCAGGAAGACTTCACAATACTGAACATATATGCACCCAATACGGGCCCCTCCACATTCATTAAGAAAACCCTACAGCGTCTAAAGCAAGAAATCAATCCCCAAATGATAATTCTTGGGGACTTCAACACCGCCCTCTCAACATGGGATAGATCAACAGGTCAAAAGCTTAACAGAGACACTTTGGAACTTAATCAAACCCTGAAAGAAATGGACCTTACAGATCTCTATCGAACTTTTCACCCACGCACCAAAGAATACACATTTTTTTCAGCAGCACACGGAACTTTCTCCAAAATAGATCACATATTGGGCCACAAAATGAATCTACACATATACAAGAAAGTTGAAATTCTAACCTGTGCCCTATCAGACCATCACGGCCTAAAGCTGGACATCCACAACACATCAAACAAGAGAAAATACACTAACTCCTGGAAACTTAACACTATGATGCTGAATGAGAACTGGATTCAGGAAGAAATTAAAAAGGAAATTCAAGATTTCCTGAAAGTGAATGATAACGAAAATACAACTTACCAAAATCTCTGGGACACAATGAAAGCTGTTCTAAGAGGTAAGTTCATAGCTCTTAATGCCTACGTCAAAAAAATGGAAACATCAGAAATAAACAACTTAACAATGCAGCTTAAAGCTTTAGAGAAACTAGAGCAATCTGATCCCAAAAGTAGTAGAAGAGAGGAGATTAACAAAATAAGGGGAGAAATATCTGAAATCGAGATTAAGAAAACGATAGAAAAAATCAACCAGTCAAAAAGCTGGTTCTTTGAAAAAATCAATAAGATTGATACACCCCTAGCTAAACTAACCAAAAGCAAGAGAGAGAAAACCCAAATTAACAAAATTAGAAATGAACATGGAGTTATCACTACTAATACCCAAGAAATCCAGAGAATTATAACATCATATTTCAAAAACTTATACTCTGTGAAGTTTGACAACACAAAAGAGATGGATGAATTTCTAAGTAAACACAACTTACCTAAATTGAATCAGGAAGTTGTGAATTATTTAAATAGTCCTATAACATATAAGGAAATTGAGGAAGTAATCTCGAATCTTCCCACCAAAAAATGTCCTGGACCAGATGGATTCAGCACAGAGTTCTACAAGACATTTAAGGAGTTAATAACACCAATACTCCTTAAACTGTTCCATCAAATAGCAAAGGAAGGAACACTACCAAATTCCTTCTATGAAGCTAATATCGTTTTAATCCCAAAACCTAATAAAGATTCGCTTAAAAAAGAAAACTATAGGCCGATCTCCCTGATGAACACAGACGCAAAGATTCTCAACAAAGTCTTAGCAAATCGGATTCAAAAACATATTAAAAAGATCATTCATGGGGACCAAGTAGGCTTCATCCCCGGCACACAAGGGTGGTTCAACATACGCAAATCAATAAATGTAATTCATCATGTAAACCAGTCCAAAGTCCAAGACCACATGATACTCTCGATAGATGCAGAAAAAGCTTTTGACAAGATCCAACAGCCTTTTATGATCAAAACGCTAGAGACAGTAGGAATGGAAGGAACCTTTATCAATATAATAAAAGCTATATACAACAAGCCCACAGCAAGGATTATGCTCAATGGGGAACAATTGGAAGCATTCCCACTTCGATCAGGCAAGGCTGTCCACTCTCACCACTTCTATTCAATATTGTACTTGAAGTGTTAGCTGAAGCCATAAGACAAGAAAGGGACATAAGAGGGATTCAAATCGGCAAGGAAGAAGTCAAGCTATCCCTATTTGCAGATGACATGATCTTATACCTGAGTGATCCCAAAAACTCCACCAGGAAGCTCCTTGAACTAATTGAGAAGTTCAGCAGGGTGGCAGGATACAAAATAAATGTGCAAAAATCAGAGGCCTTCCTATATGCCCAGAATGAAAGAAGTGAAAAAGCCTTGAGAGAAACAATACCATTTATTATAGCCCCTAAAAAA
Organism: Typhlomys cinereus; assembly: GCA_023101885.1. Taxonomy (NCBI): domain Eukaryota; kingdom Metazoa; phylum Chordata; class Mammalia; order Rodentia; family Platacanthomyidae; genus Typhlomys; species Typhlomys cinereus. The sequence continues at coordinate 106,083 of JALPQD010000945.1, read as the reverse complement.
ATGAAATACCTTGGTATAAACCTAACTAAGGAGGTAAAAGACCTTTACAATGAAAACTTTAAAACCCTAAAGAAAGAAATAGCAGAAGACACCAGAAGGTGGAAAGACCTCCCTTGTTCCTGGATTGGCAGAATCAACATCGTGAAAATGACCATCCTACCAAAGGCAATATACAGATTCAATGCTATACCAATCAAAATCCCAAAGCAATTCTTCAAAGAAGTTGACCAAACAATCTCAAAGTTCATATGGAGACACAAAAGACCCAGGATAGCAAAAACAATCCTGAGTAACAAAAACACAGCTGGAGGTATAACCATACCAAACCTTAGTCTATACTACAAATCCATAGTTGTAAAGACAGCCTGGTACTGGCTCCAAAATAGACACACAGATCAATGGATAAGGATTGAAGACCCAGATATAAGCCCACAAAGTTACAGCCATTTGGTCTTTGACAAAGGGGCCCAAAGAATCCAATGGAAAAAGAACAGCATCTTCAACAAATGGTGCTGGCAAAACTGGATCTCCACATGCAGAAGATTAAAGCTGGACCCGTACTTGTCACCATGTACAAGACTTAATTCCAAATGGATCAAGGACCTTGATATCAGGCCACAGACTATAAAAACCATAGTTGAAAGGATAGGGAACTCCCTCGAGCTGATTGGGCTAGGCCAACAGTTCCTAAACAGACATCCAATGGCACAGTCACTGCTACCAACTCTCAACAGTTGGGATCTTGTGAAATTAAAGAGCTTCTGTTCAGATAAAGAGATTGTAAGGGGAGCTCAAAGGCAACCCACAGAATGGGAGAAAATCTTCACTAACCACATATCTGATAGAGCTCTATTGTCCAGAGTGCACAAAGAACTTAGAAAACTAAACACCAAGGAAACCAATGGCCCAATTAAAAAATGGGCCCTGGAACTTAAAAGAAACTTTACCAGGGATGAAATTAAAATGTCTAACAAATATCTTAAAAAATGCTCCACTTCTTTAGCCATCAGGGAAATGCAAATCAAAACTTCCCTGAGATATCATCTCACCCCGGTCAGGATGGCAAAAATCCACAATACTAACAACGACAAATGCTGGAGAGGATGTGGAGAGAGGGGAACTCTCCTACATTGCTGGTGGGAATGCAGGCTCATACAGCCACTCTGGCGAGCCATCTGGAGATTCTTAAAGAAATTAAAGATTGAAATGCCATATGACCCTGCTATTCCACTTTTGGGAATAACCCCCCATACAGCAGAGGTTCACCTCGATAGCACAAGCACGACCATGTTCATAGCAGCACTGTTTACAATAGCAAAGTCATGGAATCAGCCCAAATGTCCAACAGTTGACGAGTGGATAAGGAAACTGTGGTACATCTATACAATGGAGTACTACTCAGCCATCAAAAATGATGAATTACTGGAATTTGCCGGGAAATGGATGTCATTAGAAACAATTATATTAAGTGAAGTATCCCGGACCCAGAAAATTAAGCGCCGTATGTACTCCCTAATAGGTGGCTCCTAGTACCAAACCCACCCAGCCCACCTAGAGACAGTAATTCCAAGGATTATGAACAGGAGGGATGGGGTAGGAGGGCCACACCAGAAACAAGGAGAGAAGGGACCATGTTACAGCAGGGAAAATAGGCCTCCACCAAGGACCCAAATAAGTAATGAGACATCTGATTAAGTTCACAGACTTTTGTTCCTGATCATTTACTACTGAGGGGGAGTGATCTCACCAGAAGAGGAGGGCATATAGTCTGGCAGATAAAAAGTAACAATTTTGCAAATGGGTGATAGACCCCTCCCTCACTGTGGTTTCCCACTTTTATTACATCTACCTTTGAATGTGCTTTTATCACAAGACTCTAACAGTTTTTTGTCTCTGGCCAGGGGGTAACATACAATGCCCACCAGGATGGAGTGAAGGGCATTGCAGGAGCAGCAAAAATGCAAAAGAAAATCAACAAACCACAATCCAGAACTTCAGAGACTCTATATCAACCACCTAGAACTAGGCCAGCTTAGTCTCTCCCCATCTTGAAGCTCAGGGAAATTTGCGGAAGAGGGGGCGGTAAGAGTGTAAGAGCATAAGGATGGGAGGAGCAATGATATGTAAGATACTCTATACTAGTTAGGGCTGAAGAAATCATAATTGGACTTTGCATGCCCTGCGCATTGTCCAACACACTGTTGACCTCACAAAGTCTAGCATCTGCTAAAGGCACCAAGATCCTTGGAGGCAAGGGATTGGCAGCCACAGCAGTGTTCCTATACCTAAGGGGAACACGGGAAAGGGTTCGGGAAAGGCCACTAGGTCCTTGTACATCATCGGAGAGGAGGGCCCAGAGGAAAATCAGACATGCACAAGAAAGGACTCTCTGGGAATTGGGGTGGGAGGCACTGGGGGATGGGGAGGGAGAGGGGTGGGGAGGGGGAGCAGGGGGTACGGGGGGAGGAGGAGGGAGGGAGGGAACTGGTGTACCTAATAAGTTAGTATGAGCTGAAATAAAAAAAATAAAATAAATAAATAAATAAGAAGGATGGATATGCAGGAGGAACAGACCAGGACCAGGCAGGCCTGTATTGTCTGTATGGGCCATATGCGCTGATGCAACTTCCCCGAACTAGAACCTGCTGCCATGCCTGGTGCTGACGTCAACCTGCCTGACAGAGAGGACCAACCTGGGCAGGACAACAGCAAAAGCTCACGCTGGGACTTATGGGATGTTGGGTGGGGCATATAAGCAGCCCTACAAAAATGGATAATAGCTATGGCACACATATAGTTAATTGTAATGAAAAACATGTTCCTTATTGAAATCAAAAGGAGCTCAATCCTCCTCTGTGTATCTTAAAAATAGAGTCTCTGTTAAAACAATGACAGCTATGTAGGCTCAGACCCTGTGGCTATTTGGTGGAGCATTATAGAGCAGCTAGATTTGGAAATACTGGGAGAATGGTTCTGTTAAGTGCCTTTACCCTCAGGAAATGGGTTAGGTTCTTGAAAAAATATTTACCCTGAAGGTGATTTCTGTTTGCAGGTGCAAAATTCTTTACCCCCAAATTTTCTGTATAAAAGCTGTCACAAAGTTTCAATAAAGTGGGTCCAGATTCACTCAGCCTAGAGAACTGTGTGTTTCTGTTCTCCATTCGCCGAATCCTTGCCCACCTAGTCTGGGGGAGCCCTGGTTTGGAGGCCACCGCTCTGGCCTGCGGCAGCTATCACAAACCAACAGGAGCTTACTATGTAGTCACCCGATCCTCCTGCCTCCCACTCCTGAGTACTGGAACTGTAGGTGGACGCCACACCATGCCCACTTTATACGCTGCTGTGGATGGAACCAGCTCTTCCTGTGTGTTGGCATGCACTAGACCCCCAAAGCCACATTTCCAGTCCCATCATTACCAATCTCGATCAGCTAAATGTGGGCATATTTGTAATAATTCGAAATGAAATGTGCTAGGGATGAAACCCGGGTCTAACACAAAAATAAATCTGTTCCCGACATAACTTATGCACATAGTCGAGGCAGCTTTCTGCCGTGTTCTGAATGAAGTGGTGATTGGAAAAGAACATTCATCCTTGACACCATCAGGAAACATCCCCGTCTCAGCCCCTCAAGGGGACAGAGAGTGGGATATCGCTGTCTCGATCCCCAGGGGGACAGCCAGCAGGACATCACCCTCTCGGCCCCCCAAGGGCACAGCCAGTGCGGGTTGTAGTTTGCAGGTTACTGATGAGCTTGTGTCACTCTGTACCGAGTCGCATCAGAGTATGTCACAGGACAACACCACTGACATAGGAAAGACACTTTTTGTCACATGCATTGTGTGTGCATGCTTTGTGTGTGTGTGTGTGTGTGTGTGTGTGTGTGTGTGTGTGTGTGTGTGTGAAGAGCACTGTAACACCACACACCTGAGTCCCCTATTGAGCTATCTGGCTACCACCAGACAAACATGCTGCTTCTTGCTCCAGATGCTGCCTAGACACAGTAGTTCATCATTGGAGGGTCTGCAGCAGCAATTGAGGGTCCTCAGGGATAAGACCCTCTTCAAGGGTCTCTCTGGACGTGGGCAGATGGCTCAGTGGTTAAAGCACTTGCCATATCCACAACACACCAGGGGTTGGACCCTAATCTCACCCTGTGATTCCAGCCTCAGAAGACAGAGACTGGGACTCCCCGGAGCAGACTGGCTGGCTGCAGCCAGATCCATCCATGACCTCTGGGTTTTCGTGTCCTGGTCTCGGGCTCAGGAGTTTGCAGCCTTAGCAGCTGCCGATGTTTGGGCAAATCGTGGCACATAGAGGAGGAGCGTTGCTAGAGGAAGGCGGGTCACAGGGGCAAACCTGGAGGTCTGGCAGCCTGGCCCTGTGCTTGTCCTCGCTGCCCTCGTGATGGTGATGCTGTGTAGACAGCCACGCTAGCAGAGAGGCACGTCTGGGATTCCACCTGCTGCAGAAGAGACCTCATTCTGCAACAGCAGGAAAGGCCGTGAAGATCGTCGCCATGGGCTTTCATGGGGAAACAGAGGTACAGAAGCCCACTGGCGCCAAACCAAAACTGAAGCCCGGAAGCCTACTGGTGCCAAACCCACCGGTGCTTTCTGGAGCCCCATCAGGTAAGGCCACTTCCTGAGAACACGGAATTTCTGGAAGGACCTGGAGTGTCTCATGTATCAGCCCACACTGAATACCTGGGAGGTTTGATTCTCTGGCTCTCAGGCTGGCCACCCAAAAACACTCTAGAAGCTAGGAAAGCTTTCCCATAATCCCACCTCTCCTTCCTGCCAATCAGAAGTCCCAGGCCTGGATTTGCACACAGATCCCAGCCCCCTGTTTGTAAATAAAATCTGGCAGGACTGGGCTGTATCGTCTTAGCAGTATCTCTCTGGGGGGTGGTGGGATTTCCCTCCTGTCCCAGCCAGCTATTCTCTATATTCCTGTCTGTGTGTTCTTTTTTCCATTTGTCATACCTCCAGCCCCAGGGCCGTTTCACGGGCATATTTAATGGAATTTTAGAGGACTGGCTCATGGTCAGCTTCAACTGGCCCAGTAAGGTGGTGCCACACACTCTAACTCCAGCATCTGTCCTCGAGCTGTGCCTTCTGCTGTGAGATTTCCACCGTCATGGACTATATCTCGTTTCTGGAACAGAAAGCCAAATAAATCTCCCTTTCTTCCTCTAGCTGGTTGTATTGTCTATAGGAGCAGACCAGTAACTTGGACAATTAGAGACCCTGTCTCAAAAGATAAGATCAAGAATGACTCCCAATATCAATCTCAGGCCTCTACACACCCACACACATGTGTGTGTGTGTGTGTGTGTGTGTGTGTGTGTGTGTGTGTGTGCATGCACATACCCTTCCCATGAAAATAAAAACAGAAAACAAAATCTCTCTGCTTTTATAAATGGACAAGGTTTCTCACTTATGAATGCGTGCTGATCTAGCCTTCCAACAGGTACAACCTGGTCCAGGTGAATCCCCCACCTTTCTAGACCCGTGGATATGAGCCAGACTAAGCTGGCTCAAACCGGGAGGAACTAGCCACCTGCCTGGTCCTATTGGATATTAGCAGGCTGGAAGGTCATTGGAGCAAATCAGCACCACGGGGAACCAGGAACTAAAGCTACAGGCCCCTGATTGTGGTTGGAGGAAGGAATCTGGCCCTGGTGGAGACGTGGCATCCAAACATGTCTAAAACAAAGACCTGCCATAGTCCTTTCCCTGGCGAGTTCACTCAAGGCTGCGAGATGGCTCAGGAAGCAGAGGCTGCGGCTCCCAAACATGGCAACCTGAGTTTGATTCGTGGAGCTCACACGGTGGAAGGAGAGAGCTGACTTCCTACAGTTACCCTGTGACCTCCACCAGTGCACCTCCACACGCGCTCCTCTCTCCCCACACACACATCTCCCCACACACACATCTCTGACTAATATTTAAAAAAAAAATGTTTACCCAAATGAGCCTGTGCATCACATGCCACTCAGGAAAGCCATTCTAAGAATGTCGACAGCACAAATCCTGCTCATGAAAACATGCAGTGGACATAATGACCTCTCTGTCCATGCTCCACTCGTCCTCCAAGAGACTGTAGCATGCTGCCTTTCACACCACTGTCTCACTGCACCGGAATTCATTCTGCAGAGACCACAGGACCAGGGAACGAGGACAGGCCTCAGACCCCCACCTTTGGGCCCAAGTGGCTGGTGCGATTCAAAGCAAAGGGTCTGAGGACGGAGGGCACAGGCAACCAAGTCTGTGACTTCCACCCACACCCTGGAGGACAGCACTTGGCATCAGAGCCAGCACACGCGTGGCCCACCAAACTAGAACCACGCTCAAAGCTGCAGCCATTGCTGTGCGGGGTGGGGGCACCCCCGAGTCTCAGGTGCACATTTGGCGGGCACATTCAGAGTGACCTGTGCTCCGCCCAGTGCTCCAAGCTCTGCCCGGTGCTCCCGGGCCCAGGGCTAGGATGGTCCGCAGGGTGGGGTCACTCCCGCCACCAGTATCCTCAGCTAAGAACAGCCAGAAGGAGACAGGGTGGGAGCCCAGTATCCCTCTCCACCCGTGCAGGGACCTCACGCCTCCAGGGACTCCTGCTCCCCCAGTCTGAGCCCATCCGGTCTGGCTTCCCCCCACCAAGGACGCTGACACAGACATCACCCTGGTTTCCTGTCCCAGGAGGGTAGAGATGTGACTGCCCCAGCTGAGTCTGGACTGGTGAATGGACACGAGGCCCCTCCGCCAAACACTGCTTCACCCACGGTCACGTCCTCCAATCCCCGGGTCCTCCACACCCAGCCCACCTTTCACTGATGCCAGCTCTCGGGACCAAAGCTCAACCCTCCTGACTCACGGCTAGAGACGGCTGCAGCCGCCCAGGGCACTGGAGAGATGGAGCGCGCTGCCCTCTGTGCACCGGGGCTGCCTCAGTGCCCGGCCCTTGCAAGGGTTGCCTGCGACCAGGCAGTGCTGCCCTGCCTGCCGCAGCCTCGGGGAGATCGCTGCTCTCTCTGGGGTGCCCCCGCAGCAACCCTGAGCTCAGCCGGCTGCCACTGTGCCATGTGGCCGTGGCATCTCCTGCCCTGAGACCCTCGCTCTGCGGCGCCTTGTGTTCTGAGGAACCCGAGTCGCCCGGTCCTTGACCCCACTCTGCAGCCTCGGGGACTGACCCTGGCTGGACGAGGCTCTCGCAGTTCCAGGAGTGGACAGGACACTGGAGCGGGAACCAGGAGAGAGGGTGGAGGCTCCCAGACCACCCCCAGCAGGACCCCAGTTCTCCCAGTTAGGACCAAGATGAAGGCTGAGGACGGTGGGCCAGTGCGTGGGAAGCCAGCCCCTCCTCTGTCCTCCACCAATCCCACCCAGCCCCCAGGAGAGTCCTCCCCTCGCCTTCCCCCTCCTCCCCTCCCCTCCTCTTTCCCCCTTTTCCCCTCCCCTTTCCCCCTTTTCCCCACCCCTTCCCCCCTCTTCTCCACCCCATCCCCCCTTCTCCCCTCCCCTTTCCCTCTCCTCCCTCCCTTCCTCCCTTCTCCCCTTGCCTTCTCTCCCTCCTCCCCTGGCCTTACCCCCCTCTTCCCCTTGCCCCTCCTCTCCTGGCCTTCCCCCCTCCTCCCCTGGCCTTCCCCCCTCCTCCCCTGACCTTCCCCCCTCCTCCCCTTCCCCTCCCCCTCCCTCCCCTGACCTTCCCCCCACCCTCCCCTGGCCTTCCCCCCTCCTCCCCTTCCCTCCTCCCCTGACCTTCCCCCCTCCTCCCCTTGCCCCTCCTCCCCTGACCTTCCCCCCTCCTCCCCTTCCCCTCCCCCTCCCTCCCCTGACCTTCCCCCCTCCCTCCCCTGGCCTTCCCCCCTCCTCCCCTTCCCCTCCCCACTCCCTCCCCTGGCCTTCACCCTCCTCCCCTTCCCTTCCCTCCTCCTCCCCTTCCCTTCCCTCCTCCTCCCCTTCCCTCCTCCTCCCCTGGCCTTTCCCCCTCCTCCCCTGGCCTTCCCACCATCCTCCCCTTCTTCCTACAAGAGCCCTGGATTCCTCTCAGCTTCCCACAGACACACTCCATCGCCACTGACCAGCCCTCTGTCCGGGACAGTGAAGAGGGCACGCAGCAGAGGGGACAGAGGGGACAGACGGCCCCCGTGGCTGGATGCTCCACAAGGCAGCTTTGCTCAGCAGCATAAGATTCCAGCAAGAAGATTCCAGCAAGGCCCAGCCCTGTGCCTTCCACATCACCAGATCCCCTCGGATCCGCCGCGTCCTCTGGCTGGCTCTCTCTCCCCCTCTCTCTCCCTGTCTCTTTCTCTCCCCCCTTTCTGTGGCCTCTGGGCCTCTGGCTCGAGTTTCACTGAACCCCCAGGCAGACCGAGCACCCACAGCCCCTCCTCGGCCTCGCTCACCTCTGTTCTCCATGGCTCCTGGTGGCAGGCAGTGAGGGAACCTCAGGCACAAGCCAGACACACCCGAGGGAGACAAACCCAGCCTGTGATCTGCCTGGAGGGCGGGGCTTCTGGTTTATGCAGGTGTGTGGCCCGAGGCCAGGGGCCCAAGACCAGGTGTTACCTGTGCATACAGGAGGGTGTCTGACCCCACATCTCCTGTCTTAGAGAGTTTCCTCCTGCTGCGGAGCCCCCCCCTCCTTACGGTGTCCCCAAAGCCCATGGGATCTGCCCCTGCTTCCTCTTGGCTTAGGAGGCATGGCCCCGCCCGCCCTTCCCGGCCTGCCCTACTCATCTCCCTCATCTTCCTTCCTCCTCCCTCCCTCCTCCCTCCTTTCCTCCTCCCTCCTCCTTCTTTTCTTCCCTCCTCCCTCCCTCCTCTTTTCCTCCCTCCTCCATCCCTCCCCCTCCCTCCCGCCTCCCTTCCTCTCTCCTCCCTCCCTCCTTCTTTCCTCCCTCCTCTCTCCCTCCCTCTTCCCTCCTTTCTCCCTCCTTCCTGCCTTCTTCCTCCCTCCTCCCTCTTTCCTCCCTCCTCCCTTCCTCCTTTCTTCCCTCCTCATTTCCTCCCTCCTCCTTTCCTCCCTCCTTCCTCCCTCCCTCCTCCCTTCCTCCTCCCTCCCTCACTCCTCCCTTCTTCCCTCTTCCTTTCTTTCCTCCTTCTTTCTCCTTTCTTCCCTCCTCCCTCCCTCCCTCTTTCCTCCCTCCCTTCCTCCTCCTTTCCTCCATCCTTCCTCCCTCCTCCCTCCTTTCCTCCCTCCTCTTTTTCTCCCTCCTCCATCCCTCCTCCCTCCCTCCTCCTTTCCTCCATCCTTCCTTCCTCCCTCCTCCCTCCCTTCTTTCTCCTTCCTCCCTCTCTCCTCCCTTCCTCCCTCTTCCTTTCCTTCCTCCTTCTTCCTCCTTTCCTCCATCCTTCCTTCTTCCCTCCTCCCTCCCTCTTTCCTCCTTTTTTCCTCCCTCCTCCCTTCCTCCTCCCTTTCTCTCTCCTCTCTTCCTCCCTCTTCCTTTCCTTCCCTCTTTTTCCTCCTTCTTCCTCCTTTCCTCCCTCCTCCATCCCTCCTCCTTTCCTCCCTCCTCCCTTTCTCCCTCCTCCCTTCCTCCTCCCTCCTTCGCTCCTCCCTTCCTCCCTCTTCCTTTCTTTCCTCCTTCTTCCTCCTTTCTTCCCTCCTCCCTCCCTCCTTCTTTCTTCCCTCCTTTCCTTCTTCTTCTTTTCTTTTTTAGTATTTTGAGACAAGCTTCCCCTTAGCCCAGGCTGGCCATGGTAAGTCATTGTACAGATGAGGATGACCTTGATCTTCTTGCCTACACCCTGGGCTGGGATGGCAGGCACATTCCGCCTCACTGGGTTTCTGTCCTGGGGATCAAGCCCAGGGCTGTGCCCGTACTAGGCAGATACTCCACCAGCTGAGGCTCACCCATGCTCCTCCTCACTTGAGTCCCCAACATTTCCCCACAGCCAGCTCTTCGCCTGCCCACCCACTAAGCAGCCCACAGGTGTGCCCGACTTTCCAGATGTTTCCATTCGCACTAAAAGGAAACCGCCTGGTCCGCCTGCTCCCGATGCACAGGGCTGAATCAGGTGAGGGCAGAGCAAGGAGAAATCATGGATTCTTGCCCTTGGATTTGGTGACAGATTCTTAAACATCACTGCCGTGGTTACTCTCCTCAACTTGATGGGCATTTTAATCTCCTGGGAAATGAATCTCAGGGTGTGTCTGTGAGAACGCCCCCAAGGAGGACTCAGAGAAAGGAAGACCCACCCGGAATCCTGGTAATCCTGGCTTGTGGAGTTAGGCGCAGAATAGAATAAAAAGGTGAAAACAGGCGAGTGCCAGCCTCCTCCCTGCCAGCGAGTGCCAGCCTCCTCCCTGCCAGCGAGTGCCAGCCTCCTCCCTGCCAGCGAGTGCCAGCCTCCTCCCTGCCAGCGAGTGCCAGCCTCCTCCCTGCCAGCGAGTGCCAGCCTCATCCCTGCGAATACCTGTCTGATTCCGAGACAAGGAATGTGTAGGGGGCTGCACAGACCAGCTGGGCAGGCCCTGGGGCTGAGTGGGATGATGAGTGTCGATGGTCCGGACCCCCCTCACCACTGGGGAGAGACACACCAGGCAGGAGACCCGTGGAAGCAGGATCTCATTTATTTTTTATTTTTTTAATTTTTTTTAAATTTTTTATTATTATTATTATTCAACTGTGTGCATATGCGTGTGTATGTGCACGCGCGCGCGTGTGTGTCTGTGTATGTGTAGAACCACGGACGAATTCGCAAACCACCATGGACGCCTCCACCTCCTCCTTGTTTACTCTGACCCGGGATTCACAGGCTCCGCCCTACCAGGACCAGAAGCGCAGGCCGCCCCCGCTTCCGCCTGGCAGACGTCTATACGTGGGTTCTGGGATCCGAACTCAGGACCTTCCACCTGCAAGGCGGAGGCTTAACCCCTGAGCCACCTCTCCAGCCCCCAGGATCTCATTTATTGGGGGTAACAAAACAGCTTATGTAGACAAAGGACCACAGGGTGTGGAATGGGCAGCCAATTGTGTCAAAGGTCAACACAACCTCCAGGATCTAGAGGTCAGGCTGGATGTAACTCAGTACGGAAGGCAGGTCAATACCTGAAAGCAATTAGGGCTCTCTGTAATGTGATCAGGGTTACACCCAGGACACTAGCTCTCAGCGCCATCTTTAGTCCCATGTGCTCAGCCATGCCCTGGGGTATTCCTGGGCGGGCCCAACAAGTGCCAGCCTCCTCCCTGGGAGCACCAGCCTCCTCCCTGGGAGTACCAGCCTCATCCCTGGGAGCACCAGCCTCCTCCCTGCGAGTGCCAGCCTTCTCCCTGCGAGCGCCAGCCTCATCCCTGCAAGCGAGTACCAGCCTCCTCCCTGCGAGCGCCAGCCTCATCCCTGCAAGCGAGTACCAGCCTCATCCCTGGGAGCACCAGCCTCATCCCTGGGAGCACCGGCCTCATCCCTGGGAGTATCAGCCTCATCCCTGTGAGTACCAGCCTCATCCTTGGGAGTACCAGCCTCCTCCCTGCGAGCGAGTACCAGCCTCATCCCTGCGAGCGAGTGCCAGCCTCATCCCTGGGAGCACCAGCCTCATCCTGCGAGCGAGTGCCAGGCTCATCCCTGCGAGCGAGTGCCAGGCTCCTCCCTGCGAGCGAGTGCCAGGCTCATCCCTGCGAGCGAGTGCCAGGCTCATCCCTGCGAGCGAGTACCAGCCTCATCCCTGCGAGCGAGTACCAGCCTCATCCCTGGGAGCACCAGCCTCATCCCTGCGAGCACCAGCCCCATCCTGCGAGCGAGTGCCAGGCTCATCCCTGCGAGCGAGTGCCAGCCTCCTCTCTGCCAGCGAGTGCCAGCCTCCTCCCTGCCAGCGAGTGCCAGCCTCCTCTCTGCCTCTTGCCACGTGGCCAGCTGCCATCGCGCAGTCCCCTCCATGACAGACTGTGTCCTCAGACAGTGAGTCGCATACACCCTCCTGCCTTGCGTTCTTTTGTGGGGTATTTTGCCGTAGCAGTAAGAGAAGCAGCTAATACAGGACCCAAGAGCACAGGTCCCACAAACACGAAAAAGAAAAAGAAAGGAAAAGGGAAAGAGAAGACCTATTGAGCTTGACCTGACGTCACTCCTGGGACATCCAGGGACACGGTCAAGCAAACCATTAAAGGAGAGAACACTGACGACTCTACATGTCCTGAAGAGCTAAGAGCCAGAATACATAGCAAACTCCTATAGCTCAGAGGGGAAGGGTCTATCTGGAGGTGAGAGAGCTCAGTGAATAAGGTGCCTGCTTCCAGACCCGGCAACCGAGCTCAGAAGCCCACATGGTAGAAGAACAGGACGTACTTCTGAGAGCTGACCTCTGACCTCTACCCGTGTGCCATGGCATGCATGCTCTCTCTCTCTCTTCCTCTCTCCCTCTCTCTCTCTCTCTCTCTCTCTCTGGTTCTCTCTCTCTCTCTCTCTCTCTCTCTCACACACACACACACACACACACATAAATAAATAAAATATTGTTTGAAAAACCAGACAGGACTGGAGAGATGGCTCAGAAGTCAAAGCTTCTGCCTTAGAGCAGAAGGACCTGAGTTTGGGTCCCAGATCTCTTGTGCTGCTACAGTCATGACAAAATAGCTTTAGGCATGTGATAGTTAATCCTGGGTGTCAACTTGACACACCTGGCATTAACTAAGATCAGCTGAGACCACACCTGGAAGGATCAACTGAGACCACCTGAAGGGATTACACCTGCCCTAGATCCCATCGGAACCTCCAGACCTCACAGGAACCTCCCAGTAATGGACCACATAAAAGCACAGAACAGAACACAGAGGAGGAGGAGGAGAGACCCTCTGAAGCTGTGCTCTTCTTCCTGCCACCAGCCCTCCAAGTATTCAACGCAACTAGAGACTGTCTAGGAATCCTCCAGCCTTCAGCTGTCACCCTCGGGCCTGCAGGGCTGAGCAGTCATCCTTGGACTGCCTCGGCCATATTTCATAAGCTAACTCAATAAATTCCCTTTATATATATATATTCATTCTGTGAATTCCTTGACTCTAGAGAACCCTGACTAATACAAGGACAAGGGGTTTATTCTCTCTTAGGAAAATCCAGTTACAGTTCCTCGTCCAACTTGGCAGGCGAGTCCTCTGCAATACCAAGGGCTGAGGGAACTGACCATACCATCTTCACATAACAGCTGAGAGAGGGACCATCCTTACTTGCCACATGAGCATGTCTGACTAAGTGTACACAGGGACGCCAACTTCCTCAACCAGTCCAGGGCTTAGTCTCACCCACCATGGACTGGACCACCCTATCCACTAGACAATTTCCTACAGGTTCACTTTGGGCTTAACTCACCTGCTAACTCTATAAATGTGCCCAGAACTTGAACCCTTAACCATTAAGTTGACACCTGTATCTAACTATGACACCATGTAAAAATGCCAGGTGGAAATTGCGATGTAATGCACTTTCTGCCTTGGAAGGCAGAGCCTGGGAAACCCCAGAGCAAAGTAAAAAGGAGGCAGATTAACCCAGGATGATTCCTGAAGTCACCTTTGGGAATCACACACAGTGCCCTCTGATACACACACAGAGATACACAGGTACACACACACACACACACACACACACACACACACACACACACACACACACACACAGACACACACACATCAGACAAGGGACTCTACCAAGCATTGCTCCAAACAAGACACACAGGACCATCAGATTGGAGTGGAACCCAGTCTTCACCCGCCAGCTCATGACAATGTTCTTGCCAGGCGAATTCTGTTCTTGGAGGTCATCCCCAGCTCTGGGCGGAGGTTGGGTAGATGAGGCGCTGTCTCAAAGGAGCAAAGGAAAGCACTCGGGCCTGTTCAAGGAGGCGGTGGACTTTGGCTCCTCAAATCAGTTCTTGTGACTGCCCACTACACAAAGCTTAGTCTTTGGCTGGCTCCCCTCCCCCATGAGCCACCCTGCAGCCACCCAGGAGCTCAACTCAGAGTCGGAGCTTATGTCTATGCTTCTGACTACAGCATCTGGGCCTGGGAATGTTCTAGGCCTACTGAGGTTCAAGCTTCCAGAAAGAAACTGCTGGCTGCCAGGGTCCCCAGATGCTCCATCAAACTGCAGAAGCAAACCAAGGCCCTTCCCCCTTCACCTGACCTGAGTCCACCTCCTTCACTCCTCCATCGGAGAGACCCTCCTTGCCTCTCCCTAAAGTGAACCCGCAGTCCTTGCCCCGTCCAAGCCTTCCCCAAGCCCTGCTCTGGATAAATCCTCTGCTCTCTCCTACGTCCATCCCTGGCCCCCCAGCCAGAACCTCTCCCTTTCTAGGAGAGCAAAGCCCTCTCTCTAACCTTCCCTCAGCAACAAAGACCCCCCCCCCATCCTCCTTGTCCTACCTCTCTCCTGACCCAACGCCCCTTCCTGTCTCCTCCTTCAGCCTTGGACACCCAAGCCCCCACTGGGACACTGCCCATGGACACTGCCGTCACCCCACAGGGCTTTTGCCTAGGTCAGGAGCTGTGGGATGTCCTGAAGACCCACAAAAAGCAGCACATTCCTCCCCTCCCTTCCTGCCAAAGCAGAATCGTGGCTACTGACAGACAGTGTTGGTCTCTGAGCATGTTGCTCCCACGTGAGGGTCAGAAGCGTCCGGCAGCCTCCCGGGGCTCAAGTGGAGCCCCAGACCAGTGCTCGCTGCAGCTGGTGTCTCCGCTACGCCCTTTCTGTCCATGTCTGCTGCACGGACGCAGCTTTAGATGCACTGACCTTGCATAGTGGACTGTGCCCCACGTGTCCTGAGCCTACCGTGACTCTAACTGTCCCCCGTTACCCTAGTCTTTGCTCCCACATTCTAACACCTTGCACAAGCATCTTTTCTCTCCCCTGTTAGGTATTTTCAAGGGGGGTCATTGATGCATTGTCAAAATAAAGTGGTTGGTGATCCCCAGAGCTGCGAGGGACACGCCCACATCTGTTTCTCAGGTTCCTGCTGAGAGCTCTTCCTTGTGATGGGCAAGCATAACACCTGAAGGGCCCTTTGTAGGAACGACTGTGAGTTCCTTCTCGAGAGATTAATTTAGCTCTTTGTTTAAATTTTCTATGTATTCATCACTAATTCACACAGAAACTTGCTGCTCTGAGTGTAAAGCTATTTAAGTCGATCAGACTCACGCAGTAAACCAGTCAGCAACTTCGTTCTCTGCAAGGAGCTTCAGGGATGCACAAGAAGACTCCTTAGGCAGGGGCGCTTGCCACCCAGCCTGACCCTCTGAGTTCGAGCCCCAGGGCCCACGTGGTGGGAGGAGAGGGCTAATGTCTCCGACCCCCACCCACACACGGAGACCTGCACGAGTGCATGCTGCACATGCAGGCAAATGCACACAGACAGCGGCAGGCCGTGAGCTTTAAAAGCAAGGTGCTCGTTTTCCTCAGAGTAGCTAAAGCAAGACAGGACGGGTTCCCCGTCCTCAAAATGAGTCTCGCTGTTTTCACACACTGCTGCTTTTACCTTTGGGCAGCCCAACCAGCGGGCGTTGTGAGTACTGGTTCTACACACACACACACACACACACAAACACACACACAATTGAATAAATAAAAAAAAAATTTTTTTTAAAGAAATACATTGGAGTTGTAAGTGGAAAGTTGTACGCAGGGAGTGTGTGAAGAGAGGCCAGCCAGATCACTTACAAGCCCACGGTCTTACAGAAGACTGGTTGGGGGACATTTGGAAGGCCTTGATGCCCACAGAAGGCGCCTTGTCGGTGAGCGCTAGACCTGAGCACACATTCTGCTCTAGTATTTCTCTCTTTGTGCTTTGAGACACAGCATAACATGCTACAGTCCAGCTGCGCCTGAAGCCAGGATCCCACTAGGTGGAGGAGGAGTCGGTGGATATAGAGAACGGCAGACGCAGCTCCAGGCCTAGCGACTCTGAACTAGTTTATTGAAGCTTATAGCAGAGTTTATATTAGAAAATCTAGGAGGGAGGGGAATGAGGTACTTATCAACTTTGTATGAGTGGAAGAAACTAAAAAAAAATCTAGGGTGGGGGGAAAGAATGTGCTATGTACACAGAGAAACATCAAAGAAGTGCAGGATCAAATTCTTTACAGGATTATGTAAAACATATTCATCCCAGTTAACAAAAGGCAGGAGTGACATCCACTTGTGTGGGACCAGACATGATGTCTCCAGATAGAATTAAAAACAGGTATGACACTTAGTTGCAAGAAGGGAAGGGACAATGAATGCTTCAAGGCAGAGTTACCTAGTCCACGCATTAATATAACGTGCATTAACATAAATGCATAGGGAAAGAACTGAAAGGGGAGGTGATAACTCAGCCAGTCCTGAGAAGAACAAAAGAGATCTAAGAACAGATAGGAGGTAAACTCAACTCCCAGAGGAAGGAATTCACCTGCCTTGTCTATGCAGACAAGAAGCACCTTAATTTACAAAAAGGGAGGAGTCCCTAACAAATGTCCATTTTAGATGCTAATGTCATTCTCCAGAAAGTATGCTTTCCGCCTGACAAGCCCCACATTCCCCATATTTATCCTAGATAAGCCATGTCCTTTCTGGAAAATGCTTCCTTGAAGCAGTTTTCCCCATGCCTCGACCTTGTTGAAACAACCTGGTTGGTTAAGGATGTGGCAGTAAGGGGAGAAGGAAGACTGACTTGGCTTCCGGTTCTGAGGGAGATACAGTCCACAAGTGTGGGAATGTGCTAGCACAGGGCAGGGCAGCCACAGAAGTCGGAGGAGTCATTATGGAGTCATAGAAGAGCAAACAAGGCCAGCAGGGCTGGCTACCAACTTTAAGCCCCCCACCCGTGAGGCGCCTTCCTCTGGCAAGGATCCACCTCTTAAAGGTGCTGTGACCTACTTGAACATTAGCAGCAGCTAAGGAACCAAACCATGGACCTGTGGGAAGGGACTCATGCCCTCAAGGCTGGTTAGAGATGACTCGGCCTGGGCTCCCCCCCCTCAGGGGCTCTCCTGCCTTTGTCAAAGGCAACAGGATGGCGGGAACATGTAGGACAGACCCTCACGGTGCTGTCCCCTGGAGCACCAGAGAAGGAGTCACAGATACAGGTGTCAACTTATGATTGATGGTTGCAGCTCTGGGCACATTTGTACAGAATCAGTATAAAGCATTAGGATTGAGAGAACTCATCTTCAGGTGAAGCCGTGACCAGGCCTCTGGCTAGAGATTCACTGCATCCGTCCTAGGAAGAGAAGAAAAAACAAAGACTAATAGCCCAAAGTCCAAATTCTTTCTTCATGGATGTAAAATGTCCAGGTTGCTACATCACCACCAGTCTTCAGCTGTGCCCAGGTGGGGGTTCTTTGTGTAGGTTGTCCAACCGTGTTGTGCCAACCAACGGGAGGAAAGGGCAGATGCACAGGCTGGCAGAAAGCAGCACTAGTGGATCCACGCAGCTTCCTGAAGTCCTTTCATCAGAAAAGCCTTGAGTCACTCACCAAGACAATGTCACTATTTTTGATTTTGTAAGGTATACAATGACCTCCTATTTTGGTGTCAGTTTTTCAACAAGGTTTTTCATGGAAAAAAAAATAAAAGAATTAGAATTGAGTTAGGCCTGGGCAAGCCTGCAGCAGGTGGAGAAGCCCAACCCACGGTGAGCGGGGCTAGTTCCAGCGCAGGCAGGCAGACCAAGGGAGCTGGAAGAGGAAGCTGGCATCTTTCTGTGTACCTGTCAGACACGCTTGTCTGGCAAGGAAGGATTGTCAGCAGTCCTGTGGATGTGGTGTGGTCAGTTCCCTCCACCCTGGTGTCAGTGTGGGCAGCCTTGCCAGGCTGGACAGGGAGCCAATCCTAAGCTGGATAAAACCTTGTTCCTTTAGGCCACTGTGAATCTGCGGGCAACAGTGCACCGACCACACAGAAGGGATGATCTCACGGGTTGTCTTGGCTGGCGGATGCTCTTGATGCCTGCACAATGGTCTCTCTGGTCAGAGAGCAAAGGCAGAGGTGGAAGCCACACTCCAAGCCACTCCATACCGCTGGGAACGGCAGACATGGGTGCTGGCGAGAGGCAGCCCAGCACAGCCACAGCCAGAGCCTCCTGCTCAGGGGTCTGTAGTGCTGTAGGAAATCCTGACTTCCAGATGTTGTGAACGAGTTACTCAGGTGTCACAGAGGTGGCTTATTAAGGGACAGAATATGCACATATGGGACAGACCCTGGAAAATTCCAAGTCTAACCCTGGTTGCTATGTTACAACCTACTTTAGCCAGGAAGGGAGGCAAATTAGCAACTTACAGTTATTTATGACCAAGGTCAGTGGTCACTATAATCCCCAGATGTCACCTCCTATCTTGCTGCTGCAAGGATCCAGACATCCTGACACCCTTGAGAATCTGCCCTGGTGGAGGTTTTGGGGGGTGGGGGGACCAAGCTCCCTTGTGGCCTCTTCTAACTCACCTTAGAAAAGAATGTGCCCCCCCCACCTTCCCTGTTAGATGCGGCTTAGCGCCCCCACCAGAGGTTCATTCTCTAAGTCACCTGTGAGTTACTCTCTGGCATGTTGCAGCAACATGAGTGAGAACGGTGTGGGTCCCTTCTCTCGACAGCGTGGCAGGAGACCTTACAGGTCTTGAAGGATGGATTTGGCTGGTTTTGTGGGGTCGCAGTCTGTCACATAGGAACACAGCAGCTCTGGAGGCGACTGGCCCATGGCAACAAGACCAGCGGTGGGGTGGGCTACTAAACCTCCAGGCCACGCGTGGCCACCTCTGCCAGCCAGGGCCTGTGTCCCAAAGGTTTCAGGCGTTTCAGGAGCACCACGGTCCAGGTAATGACTCCTGGAACAGCCGATGGTTCAGACTACTTTAGAAATGCACTTTTAACTTTGAGCGTAAGCTCAGAACCTGCTCAGTCATTCCCCTCCCTCCACCTTCCACGCTGCCTCTGCCCAGGCTCCAGCCACTCCTGATTTGGAGAAGGGGTGTGTGTGGGTCAGCGCGGCTGGGATTCTCAGCCACAGCCTCCCCACCTTCCTGCCCTGGGCCTCCCTAGACCACCAGTTGTGGCTGGACCAACTTCCGCCTCAAAGCACTGATGGCTTTTAGCCACAGAACTTTCTTGGTGAGGGTCTGCGCCTGTGCTGACACAGCCAGGAGACCCAACATTAGAACCTAAGGGGCCCCTGGTGCGTAGTGCCCCCCACTGTGTCACGGGACCAGCCACCTCCACTGAAGCACACATGCGCTCCACTTGAACTCTGAGGAACGTTTTCCCAATTGGTCTCATGAACTTCCAAGTGATAACTCACAGTGAGTGGAGCCCTGCAGGAACCAACATGGCCCACACAAAAAGGAACCCACTGGGGCTCAAGTGCCCACAGTGACTCAGGCTGCCAACAGTTTGGCCTGAAGGTGCCGACAGAAGGCAAAAGGCAGAGGATGCCTGCGTCCACGCTCCTCGCCGCGACACACCTCCAGGAGACCCTGGCTTCCTGTCACACTGGCTGCCCACCAAACCTCCCTCACTCATTTTCCACTTCCCACAGCCCAATCACGTGTCTATCAAGCGCGCCACTTGAGCCCAAGCCAGACAGTGTTTTTAGGACAACTGTGCAGCAGGAAACCACGAACCTTTAGTAAGCACCAGCTTTATCCCCGCCTCCCAGGACATGGTGTGTGCACATGCGGTGTCTGTGTCTACACACACCCACAAACTGCACGTGGAAGGTGCGTCACACTGGCTGTCTCCCCCTTAGGGTCTGAGACGGGCTCTTACTGAATCCAGAACTCAACTCTGTGGTCAGACTGGCTGACTCAAGAGCCCCAGCCATCTGCCCCGCACCTGCCTGCTCAACGCTCCCCTGGCACGTGATCTCAGCCCCCCAAACAGCTGTGGCGCTCGAGACCACCTGGACGGCGCCCGCAGCCTCCAGGAAGGAGAGGGCAGCGGGTGGGGACGGCGGCCAGCGAGGCCTGGGCAGCGCTCAGGAGAGGCCGGCCCGCTCCAGGTCACAGGGCAGCACGCGGCCCTTCTTGCGGGCCTTCTGCAGGCGGCGCTCGGCGCGGGCCGCCTTCTTCCTGCGCAGGTTCTGGCGCCGCTTGTCCTGCCGCTGCTGCATCTTCTCCACCACGTGTGCTGAGCGCTTCTCCCACTGCCGCTGCCGCTGCGCCCGGCGCTTCTCCTTGCGCTTCAGGGCGTCCTGCAGCAGGCGGGGGTCGTCGCGGATCCGCATGCCCTCCGCCTTGTACAGCAGGTTGGTCCACTTCATCTTGGTCTCCAGCTCCCGGGCCTTGCCCGCGTCCTGCTCCCGCAGCTCCTCCAGCCGGCCCTGCCGCGCCTGCAGGCGCTCCAGCAGCTGCCGGTAGTTCCTGCCAGTCAGCGGCGTGAGGTTCCCCTTCACCTGCTGCCGCTTCTCCTTCTTCCTCTGCGCCCGACTGGCTGGCTCGTCGTCAGTCACCTCCACCTGCAGACAGGAGCATGTCGGTGACTGGTGGCACACGGCGCCTGGCCCTCGCCAGCGCCCCAACCAGGAAGGGTGCCCAGCCCTCACCAGCGCCTCGACCAGGGACGGCACCCACTTATGCAGGCAGCCTCGTGCAGCGACGGCAAGGGCAAGCAACAGCCCAGGCAGACCTAGCGCCCTCCCCACGCCTCAGCTCCCACCTTGTTGAAGATCAGCCCCGGCTGCTGTGGCTCCACGCAGGCCACTTCTAGGGTGGCTGCAGCCACCTCTTCCTTCTTCTCAGCCTTCTCCGCTCTCTCCTTTGCTCGCAACTCCTTCCGCTTCCTCTTCTTCCGGTCCCGTTCCTGCTTTCTCCGCTGCCGTCTCTCCAGCGTGGCCGCAGAGAGCTCCTTGGTGCTGCCCTGAGAGAGGGAGGGGGCTTCACTCTTCAGGACCCTCAGGGGCAGTGTCCCCCCCAGTGCATGGCTGACACAGACCAGGAGGGAGGTGCAGCCATGGGGCCACGGTGCCTGGCCACTGTTTACTCTGCCCAGGACACAGCCAGCCAACAAGAGTGCTCCACATGGCACTAACCTGGCCCTACATGGAGGGACCAAAGGCCGTGACCCCCATCACTTCTTAGGAACCTGGGGACAGACAGAGGCCATACCCAAAAGAGAGGCTGGCCTCAGAAGCCAGGAGAGGGGGGAGGGGGCAGGTCCAGAGGGGCCGGCACACAGCACAAAGAGCCTCAGCATACTGGCAGAAGAGCAGCCTCCCCAAAGAAAGAGACCCCGTGTCATGGTCACGTCCAGGTGTCAACTTGATGGTTTAGGGTGCGAGCTCTGGGCACGTTTGTAGTGAATTAGTAGTTGAGTTAGACCCAGAGCAAACTTGCAGGCAACTCTCTAGCTGATGGGGCAGACCCAGCCCAGGGTGGGTGGGACTAGGCCCTGAACAGGTGAATAAAGTACAGAAAGTTGGCGGAGGGAGTTGGCCTCCTTGTGTACACTTGGCCAGACATGCTGGTCTGGCAAGTAAGGATCGTCCCTCTCTCAGTCATTATGTAGAGATTGTGGGTTGGCCGGCTCCTCGGCCTGCTGTTGGTGCGTGCTCTCCCGTCAAGTAGACTACAGACTGTAACGGGACTATCAGTAAGAAAATAAACCCCTCGTTCCCTTAGACCTTTTGATGGTCATTTATCAGCATCATGCAGGGGAACTGCAGCCCCCTGAAGGACCCAGGAAACAGCTGGCAGCATGGTGACTGTAGGGACTGACTGCTCCAAGACAAAGACCACCCTGCTTCCCGACCACGCCCTCCAGGCAGGACAGGGGCAGGAAAGGACGCGCGTGCTCTGGGGGCTCGCAGGGCCTGCTTCCTACCTGGCCCCGGGCTTGCTGAATCTTCTCATGTAGCCGTTGTCGCAGGAAATCCAGAGCAAAGACAGAGTCGGGCCCTGCGTCCTGGCCTTCTGCAGGAAATGAGACAGGACTGCAAGGAGAACCCCTTCTAGCCTCCCCCACCAGGGTCCAGCACTGAAGTCAACCTCTGGTGCAGCCGTCCTGTCCCCCAAGGCTACTCAGGAATCTGCAGGTCGCCCTGTAGGTGCCACTCCACCTCCTCCTGACCAGAGAGGGACGCTACGCTCATCACAAAAAACAGCCAAGTTGCTCCTGCTCCTCCCAGATATTGCCCCATGTCACCTTGATTGGCACACAGCCCAGGACCAGGAACCCATCCCCACACTGCAGGACGGCTTGCGTCAAGACTCTGCCCTGCCCCCTGCTGGCAAGTTGTGTGTAAGAACAGAGAAGACTAGGAGACACTAGTCCAGGCCTCATCCCACCCGAGCCCTGAGCCCCAAGCCCGGAGCCCCGAGCCCCTCACCAGCAGGGCCCTTGGCTGAGCCGGGACTCTCCTGTCTGCCTGGGGCTGAGGTCTTGTCCCCAGAAGCAGCTGGAGACTTTTTCTCCAGAGGTTTAGTCTTGCGTTCCGCAACCTTCTGTTCCTGTTCTTGGAATTTCTTTTGTGTTTTCTTCCTTTTCTTCTTTGGGGGCCCTGAAGCTTCTGAGCCTTGTGTTTTACCAACTGAAATGCAAAGTAACATGACGTTGCACCTTCAGAGACAGGAGGCATCGAGATGGAGAAGCTCGTCTACCGAGCACACTTGGGAAGCTAAGGATGGACTACTGCAGGTCCAAAGCCAGTCAGCCCCGCAGTGAGCTGCAGGAAACCTGGGCTCAGGGTCAGACCGCAAAACTCAAATTCAAATAAACCCAAAATATGCTTACAGTTGACTTAGGAATTTATAAAAATAGCACACGCGAAAATTTTACTTCAGGGATGTGCACTGTAATATTATTTGAACGAAACTAGGAAATCTAAATATCCGTTTCCAGCAACGATTGAACTTGGAGCTGACAGATCTTTCCTCCACCCCCACGTCCAGAGCAAAATCTCTGCCGGCCAGTCGCTGCCCCTAACGGCAGCCGGCGCGCAACCCCCGTGCAGGATTCTCATCAGCCGCGCGCCCTGCACCCGCCCTGCGCCCGCCCGCGAGCCGAGGCCGTGACCACGACACGGAGTTTCCCGCCTGTCGATGCCGCGCTGTCTCCCGACATCAGCCCATCGCGGGCTCCTGGCGCCGCAGCTGCGAGCTCCACCTTACGCGGCCCCCTGCGTCCGCCGCACGTTTTCTCTCGGCCCAGAGCCGCGGGGCCGGGGTCCAACACCCCGGTGGCTCCGGAGCGCGCTCCGTGAACCGCCAGGCCTTGGTTCTCAGGGGTTCGGAAAGACGGCGTCCGCATCTCTCTGCGCACGGAGAAAACGCGCCGGAACTCTCCGAGCGGCCTTCGTGACCACGTCTCCCCCCGGAGCCCGGGGCCCCTCGCCCCCTTCCCCTCGCAGGCTCCGCTCGGGCTGCGGGCCGAGGGTGCCTCCGCGCGAAGGCTGCGGAGCCGGCGCCCCCCGCACCTTCCAGACGCAGTCTCGCCACGCGCCCGACCCCGGCCGAGCCCCGCGGCTCGAGGCGCCACAGCCGGTCCCATCCCCCGCCAGCGGCCCGGCCGGCCCGCCTTACCCCGTTCGCGCCTCGGCCGCTCGGGGCCGGGCTGCGCGCAGATCCTCCTGGCCAGGGCCTGCAGGTAGGCGTCCTTGGCCAGCAGGGAGGCCATGGCCGAGCGCCCGCGCGCCCACCCGCCCCAAGTCGCCGCGTGCAAGGGACCGCCCGCTCCTCGCTTGATTAGCCAGGCCTAGCAGCACGGAAGTCCCCCGAGTACGCAGGCGCTGCCCGCTCCGGTTTGATTAGCCAGACCTGGCAGCGCCAGAAGTCCCCGAGTGCGCAGGCGCCGCCCGCTCCGCGCTGGATTAGCCAGGCCTAGAGAGCCAGAAGTCCCAGAGTGCGCAGGCGTCTAGGTCGGCTCTTGATCAGCCAGGCCTGACATGCCTGAAATCCTCCCCGCGCAGGCGCCGTCCGCCAGCTCCGCGCTGGGATCCAACCTCTCTGCGCAGCGTTGGCGCAGACGCCTGCTGCAAACCTTTCCAAGCCTGGAGCCCACGTAGCGGAGGAAATAACTACTTCCCGCAGGTAGCTCTGATCCCCGCACAGGCCGCGGCCCACGCGCGCCCAAAACACGAAGGATAAATAAATGTAATTAAAACACGCCTGCACATCTCGTCGGCCGTCTTGGCCATCCCAGAAACCAGGGCCGGTCCTCCCGTTTGGCAGGGGAAATGTAGGACCACCTGGTGCTCCCCATGGGAGAGCAGTAAGCCATGTGGGGCACTCAGGAGCCCGAGTCGCCGTGGATTATACACGTCAAACCTGGTACCACTGGGCACTGGGTCTGGGCAGGACACTCAAGCTCCCATGCTGCGCGTTAAGTTGGGGCACTAGGAACTTGGACTACCGCGAAGGTACACATCCCCACCCCGGCAGAATTCCCATCCATTGGCCACATTTCAAGGCGTGCCAAGGGAGGGTCCCGGGCTGTGCAGGCAGTGATGGGGTGCGTTCAGGGATACTGGTAGGCGTTTAGATTATCCTGAGAGGCCACCCACAGTGGGTGGTGTCACTCCTTGTCGGGGTCCCGGGCTGACAGCTGCCTGCACCCCCTGCCCTGTTTCCTGACTGGGGGCCACGTGCCGGGCTGCTTCAAGCCCCCGCTGCCCGGCCAGGATGGACTGCCCCAGACTTGAGCCAGAGCCGACCTTCCTCCCGTGGGTGCTCCTACCACAGCAACAGAGAAGAAACCAGGACGGAACCCAAGAGGGTCTTGGAATGAGCAGGCATGAGGATGTTTTTATTCAAGTTTCATTGCAGAAGTCAAATGAGGTGGGGCTCCACTCCAGGAAGAAGCCCCCCATTGTACCACCAGCATGGCACGGCCTGGCTAAAAGGTCCACTGAGCCCCTCCCACTTCTAGAAACAAGCCATCCTCACACGCTCCAGAACCACGGACCCGTCCACAGTCACCAACACAAACCTGCCGGCCCAGCAGCAGGAGTGAAGCGGCTAGAGATGAAGGCGCACCCTGGAGGTGACAGTGGCTGCACCTACCAACTATCATGGGGAGCTGGCCCTGGCCTGGCTGGGTCCCCGAGGAGGCTCTAGCGGCTTCAGGGTCCTCCCTAAGTGGGAGCCAAGGCTAAAGAAGCCGGGCTGTGCTGGGCACCCAGAGGGAAGCCCAGGAGGCTCAAGTGTGCTCTGTGGGGCCAGGGCCACCAGCATGGGAGTGGGCAGAGGCTGCCGCCTGCAGGGGACCGGTGCCAGGTTCCGGGGATGCCACCAGAGGGGCCGAGAGGCCATCAGCAGAGTCTGTGTCGAGGTCCAGCCTCCAGTAAGCTTCGCACAGAGGCAGGTCATGAGCTTCGCAGACACTTGAGCTTTTCCACCACCAGAAAGCCCCGGAGAGACAGGAGCAGGCAGAAAAAGGTAAGCCAGGGCGGGAGGGGGTGGGGGGAGCAAGACAGATGCAGAGTTAAGAAAAGGCATGGCCAACTGCCTCCCCTTGTCCATGGCAGCCACCCCTGCCAAGCAGGTGTGGCCATCCTTCTCCCAAGGGAAGAACCAAACTGGTATCCTTCCTGCCAGACCGACTCATGGGCCTCTCCTAGTCCCCTCCCGTCCTGACCACCCAGGGAGAGTAAGACTTTACAAAGAGCCCCTGGTGGCAGAGACCCGTGTCTGTCCCTGCTAGGGACTTGACCTGAAGGGGGTGACAGTCAGGAACCTGGGCCCTGGGATGGCCCTGCACCGCACTACAGCTCCCACCATGCGCTGAGCTCTGCACCCCAGTGCATGTGGGGAGACAGAATGAGTACATGAGGCGGGGCAGGGGCACCTGGAGCTCAGCTGCTCCTATAGCTCTTGATGGGTGCAGGGAGGCCCAGGTCCCCCTTCCACGCCTGCCCTCGGGAAATCCCAGCCAGGGGACAGGGTGGGCGGCTTCCCTAGGAGAGCGAGGGGAGGCAGAGCCAGAAGCAAGCAGTGAGTGGACAGCGCAGGCAGGAGGGCTGCGAGGAGGGAAGATGGTGGCTGGCAGCAGCGCAGATACAAGGCCAACAGGGCAGGTCCAGCCGCTAGCCTGGCTCGGAAGAGCCCCACACCCCAAGGTAACCACAGGTAGGAGACAGGTGCATAGTCATGTGACTGGAGAGGGGGCTGGCTGACCGGAACCCTAGAGGTGATGCCCAGGGACTGACTGGGAAGCCTGGCATTCAAAGTCCCTGGGTTGGGGTCCTAGCTTTATCATCCCCTCCTACTTCTATCCCTCAGTCCAAGGCAGGTCTGAGTCACTGCCCCAAGGCGCCTCCACTCGGGGACCCTTAAGGCAGTAGCTATCTCAAGAACAGTAACAGGGATCCACTTAGCGAATTACCCTGAAGGTCCAGGACACCCCCTGCCTCCCCTGTCTGCCCTCTCCAAGCAGGAATAACCACTGTTGCTTCTACAGGACAGACTGATGGGCTGCGTCCCCCATCTCCCTGTGGACAGGAAATGGCCCATACATCTTGAATCATCAGGAACCAAAGAGAGCCCCCAGAATCCTGTGGAAAATCCTACAACTGGGCAGTGACCTGAATCTAGGGCAGGCTCTGGACCCTGTAGCTCCCAAAGCATGGCTTCCACAGGGAAGCAAGGAGTAGCAAACCACCACCAGAAGGAAGCAGGCTGTTGTCTAGAGGGGGCACGAGCTGGCTACCAGACAGACCCTTCACCTCCCATGGCAGGGCTGGGGTCCCAGCCTTCATTCTCCAGCCTCCGCTGCCCACACTGGGCTCTTCCAGCTCATGTCCAAGGCTTTGGGACTGTGAGGACTGGGTAACCCCCGGCTGCCCCAGGTCTCACGCCATAAACAAGGCTGAGCAGTCCAGAACGCAGACACCCAGGAGCATCAGGCCAACTTTAAAAGGTCACTCTGCCTGGCTCCTCCCTCATCCCTCCTGGAGCTGCCCTGGCCGCCACCACACTGTGGAGTTTGGCAACATCGCTAGTCACATCCCCGGTAACCAGTGGTGGTGTGGACAGGGAACATGGATGGGCCTGGAGTCGGCAAGGGGCCACTCCAGCTTTAACTGAGGCATCTAGAAAGATGTCAAGACCCCAAAGCAGCAAGGCAGAGACTGCATTGCCCAGGACGGCTGGCCTCCCCTGGGGTGGGCGCCCTTCCCTCACACAGCCTACCGAGCGTGAGTCCCTTGATTTCCAGGTTTCTGTGCTGAGGGGAAGGCCTAGGCTGCCCTGGTAGGTGCTGGCTATGAACTGTCTGTCCATCAGATGCTCTGAAATCTAGGCACCAGTAGGGTTGAACACACAGCCCTTCCAGACCCTGGCGGCCAGCTCCACGCTGTACAGGAGTCCAGCCCTGGTGCGCCTGGGGCAGGACGCAGCCCTATCTGTACCTGGACGAGTAGTACTCTTCCTCCAGCTCATACAGGTCGATGGAGACCTCGTCCCGCAAGGTGATGAGCTTGCGGTCGCACTCCTCCTGCAGGGCGCGCAGCTGCTGGTTGCGCTGGTCGATGGCTTCATTCACAGACGGGAAGTCATTGAGGATGAGGAACTGCTTGAGGTCGGACACCAGCTTCATCAGGGACTCGCCAGCTCGGACCTGCAGCCATCCCAGCAGGAGATGAGGAGAGGCCACTGGCGACGGGGCCTCCCTGGGACCCTCGAGGAAACACTGGCCTGCGTGGACCACCTCGGGGACCACAACAGAAGCCAGGGAGGCGAGAGTGACCCTCCCCATGCAAGCCCGGCTCGCTAGTCTCCCTCCACTTCTGCTCTCTGCCCATGCAGCCTGCATATGCATGCTGCTGGTTCGGCGGATTCTTTCCCTGTGACACCAGGAGGTCTGCACAGTTCCTACAGCTCAGGAGGCAACTTGCCTTCCATTCACTATGCTCTGGGGAAGCTTCCTGACAGCAAGGGCTGCCTTCCCCAACCACACAGCCTCAGGATGGACAGGCCTTCCTCCAGCATCCCGTCCCAGGGACAACTCCTGACAAGTCATTTCCCCGCCCTATTCGCAAAGGCTGCCGAGCCTGAAGCAGGATGGCTCTGAAGTGGTTTGTGTTTCGTTTTGTTTTTGGTGCTAAGAGAACGTGTGCCCCTGTACCCTGGCCACTTACGATGTTGGCGGCTCGCACGTGCATCTCATAATTGTCCTGCTCACCCTGAGTGGCCCGTGACACCTGTGTCTCATCCTCAATCTAGGAACAAAAAAAACCTAGAATCAGCCCCACCAAAGCGCCAGAATCTCCACCAACTGACCCAGAGCCACAGAAAGGAACTGGCCAACTACCAATGCCACTCTGCCCACTGGCCACAGACCAGCACCCTGACAGCTGGCAAAGTCTGTTCCCATCATCACGTCCGCAGGCAACATCTCCCCAAGTCCCCGTAACAGAGGCCTGGGTGAGCCCCCTGCCCTGCCAGTGGGAGGAGCCTAAAGAGAAGAGTTCTCTGCTTGTTTCCTAAGTCCCTCGTGGTTGGGATGATCTCTAACTTCCCATCCTGCTGCTGCCACTTGTCAGGTGCTAGGACCACCGGGATGAAAGCCAGGGCACTGTGCATGGGAGGTGAACTCCAGCAAGAGAGCATCTATACACCCATGGTATATACACTCACAAATCTGCGTGTTGCCTTTGCGCTGGGTTCGCGCTAATCTCTGATTGTTCTGCTTTTAGTACCCATGCTGCTGCAGCAAGCACAGATGCACCTTTTAAGTGACCAC
The DNA here is from genome assembly GCA_023101885.1 of Typhlomys cinereus. Taxonomy (NCBI): domain Eukaryota; kingdom Metazoa; phylum Chordata; class Mammalia; order Rodentia; family Platacanthomyidae; genus Typhlomys; species Typhlomys cinereus. The sequence continues at coordinate 77,452 of JALPQD010000945.1, read as the reverse complement.
GCCCCGGCCCCTCCTGAGTGCCAGACACCATGTAAATGTCCTCAAGGCTGGCTGGCCTGCATTTTCTCATGTGTCTTCAGAGAAGCCTGGATGCCGTTCCTAGCTGAAATAGGCCTCAGGGGCCTTGTGACACCTCAGAATAAACAGGTGCTAGATGAGCCCAGCACCTAGGCTGTGCACCTAGCAGACGCTGCGCGAGAAGGGACAAAGGTGGGTGTGAGGACCCCCTCAGTGTCCAGTACGAGCCACGCCTCCCAGCAGTTCCCGATTCTGCAATTATTAGCTGAGCCCTGACTGTGATGAGTTGTGATGGTCGGATGAAAACAGCCCTCAACGTCACCCCGCAAACGGCTCTGACTCCCATCGCTGTCACCCAGCGCAGCAACCCAAGTGACCCTCTAGGCTTTCTGGAGGGGTCCCCTCAGCTTTAGCTCCCCTCCATTTCTCGCATTCTGTGCTGGCCCTTACAGTAACTTTTTGCATAAAGGGATCACTGACGCCCAGGCATCGAGCAAACACGTCTCGGGCAGCAGTCCTGTGGGTTGGTTAGGTGGGTGCCAGCGATGTGCTGGCCTGCTGCTGCTGGCACTGTGCAGGCGCCTGGCTTTCTCCACCCGTCCAGGGTGGTCCCTCCAGGGGGCCCTGGCCCCACTGCCGCCTACGCGGCGGGAGGACGGTGCCCACGGACCTTGGCGGTCTTGAGGATCTCTGTGAAGTTGTCCATGATGGACTTGATGTCGTCCTTGAGCCGCTTGTTGTAGGACTGCAGCAGCGTCTCCTTGCTCTGGGGCAGGGCTCGCTGCTGGGCCATGGCGGGGCTGTACGCAGGCGAGGAGGGACAGGCGAGGGGGGACAGGGGAGGCCCAGAGCGTGCGGGAGGCGCGGCCGACTTCGGCCGCCGGCCGGAGCTCAGCAGACCACGCAGACTCACTCCTGCGATCGGAACACACGAGCGCTCACCCCGGGGCGGGCAGTGCGGGGTCCCGGCCAACGCGCCCCGCGAGCCCGCCCGGCGCCCCGCGTCCCCGCCAGCGCCCCGCAGGAAGCGGGGATCCCCGGATCCCCCAGCCCGCGCTCACCGCGCCCCGCAGGATGTCCCGGTGCGGATTCCCAGCCGGCGCCGTGCTGCGCGCACGCGCGGAATACTCCTTCCGCCTTAACGCCGAGATCCCGCGCAGGCGCCAAATCTCGCGAGAGCCGAGGCCGCTTACATATTACCCACAATTCCGCGTCCTTTCTCTCCCTCCTGCAGCGCAAGATGGTGAGTTTTTCCCGTGCGTCCCGGGCCTGTCCATCCGCTGCCATCCTCCCCCGCGCGCGGCCTCGCGGGCGCCGCGACCGCACCCGGCGCCGGCGGAGCCTCGGAGGACGCGGCCCGAGCGTCAGGCCCGGCTGCCCGGGAGGGGGTGGGAGGTGAAGGAGGCGTCCGCGGAGCTGTGGGGGATCCCACCTCGAGGGTCCGGCCGGGGCCCCCAGCGGGTTGCGGCCGTAGCCTTCACGGGCGGAGCGCCCGGCCGAGACCCCCGCGGGGCGCGTCTTGAGCCCCCGGAGCCCGGGACTCGCATCGCCGGAGTGTAGAGCCCCGGGTGTGGGGGGGCGGTGAGCGGACCGCGCATGCACAGGACGGAAAGGCGGCCGTCTTAGGATGCGAGGACCCCCATGCACCAAGATCGCTGATGCACAGCCAGGGCTGTCGCCAGCCGCCCCCAAATCGGACAGCCAACCCTGGACGTTCCCCGTCCCCGGCGAGTAGAAAGGGACACGAGCTTTTCTTTTTCTGTCCAGCCGAAAGGAAAGAAAGCCAAGGGGAAGAAGGTGGCCCCGGCCCCTGCCGTGGTGAAGAAGCAGGAGGCCAAAAAGGTGGTGAACCCACTTTTCGAGAAGAAGCCGAAGAACTTCGGTATTGGTAAGAGAAATAACACTTCTTAAAACGCATTTCCTCAAGTGCTAGCTTTACTCTGAGGCGAGGGTGTGCCACATCTTGTACATTTGGGGAGGTCAGTACTTGGCTGCAGTACTTGCTACTTGTGACCCCGTGTTAGAAAATGAAGCCTTGGGTGCCCTGCGTGCAAATGATGTGAAAGAATATTTGCTATCAGAAGGATGGTGATGACATCTTCAACCACCAAGATCGCTGATGCACCAGCACCCTTTGGGCTCCCGAGGGATTCGGTGCCGGTGGAGGCAAAGCCCCACGTGTGGTGCTCCCTTTGCTTCCCAGGACAGGACATCCAGCCCAAGAGGGACCTTACCCGGTTTGTCAAATGGCCCCGCTACATCCGACTGCAGCGGCAAAGAGCGATTCTCTACAAGCGGCTGAAAGTGCCTCCTGCCATAAACCAGTTCACCCAGGCCTTGGACCGCCAGACAGGTGCGCGTCCGTGGGGTGGAGGGTCTCTCTCCACAGGCTAGCGCTAAAGACGTGTACCAAGGGGCTTGGGTTCTGTGGGCTGTGATGTCATTGTGCTGCCTTAAAGTGAAGCAGCTCTGATGTCACGGCGAGTTTAGAACATGGTGTGCGGGGCCTTTTAGATTTCAGGGACACAACACACCTGTTACAAGGAAGGCGGGGCTGAGGGAGGCTGCTCAGAGGAAGGGTGCTGTGGGAGCATGAGTGGGGGCCCAGTACCCACCAAAAAGGTGTAACTGAACGTGCTTTCTTAGCTACCCAGCTGCTCAAACTCGCCCACAAGTACAGGCCAGAGACAAAGCAGGAGAAGAAGCAGAGGCTGCTGGCCCGCGCTGAGAAGAAAGCTGCTGGCAAAGGGGACATCCCCACCAAGAGGCCGCCTGTCCTCCGAGCAGGTGGGTGGGCCCTCCCAGAGGGGGTGGGGGGGGTGGGCTGTGCTGTGATGTGTGAATTTCTTCACCTGGAGCCACTGTGGAGAGTAAAACCCGAGCTTTTTAACTCTGAGCACAGCCTGGCTCGGCTCTGTCTGAGGCGGTGGTCTGTGAGCACTCACTGCTGTGTGTTCCAGGGGTCAACACCGTCACTACCTTGGTGGAGAACAAGAAGGCACAGCTGGTGGTGATTGCACACGACGTTGACCCCATCGAGGTAGGCCTGGTGGGCATGGGTGGTGGGCCTCAGCTGGGCCCGGCCTTCAGTGGCTCTTGCAATGATGTGACCCTATGCCGAGTGACCATGAGGCGCGTTTCCATGAGCTTTTTAACCCTGAGCAAGTGCCACCAAGCCATCCACGCTGTGCAGCCACTGCCCTGGCCAGGGTGTCACAGCTGCTCTCTCTTCTAGCTCGTGGTCTTCCTGCCTGCCCTGTGCCGCAAGATGGGGGTCCCCTACTGCATCATCAAGGGAAAGGCTCGGCTGGGGCGGCTGGTGCACAGGAAGACGTGCACGACCGTTGCCTTCACACAGGTCAACTCGTAAGTAACACGCGCCTCCCCGGGCTCCTCTCGCTCTGTTCTGGGCCTGGCCTTTTGTCAGTGATGGTTAAGAATTTCTTCACCTGAATGAGCCATGTGGTCTCTCTGTATCTGAGGCAAGGGGCAGGCTTATCATTAGCAAGCACGGGTGAGGTCAGGTCGTGCTCCCAAGTGACACCTTCAAATCCCGCCTGCACAGGGAGGACAAGGGGGCGCTGGCCAAGCTGGTGGAGGCCGTCAGGACCAACTACAATGACAGATATGATGAGGTGAGTTTTACCACCTAGTAGTATGTGGTGTCTGAAGCCCTTTGGCGACAGGCCAAGCTGACTGCCACTTCATCATTTCAGATCCGCCGTCACTGGGGAGGCAACGTCCTGGGTCCCAAGTCTGTGGCTCGGATCGCCAAGCTGGAGAAAGCCAAGGCCAAGGAGCTGGCCACCAAGCTGGGCTAGATGGACACTGCTGGCTTTTGTGTACATAATAAAAATTGCCCTTGATGTGGCCTCTGGTGGTGGTCGTTGCTGGAGACGGTGAGCTTGTGTGGCTTGCTCTAAAGCGTGTGCTTTGAATTCAGGTCAGGATTGTACAGTCAAGAGACGAGCCATGTCCGGAGAGTTGGTTTTTATGTTTTATTACACGATTTAAGTCTGTTCCTGGATTATTTAGAAATGGGCCACTGTCTTCATACACCTGGTGCTCGGCGCACAAATTTCTGAAACCACAGGTATGATGTGGCTGCACAGAGTCCGTACCTGGGGTTGAGAGAACCTGGGTCATTACTGGGCTGTGCAGTGGAGGGTGGGGGCAGGGACCACCCACTCACCAGGTGATGATGTACTGCAAGTGCTCGTTCCTCAGGGTGACTCTGGTCTGTCCTCCGATGGGACCCCCAGGGATTGTGCTTTCTGCAGAGATGGGGCTTATGTTCTACGTCTGACCTGCACGGCCAGATCCCACCTGTCAGGCCTTCACATGCCCCCACACCAAATGCTAGAGTGAAAAACGGGGATTCCTCAGGGATGGGCAGGCCAGCCACGTACGGAAGTCCGCGTCAATGAACATGGGTTCTGTGCCTGCCGTCCTGGCCATGGCCTCCAGGTCCCGGTAGTGCCAGTGGTTCCTTTCTGGGTTGTTCTCCGGCACAAAGGGTTTCCTGGTTTCTGTCAGCCTCACAACCCCGACCAGATCCACTTCTCCCAGAACCTGGAAAGAAGGTGGTTCTTCTCAGGAGCTGTGCAGAGATGACTGGTGGACCCCAAGTCCTTGAAGTCTGGGGGGGAGGGGCAGGTGGCGCTGGATTCCCTACCTGGCCTTTCTGCCGGGTCTCAGGATTCACCTTCTTCTTGGGTACAAACCCTCTGTTCACGAGGATGGTAACCCTAGAGCAAGGAGGTGGTGTTCCTTGAGGTGGGGAAGGTGCATGAAGACCACAGACACCCCCCCACTGCCCTGACAGGCCAACAAGAGGGGCTTTTGTGCTGCACTAAGGCCCTATGCAGTCTCCAACACTGAACATGTCGGGACTCAACCTTCAGAGCTTAACACACAAAGCCTGTGCAGCAGTGAGTCGCGCAGTTTCAAAGCAGCGGGGAGATGCACTTTTCTCCAGAGAGGCATTTACCGAGGTCAAGGTTGGCAACGACCACACACTGTGTGCCAACCACGGGGGCTAGGACTGCATGGCCTACTCACCCCAGATCAGAGCAGTGGAAAGGGGTCACCACGTAGGCCCCACTGGCAGTGGAAGAGGAGATTTGGCCGGCCTCCCGGGCCTCCCGGGCAGGGTCCACCATGGTCCTGGGCATCATGTACAACTCCTTGGAGTGGTCAAAGTACCCCCTGACCTTCACTGGCCTGTACTCCAGGTTTCTCAGTTCCATTGGGCTACAAGGAGAAAGAGGAGCTGGGAGCAGGGCTTGGCAGAACGAATTCTACAAGGGGGTCCAAGCTACCAAGGCCTCCCTCGCAGGCAGCATAGCACCAGCCCTGGAGGCCACTGTCCACTTTTCCGGCTGATGGTGTGACCCCCGAGTGTAATGTGGCACACTGACCTATCTGAATTCACCCATCGTTCACACCTCTGGGACAGAACTCTTAAATGAGAGAAGAGCACAATGACTTCTTTAAAATACCACCCTCATGTTCAGACAGACATTGTCACCCTAAGAATCCCTTCAATAGGGAGGCTGCTGGCACTGTGGGAGACCCCTCAAGATCTGAAAGGGGGGAAGGATCCAGAACTGAAACATTTTTCTCCATGTGTTCTATGGCAAAAGCAGGCAGGCCAACAGGATGAGTCTTCCTGAGGCCAGAGAGGTGATAGGGCCACGATGGGCCATGACCCTCTGGTGGGCTGCCATACTCACTCTGCAGGCAGGGGGATGGGCTCCGCCAGGACTCTAGACTCCAGTTCTGCAATCAGGTTCAGCTTCCATTTCCGGCGCTGGACCTACAGGAACAGAACGGGAGCCGATCAGACAGCAGTGGACCGGACAGCCCACCTCAGCTGCCCCCTGCCTCCTCACCTGCCAAGTCCCCAGGCCAAAAGCAGCGACAGGGATGAGAAGCAGGAGCCACTGGAGAAGGGTGTCCTCTTCTGCTTGAGTGGCAGCTGCTCCTGCTGTAGAACTGCCCGGCCTGCTTGCTCTGCAGACCACCCCTGGAAGGAGTTTTACAACACTGGCATGGGGTCAGAAGCCCTAAAACAGAGAGCTGGAGTGGCTTCAAGAAGGCTCCGCCTGCCCAGCCTGCAGAACGAACGAGCCAAGCAGGCTGTGCCCCTCTCCACTGCAGCTGCGCCAGGCTCATCCACATGACACAAGATCCCAAGCTCTCCCCTCAACACAGACCTTCACCCCAGACGCCCCGAAGCAGCTCAGCTTTGTGCAATACAAAAACACGGCATAAACTCCAGGCGTTGGTTTAAGGCAACTCAAGGACTTTTCATTCCCCTTGTTCGTCATAACTTTAAAGATGACATGAGTGTGCCAGCTTCACCCTACCTGGCCTGGGCCCTCCTCACCTGTGTTGGTAGCGAACCTGAGGACGCTCCTCCAGGAGGTGCGGGCCGGGGCCTATGGAGACAGGACAGGCCGCCCGCTGAGCTTCCAAGGCTCGATCCGCCCAAACCGCGCTCCTCTGCAAAGCCACTCTTCCCGGGCCTGCTCCTCCGCGCCCCCCACCCTCCCGGGCCTCGCTCCTCCGCTCCACCCCATGCCAGGCCGCGCGCTCCTCCCAGGTCACGTTCTTCCCTGGACCCCCATTTCCCGCCCCGCGCCGGGCTCGCTCCCGGACCCGCGCTCACCCGCCCCGGGCACGCCCAGCGCGTCCACCCCGCCGCCTGCAGCCCCAGCAAGCGCACCGCGGCCGCCATCACCGCGGCCGCTCGCGAGCACTTCCGGGACGGCGACGTCTACTTCCGGGACGCCACCCGGCCCCACGAGCAGGGAGCGGCGTCGGTAGGAGATCTGGACATGAGCGAGCCCTCCGCCGACGTGCAGGCCTTCCTGCGCCAGCACCCGAGCCTGCGGCTGCTGCCTGGCGCCCTCAAGGTCCGGGACCCGCGGAGGAACGCGGAGGAGGGGACCGGAGCCCCGGGGGCGCGGAGGAGGGGACCGGAGCCCCGGGGGCGCGGAGGAGGGGACCGAAGCCCCGGGGGTGCAGAGGAGGGGACCGGGGGCGCGGAGGAGCGGGACCCGCGGAGGAACGCGAAGGAGGGGACCGGAGCCCCAGGGACGCGAAGGAGGGGACCGGAGCTCCGGGGGCGCGAAGGAGGGGACCGGAGCCCCGAGGGCGCGGAGGAGGGGACCCGAGCCCGCGGAGGAGCGGGCTGGCAGGCGAGGTGGGAGCCCGTGACTTGATCCGCCACGCGTCTGCAGGTGCGCTGCTCCCTGACCGGCCACGAGCTGCCCTGCCGCCTGCCAGAGCTGCAGGTCTACACACAAGGCAAAAAGTACCAGCGGCTGGTTCGCTGCTCTCCAGCCTTCGACTATGCCCAGTTCGAGCCACACATCGTGCCCAGCACTAAGAACCCGTACGTGGCCACCAGCGCCCCTGCCTCTCCTTTAAACGGGTTTCTCCGGGTGGACTGGGAGTTCCCACTTGTGACTGACAGCTGGTGCAGTTTGCTTAAGGGACCCTGTGGTTAGGGTGTGCGGTGGGGCAGAGACGCTGTCACTAAGCCCCTGGTTGGGCAGATACTTCCTGTGACCTCAGCCAGGAGTAGCGAGTCTGTCTCTCAGTTGGCATCTGTGCCCAGCTCACCTGAGCCTAATATTGCTTGGTGCCTTTTAAAAGTCCAGATGTTCAGGCCAGCAGCTCTCAGCAGCGCAGCCTGCAGCCAGCATGGAGCCCACAGGCCTGGATCCTCGGTGGAAGCCGACCTTACAGGCCCCATTTCTTTGCCTGCAGGCACCAGCTGTTCTGCAAACTTACCCTGCGACACATCAACAAGGCCCCGGAGCATGTGCTGAGGCACACCCAGGGCCGGAGGTACCAGAGAGCACTGTGTCAGTGTAAGTCACCAAGCGGCACAACCATGGGATATGTACGCCCTGTCTCCCAGGAGGCCAGAAGGCGTCTTGGTCGTCTTCTGCAGTCTGCAGTCCGTGCAGCTGGTCGGAGCAAGGGAAGACTGATGACCCCTAGCCCCGCCCAGTAGAACCAGAAGCAGCCTGGCGGTTGCTCTATGGCCAGTGGTATGACCCAAAGTGGTCCAGGAGGCCTGGCTTTGGAAGGGGGGGACACTTCCAGCCAGAGCGCCAGGTGCAGTACAGACCTGCGGGAGCCAGAGTGCCAAGGGACGGTGCTAGGTTGCTGAGGGTCTTGAGCTGAATGAACAGGGGACTTGGGGCTGAAAAAGTGGATGACGTGGGAGGGACGGGGAGGGCAGACGTCTCTGCGTAGGTTCGTGCAGTCCCGTGCTGAGCAGGGCTGTGGAGGATGTGCACCTGCTGGGTAGCTAAGGCTTGATGGAATGGGACAGGGTGGAGGAAACCCTTGTAGTGTTTTCATTCCTCAGAGGTTTAGACTGTGCAGACCACACTCTGTCGAGCAGACTAGAGGAGGGCCAGGCCCAGCGTGAGCGCCACGGAGTCCCAGGAGGATGACAGAGCAATGCCCATGTCACCAAGGAAGGCAAGGGGGGCAGGAAAGCAACTGAGACCTGGTAACTTGGAGGCCACTGATGAGCCAGACCAGGACACCAGGGTGTGGTCGGGGACCCAGCCAGAGTGGGCTGGCAGGAAGGAGGACCTGGAAGAGGGGAGGGGCTGATGGTGAGTTGGGGGTGGCTTAGGGGCTGTGCTGCTGCGTCCTGCTTGATACGCACAGGCTCCGGTGAGCTGAGGGGCGATAGAGCGCACAGCCAGCCCCCTCGCCTGCTGAGTCCTTGGAGATGGCACTTTGTGCAGGCCCAGTTGACAAGAGATGCCAGCTTGGGACCCAGACATAGCTTCTTGGTGCATCAGTGGCCAAGATGGGCAGGAAGGTGCTAGGTGGGGCCTCCCCATGAGCACAAGGCCAGGGTGTGTCTCAGAGCTGAGGGACCAAATGCCCGAGGCAGAGGTCTGCAGCAGTCCAGTGGAGTGGTCTGCTGGGGGCACCATGGTGAGTCACAGGGCCGAAGGGGCAGGGTGGCAGCAAAGCAGGGCAAGCACTCTGGCGATGCCACAGCACGCAGCACCGCTGATGCCCAGGCCCAGCCAGGCTTGTCTATCCTAGAGAAAATGGCGCTGGCCCAAGGGGGGCTCCAGCAGCCAGACCCTGCAATGCAGGGGGGTTGGGAGGAGGGAGGGGGAGCTAGCGGGGGTGACCTGGTAAGGGCCTTCCATGAACCCATTCCAGCCATCCAGCTCCCACTGAGCCCCTGCAGATCCCCCATCACTGACGGGTGGCATTGTGGCCTGGTAGGCAGCCCTCTTCTGGGTCCTGGGCCGCCCTCCTCCCACAGGGTGGGGTGTGGGCGTTCAGAGTGGGCTGTGTCCTAGATGAGGCGTGTCAGAAGCAAGGTGTGGAGTACGTCCCTGCCTGCCTGCTGCACAGGAAGAGGAGACGGGAGGACCAGGCAGATGGAGACCGGCCCCCTGGCCAGAGCGCAGCTTACTGGGAGCCGGAGGAGTCTAGTGATGAGGAGGCAGCCCTGAGCGAAGACAGCATGACTGACCTGTACCCCCGTAAGTAGGAGATGTCCCCACCCTGGGGGATCCCCTGCAGCCCTGCTTGGTGGCTGCTCTCGGTTGCCAAGGAGGATGCGTTCCTTGCCCGGCCCACTGCAACCCTAGCCAAACTGGGTGCCCATTCCTTCCAGCTGAACTGTTTACCAGAAAGGACTCGTGTGGGCCAGAGGACGGCGACATCCCCGATACCTTTCCGATGGACCAGAAGGACAAGCAGCCAAGACCTTCAGGAAAGAAGGGCGCTGGGAACAGACCAGAGGTGACCCATAGACGGGGCCCCAAGTTCAGCAAGGTGAGCAGGGGTCACTGAGCGGGAGGGCCCCAGCAGGTCCTGACCGCTGACGTCCCAGCTCTCAGCCAGGGCCCTGCAACGCAGCCCAGAGGCAGTAGATGCCGGACCCCATCCTCCCACTGGGGCAAGAGCCAGGATTCTAGCCATGGGGAGCAGCAGTGGGTGCCGGAGGGGCAGGGACGACCCCAAGTCGGATCCTCACCCAGCACTGGAGGGCGACCTCTCTGGGCTGGTGGGGCTGCGACCGAGCCCTGTGCTTTGCCGCCGCAGCAGCCGCTCAGCCCGCTGTCCAAGAAGCTCAGGAGCCGGCACAAGCCCAAGAGATTCAAGCAGTCGGGGCAGTGAGGAGCACAGAAGCTTTGGGTGTCCTGTTGCTGGTGTCCTGACCTGTACCCCCGGTACCCCTCGGCTCTCTCCAGCACAGGGCAGTGACGGCTGGCCCGGCCCACTGCAACCCAAGCCAAACTGGCCGCCACATATAGTACACCCAGTTACCACAAATGCCATTATTTATTTTGATGTTTCCAAAAATCAAAACATTTTCAAACACAACTAAGATATAAAATACAGCATAAAAATGAGATTTATACCTATTCCCACGTAAAGCGAAAGCGTTTCAAAATTTTGTTGAACCAATGCGTAGAACATTTTTCTCCCATCCTGCATCCTAGGCACCCATCCACTGATGGGCAGCAGTTGGGGTAGGGCACCGTTGGGTGGGGCCGCTGCTGTGGGGTGTGTCCATGTGTCCAGGTAGGTGGGCACTGAGACAGCCCTACGTGTCAAGCAGCTGAGTGCCAAATGCCCCACAGCGTGAGCCCTGCCGTGGGACACATCCCGGGGTGTTGGGAAGGAGGGTCTAGGCTGCAGAGCAAGAGGAAATAGGATTGAGCACGGGGGGCCCACCCTGCTGCTGCTGGAGGATGGCACCAAAAGGTCAGGGGGAAGTGGGCTGCCAGTTTCCCCGGGTGCAGGCCTCAGCACATCCCGGCGTCTGGGGGAGGCCTCAAGAGATCCTGCCCACCCTCATCTTAATACCAACCCTGCAGACAAAAAGGGAACCACAGCACCCCACCCCCCAAAAACAGAAACACAGTATAAGGCAATGTTAGAAAACTTTAAATACAGGACTGAGATCGAATTGGTAAGGCATCACAAATTGTAAAAAGTAATCTTGGCTGCAGTCAGCACAGCAAACTGACAGGAATCGAGCAAGCAACAGCCTCAGAATGGTGCGTCGGGGCTGCCTGTGGGTGGGGTGAATACAACCTGGACCAGGGCGCTAAGCTGGGTGGATCAAGGACCCTGCTCCAAGAAGGTCATGTGTGAGGTAACTGGGTTGAGTCCTGGGGCTCCTGTCACTCTTGGGCCCTCTCCAGGGTGGCTCCTGTGAGCAGCTCCTTGCCAGCCCTCCCCAGTGCCAAGCTCAAGGGGGAGCAGTGCCCGGCCCAGCAGCTTTCCAAGGACCTCAGCCCCCAGTCCCTGCCTGCAGACACATGAGCTTCCGGGTACCTTCCACCCCCTGAACAGTGCCCAGCGAGCTGATGGGACCAACCAGCATGGTAGCCACCCCACCCTGTTCTCCTTGGGCTTCTCCAGATGTCTCCGCTGCTTCTAGAAGATGCAGGGGCAAAACTACACTGGAACCACCATTCTAAACCTGGCCAGCGGTGTCTGATGTTTGGCTGCACATCCTAAATCATTTAGCAGTTTGAACTAAAAATGTAAACTTAAGAACCAAGAGGGAGACTGCTGTTCAAACACATCTGTCTGCTCACTACAGCTTGAAGGCCTCGCCCCCAAAAAGGAACACAAAAAGGGGGGTGATGGGCCATGCTGCTCATTCTGGGCCTTGTCCAGCTGGCCAGTCAGATTCCAGACTGTGGTTCCAGAGCAGTTACCGTCCACTTTCAGGTGTCTGCAAATAAAGTTCTCAACATGGGGGCCTTTACCAGGGGGAGGGGAGGAAGAGGACACGCTGCAGTTTGTTGACTCCACCTGAACCGTCCTTGAGAGTCGAGGGCTGGGGTCCGGGCCAGGAGGGGTCTGTCACCACTCTTTCTTCTTCTCATCCATGGACACGCCCCCCGGGCCCAGGGCCACCACCAGGAGCAGGCCTCCGATCACCGACATGGTCTGGAAGAAGTCGTACTTCAGGAAGTCATGCATGGGCTTGTAGACGGGGATGGTCCAGAAGGCGTTGAAGTACACATTGATGGCAAACAGCCAGACGACCAGGGTGAGGGCCGCCAGCTTGGTCTTAAAGCCAATGGCCACCAGGATGATCAGAGCTGTGCCCACGATGTTCTGGACAATCTGCACGGGAGGAAGGGAGACACTCAGAAAGGTCGGAAGAGCACCGCACCGCGCTGTGCGCATTCAAGCACCTGTGCCGGCTGACTTTACTCCAAGACGGGGTAAGATTAGAAATTATAAGCACAGAGACCAATGGCTTTTTTTTTAATGTGGGACCTGGAATGTGAACTCAATCTTCGCTTGTGAGGCAGAGTCTTAATCCCATCTCTCCAGCCCTCCCTCTAAATGGGGAAAGGGGAACTTTACAAGCCAAGTACTAAACCTATGTCAGACACTATGACTTTACTGTGCTCCCCAAATTCTACATGTTAGGAAACCAGTCTAATGAGAACAGCACCGACGAGTGGACTGACATACCCATGGGCTGACACAGAAGTGACTCTCCTGTCACCGTGTGACCCCAGCACTGAGTTCTTACCAACAAGACCCTCAGGAAATTCAACTTCCTGACCACAGGCCTCCAGAAGCGAGAGCCAGCAACTTCCCATACCGCCTGCTGCGGCGCGCCAAGTGGGCCAAGAAGTGAGGTTGGAGCCACACGGTGCTCAGTGTGAAGTGGCTGCACAGCTGGGTGAGTAACTGGGTGAGGCCCAAACCTTAAAGAATCCGGAGCAGCCGCAAGAAACACATCTACCACCATGACTGTTATGCAGGCGTGGTACAGACGCGGGTGTCACCATGCATGCGGTGAGAGGGCAACTCTAGGAAGGGCTCTTCGGGTTGTTACTTGGTGGGCACGAAGATTCAAGACTGAGCAAGGAAGAAACAATCTGACACTCTTGGCCTGACCGTGCAGTTGAGAATGAGAATACCGTCCAGAAAACAAGCAAAAGGTGTGCACGTGCGTGACGTCTCCTTTTGAGACAGGGTCTCGCTATGTAGCGGGACTGGCTTTGAATGTGATCTTCCTGCCTCTCCCTGCAGAGTACTAGGATGTAGCTGCGCCACCACGGCTGGCCAGCAACACGCTTGTAGCATGAAAGGTTCAGGGATGGTGACGTCTCAAGATTTGCCACACCTGTGGCACTGGCCTGAGGACGCCACATGCCTGGCAACGTACTGTATCCTGACCAGCCAGACTACCACAGTGCCCTCCTCTGGCCAGCTCTGCTCCTAACGTGTGAACCACGATGGGAGAGCACTCAGAGGAGCCGCGCAGGACGAGGACAGGTCAGAGGACAGGCTTAATGTGTTGGCAGGCGCACGGGAGATGCGCAGTCCGTCCTGAATGGGATTGCCTCCCCAGCCTGCCCGGAGCAGCCGGGAATACTCACAGAAAAGAAGCTCGCGTCGAAGTGGAGGAGGGTCATGAACATCAAGACCAGGAGAACCCTGCCCCCGAGCTGCATGTACTGCTTGGGGGAGCTCTCACGCATGGTGGGCACGCCTGCAAACATGCTCTTCCCCTCGGAACGGGACTCCGCCAAGAGCAGCAGCAAGCCTCCTCCCAAGGCCAGGTTCCTGAGCAAGAGAAGCTCCGTTTACCATCGGGCCTGTGCCCGCTGGGCCAGACAGGAGACCCTGACACGGGCACTGCAAGACCCTCACTCCCCCTGTTCCACTTCAAGCCACCGCACAGTGGGACAAGGCAGGTCTAGACACAGGAGCAGCCTTGGGTTGAACGGGGAAGAGGCCTCCTGGCCTCCCCTGGAGCCACGCTGGGTCTCTGCTCCCGTCAACCCTCAGTCCACACACGACTGCACCACAAGTCAGGAAAGAAGGCTCACTCCTGAGCCAGGGCTCCCTGACTCGCAGAAACAATGAGACTCTCAGAATTGACCTACCTCATCAGAAACTTCAAGTCCCACAAGATGCTGTAGGCGATTGTCTGGGGAAGAAAGAAACAAGTCACACTTGAATCTCTAAGCACTTCGTAACAGCATTCGGCCCACCATCCAGAGAACAAAAATCCCCCAAGCTTCTCAAGGCAGCTGGGCAAACGAGTACAACATCTGGCCAGCATTTCCACAGACCACAGCGCAGCCCTCGCCTCCCTGTCAGCGGCACTGTGACTTCTGAAGACCCCCAGTGCAGGGGTGTCGACCCTGCTTATGAAGCATGGGGGCTCCCCAGCTCGAATCCTGCAGCCTTTTGCCCCATTCATAGGAGGCTCAGTCAAATGGAAAAGATGGCCCAGCGCCTACAACTGGCACCTGCTTGGGTGCCTGTCCTCAGTCTGCTTGGCAGAGTGCCCCTGAGCCTGCCTGGAGGGAAGACTAGCCGCCTCTCGAAAGATGAAAGCAGCTCCAGACAAGCAGACATGCCCAAGAAGAAAGTAGGGAGTGGGCTGGAGAGATGGCTCAGGGGTTAAGACCCAGTCTTACAAGCAGAAGGTCCTGAGCTCGTGTCCCAGGTCCCACGTAAAAACACCAGGTGGAAATGGCGGCAGCCTGCACCTTCCATCCTGGTGGGCAGAGCCTGGGAAATCCCAGAGTGAAGCAAAAAGGAGCTAGAAGCAATCCAGGCTGGTTCCCCTATTACCCTTGGTCCTCCACAGGGACACACACGCACAAATAATTTTTTTAAAAAAAGAATAAAGTAGGGAGAACCCTGGGCCCCATGAAAAGTGAGAGCTAACCAAAAACTTGGTGCACACATCCTGCTGGTCCCAAAGTGACACTCTACCCTGTGCCCCGACCCCGTGTATCTGCGGTGCTGTGATCCCAGAGACCCGCCCCAACCCATGTACCTGCAGGGCTATGATTCCGAAGAGCCCGAAACAGGCATACTGCACAAAGTTCCTGCTCAACACCAGAATGCAGCCGGCTGGAAAGAAGACAGCAGGAGTTAGGGAACTGCACGTCTCCAAGGTGACAACATACCACTCTGGTCCAGCTACAACTGAACTGTTGTCCAAGCTCAAAGCCCCTTCTGGGAGACTTCCTGACAGGCACGCCCGTCCCCACAAACTACCTGATGCCGGACGGTGAGTCTCTCAAGAGCAGGCTGCCTCCCAGTGCCAGAGACCCGGCAGTGGGTCAGACTGCTCACCCACCAGACTGGAAAGCTCCAGTCTTTCTCACCTTGCAGCAAGCTCAGGGCGAGCTGCTACTAGGAAGCGGCCCATCGGGAGCAGAAGAAAGACCCGAGGCCCAAATGTCATCCCACTTCTGTACTGATGAGTCCTTTCTAGACAACTCCTTCGGCTGTCTTGCCCATCCAGGGCCAATGTCTCCCACAAAACATTTTCAGACTGACTCCTTGCCCTCAAAGCAACGAATCCGAGACTGGGTAGAAAACACCCACCCACCCAAAGGCTCAGGACCACCCTGCCTGGCATGGTTTCTCGAGAGCCAGCAGGCATGCGCCTGGGCTGTGGCGTTCGGGGAAGAGAAGCCCCAGGCACCCACAGGGCTGCCGAGAACTCACTCAACTGCCCGAGCAGGTTGAGGAACACGAAGGATGAGGCCAGCAGATAGCCGCAGCTCCAGGTGGTGTCTATGTAGTCCCGCTGCTCGCTCCACTGGAACCACATGCGGATGCCATCCTCCAGGAAGGTGCTGATCAGACACAGGCGTGCCACGTGCGGCAGGTACTGCTTGGTAACTCGCAGGAACTGTGGGGGCCACACAGAACCAGACAGTGAGGCGACTGTGGCCCTTCCCGGCAAGGGAAGCAGGCTAGCAGCTCCAAGCAAGATGGGAGCTCCCGGTGGCCACAGTGCTTCCCCAGGGCGATGTGGGACTAGCGCCTTCTCCCATAAGTCTGACCACCCAAGGCTCAGATCCAAAAGCACTGCGTCCACCCAGCCCCGAGGATCTTCTGCCTCCCTCCGCCACCTCCAGCCATGCTTAGGAGCAGCTACCGAGGCCCAAGGCAGAGTCTGTGCTTAGCAAAGGACACGACCAAATGGAGGGCCAGAACATCACCAGAAAGATGCTTGCTGCGCCACGGGTGCTCCATTTTAGGCTCCTGGTGTCCAGAGCTGTCCCACAGACTGCAGGACATGGGAGAGGGGGATATCCCTGACCTCCAGCCACAAGATGCCACTAGCAACCCGCCCCAACCCCAATGGCCGAAATGCCTCTGCTGTTGCCTGTCTCATGCACAAGAGCCCTTTAGAAGTTCAAGAGCCAAGAGCTAGAGAGATGGCTCAGGGATTTGCCTCCTGCAAAAGGTCCTGAGTTTACATCCCAGGTCCCACATAAAAACACCAGGTAGGTTAGAGCCTAAGCAATCCCAAAGCCAAGCAAAAAGGAGGTAGAAGCAATCCAGGATGACTCCCGAAGTTACCCTTGGTCCTCCACAGGGACATAGAGTGCCCTCTGACACACACACTAAATAAATATATTTTTTTAAAGTAGGGCAACTATGGTGTGCAATATGAAACACAAGCAAGATAGAGACAATGACTACACAGCAGTGAAACGCAAGTGTGAACGCGCCAGATAAAGGCAGGCGTTCGCTCCTTCTGTGACTCCCTCCCTCTGTGGCCTGAGTCCTGGAAGCTGAACTCAGGTCATAGGTTTGGCCGCAAGCATGTCTGCCTGCAGGGCCACCTCATCAGCCCAGAGGACAGGAGTTTTGTGACGCGCTCATGTGTGACTTGACTAGGACCAAATCCTGCTGAAGTCACACTGAACGTCACACACAGGCAACTGCACTCACAGTCTTGCTGCCCTTGAGCTCAGCCACAAGGGTGAAACGGAGGCCCAGGAGAAAGATCAGGCCGCCCACAGGAGTGATGTGTCAGAGAGTGTAAAGGGCAGAGTCTAACTCCCTGGGGCCACGCCTGTATAGGCCCTGCAGGCCCATGAAGCCTACTACTGCAAGAGACGAGGTTGTACATAAGGTGCTCTGGGTTCTCACAATTTAAAAAGTCTCAGCTGACGAACACCTGGGTGGTCAGATCAACCGGTGAAGGGGCACCTGGGCCTGGCTAGCATCCTAGGAGGTGGGAACCAAGGTCTGGCTTGGTCAGCAAGGCACACGGGTTCCTTGTGAGACGGGAAGCAGGAGCGGCCAAGGCACTGATGCCCAGGCCCTGCTGATGCCCAGCCCTTCAGACTAACGCCTATGTCCCTGGTATCAGCTTGCACATGCTCAGTGGTCAACAGAAGAGAAGGCAGAAAATGCCAACAGAGATGACAGCAGCAGCTCTGGGAAATGGACCCCATGCAGACTCAGACCCCAACAGACTCGGAGGCTGAGCGTCTCATTCTGTTCAGACCAGGGCAGACCAAGCTACTTAGGGGGCAGAGGGAGGATCTGCTACTATCCTTCTATAAAGGGAGGATGGCTAGGTCACCGGTTGCTGAGATTCTTTCCAATTTACACAGGCTAAAAAATCTGAAAAAAGACTTGTTTTAAAACCAGGAAAGACAGGAGGCTAGAGAAGTGGCTCAGGGGCCAAACCTCTGCCTTGCAGGCGGAAGGTCCTGAGTTCGGATCCTAGACTCCACGTATAGACGCCGGGCAGAAGTAAGGGCAGCCTGCGTTTCTGGTCCTGGTAGGGCAGAGCTTGTGAATCCCAGGGCAAAGTAAACAAGGAGGAGGTGGAGGCGTCCATGGTGGTTTACGAATTTGCACGTAGTTCTACACGCACGCACAATTGAATAAACAAAAAAAATTAAAAAAAAAAAAAAACAGGAAAGACAGCCAGATGTGAGATATGACAGATGTGCCCAGCCCAAGAAGCAGAGCAGGGCACTAGAGCCAATCCAGGCAACACTGACGCCACTTCACAGCAGGGAAAGAAGCCCCTAGTACATCGGGCAGAGATTTAGGGCCCTGGTGAAGAGCACACACAAGTCCCGTGAGATGAGGGATAGCTGCCATGCACGCCCTCCTACTTTCTGCCTCACAGCCCAAGTGTTCAGAAACAGCCAGCGACAGTGCAGTCATCCGCACTCTCTGGAAGAGATAATGTCCCCATGGCCTCTAATCAAGCACTGCTCTGAGGAGCGACCTTTACGTTACGGCTTTGCTGAACAGTCCTGGAGTGACAAGGCCAAGACTGCCTACACCCAAGGAGCACCAGAGCTGGGCAAAGGGAGAGCTCCGGAGGTGGTCTGACTGTGTGCAGACACCAAACCAAGCAGCCCAGCCCTGCTGCGGTCCATCCTCCCTGCAGACCCCGCCGCACACACTCATTTACCACAAGCACGATCCCGAGACAGGAGGCAGACAGAGGCCATGCTTAAAGCCTCCGACGGGTCTGCTCTGCGTCTCTTAATTGGAGTGTCTGGGTCAAGGGATCAAAGAGTGATGGAGGGCGGGACAAGCCACACCTCCTCCTGTGGTAGCACACAGGAGACCCACAGTGATTTGCTTTGGGGAAAAGTGCAGCGCTGCAGGTCGTGTGCTGAACAAGCATGTCTGCTGCTGGGCTCTGAGTTCCAAAGGCAAACACAAGCTGACAGCTCTTCAAGGTGGCAGGCGCAGGACTCCAGCCAACCAGTTCCCCCTATGGCATTCATTTGAATGCAGAGGAAAGGTCAAGTTTAATGAAAAGGTCAGACCCTGCTTCGCAGGCCTGTGGCACAACTGCTCAGATGCAACTCTTGGGCCTCATCACCTACAGCAGTGTTCCGATCACCAGTGTCCCCTCAGCACAGCAGATAAGAGTTGCCCGCGTAGCCAGGACAGAGGCCCGTGGGACGGTGTCCTATGCGGGTGGAGGCCTGTGCTGGCTTCGCCTGGAACCTGGGAGGTAAGGAAGGCTTGTGGAGAGAGATGACGGTGAGCCCACCTTGGAGATGCCTGGACCAACCAAGCAGATCGTGGCCACAGGGTTACCACTCAAGGATTAGGGGCTTTGGGACATAATCACACATGCGGGTCCTGACAAGACCCAGGAGACTCGCCGATCGTGATCCGCTGGGCAAGCACCGAGGCCAACACGGCGCAGCAACACCAAACCTCCTCTTGATGTTCAGGACGTGGAGGAAGGACATCAGATTTCCTTGATCACTGGAGACCACACAGGTAAAAGGCCCCCGAGCCAGAGAACAGGAGCCTGAACCACCCTCATGGGGCTGCCAGGACAGACAGAAGGGTCTGGCCACTTGCTACAACTCCGGTCCTGCCACCAAGTGCTGCTCTGATCCCTGTTCTGGAGGCTTCCGCTGCCCCACATGCAGGCAATGGTGCCACCGTGAGCAGAGGGAAGACCCACTTCCTTTCTAAAAAGCAGGGAGTAGGAGAGACCTGGGGGCCCGTCTCATCTTTCTGGAGTCAAGAGCCAGTCTCCAGGGGCTGCACCCTGCTCCCCAGAAGGGGGTGGGGGTGCTGTTTGACCTCCAGTCCAGTCCAGCACACAGAGCAGGAGTCGGCACCTCATGGTTCCGGGCAGGAAGCCCCTGGTGAGGACTGCAGGCCAGAGTGCCCACCTCTACCAGGACACACACAGCCTGGGGCAGTGCTAAGCAGAAGCCATCCAATGTTACCCAAGATCCCCTGCTTCCACGAAGGCCTGGGCCAGCTCCTGGCTTCCGGAACTGGAGGTGCCATCCTTCAGGGCACAGCTCTCTGGCACCCTGGTGACAGCCCCAGGCAGAACCCACCGAATGCCGATGGTGCTACTTCTGGAGACAAGGAGCTGGAGTCACACAATCTGTCCGAGAAGCAGCCACCACCCCGGGCATGCAGGATTGCGGATTGGAGTTCTGGAGGTTCTGGCTGCTTCCCACTTGGTCTCCAGTGGTTTCCGGGCGCCCGGCTCGGGTACACAGCACATCACAGCACTTTTTCTAGGGCCCCGCTTCCCTGGAGCAAGAGGACACCGCTGCTGGCTACCAGGGCAAGGAGCTGTTCCCACAGGGACCGGCTTCTACGCACCAACAGGAAAGGTCATGGTTCCAACAGGCCCAGGGCCGATCCTGGCGAGCAAGATGTGGGCTGTGTCGTCCCGGGCAAGCCTCCCGTGACCCTGGAAAGATGGAGGCTGCACGGCCAGCCACAGTCAGAGGGAGCAAGGTCCAGCCGAGTGTGGCCGTCACCACCGTAGAGACGCAGTTTCTCCAGCTCTCCACAAATCTTCGCTTCTACTCTGTGTTCTAATGCAAGGGCAGATGAGGCAGATGTGTCCAACCAACTGGCTGGCAGCGAGCTCGGCAGTAGCACCGCACAGTAGCCTGTTCAGAAGCCTTCACCTCAGCACCTTCCTCCTGGCAGCTTTGGGCCACAGGAAGGCGCTGTTCCCTGGCACAGAGCTTCCCACGCCGGCTCAGAAGGGCAGGGGTCACACATCCCCAGGAGCCACAGCCTGCTGCCTGTGGCCTCTTGGGCGTTCCCTCGCCATGTGACACTGGGCTCTGCCTTGCTCACCCATACAGGGGGGTCCTTCTACAGCACTGGCACCTCTCGCCCACCTGCCCAGGGCACCAGCCTAGCGGATGGGGGTCCAGGGCTTCTTCCCAGGCCTGGTCACCAGCAAGTCCAGGCACCTGAGCACATCTGGCCTTTTCTGCAGCAACCTGGAGATGGCCTCTGCGTCCCCCACAAGGCCTGTCCAGTTCCAAGGCTGACTCCTTTCACTTGACCACATAGAGATGAACTTTCTTTCCAGTCAAAATCTACCCGGTGACAGTTGGCAGCAGCTAGGAGATACTTTATCTGGGTCTGGTTATGAAATCCGCTTGCAAAACCCAGGTTTTCCAGGCTGACGAGCGTGTACGGGCGGCAACCCCCAAACTTCCCCTAACCACCAGCCACCTTCTTAGAGAGCCGCTACTCTGGAGGATAAAACTGGGTCACTAAAAATCATGTCAATGAAAACTGTCAATGGAAGAAAGGCCTGGGTTCTTGCGAGGGGTGTGATCCACACTCGAGGGGTGTGATCCACAATCCAGGAGTGTGATCCTACACGCCCGAGAGGTATGATCCACAATCGAGGGGTATGATCCACACTCAAGGGGTATGATCCACAATCGAGGGGTGTGATCCACAATCCAGGAGTATGATCCTACACACTGGAGGGATATGATCCACACTCGAGGGGTGTGATCCACACTCGAGGGGTATTATCCTACACTGTCTCTCTGCAAAAGCCTGCCCTTAGGAGAAAAGGATTTCAAGTTGATAAACTAGTCCCCCCTCCAAAAAAAAAAACTGAGTTTAAACTATCGGCTCTCAGGGAAGTGGCTGAACGGAACCCAACGATAAGGACAGAGGCGGCGGGAGGAGATCGCCACCCGCACCCCCGAAGAGCTCGGAAGAGCGGGGCCCACCGACACCTCCCCAGCCTCCAGCACGGCCTCGGCGAGCTCACCCGGTGCCGCCTCCCGAAAACGAAAACCCGTCACCACCGGAGCCCGGCCGCGCCGCGCACCCCGCTCTGCCCCCGCGGTGCACAGCGGCTCGTCCGCACACGTAACGGGGCAGCTCCGAGGCCGAGGCTGCCGCTCGCGCGCGCAACGCCCGCCCGTCCTCCCGCCCGGCCCGGGGAGCGCGGCGGCCGCCGCCCGGGCCTTCCCGGCGCCGAGGCCACCTGTACGCGGGGCGCGGGGCCGGGGCAGAGTCCGCGCGGGCGGCCGGGAGCGTGGGGCCGGAGCCCGGAGCGCGGCGGGCGGCCGGATCCGCGGGCGACGGGGGTGGAGCGGCCCCGCCGGCGCCGCCCGCCCGGGTAGCCTGCGCCCCGGGCCCCCGCGCCCGGCCCCCCGCGCCCCGGCCCCGCGCCGACGCCGCTCGCCGCACCCCGGCCGTCCCGGGCGCTCCCGCCCAGCGAGGCCGCGGCGAGCGAGGCCGCACCTGGTCGGCGAAGTCCTCGGCCGTGCCCATCAGGTCGTTCTGGCCCATGGCGGCGGCAGGCTCGGTGGCTGCTCCCGGCGCTCGCGCCCGCTGCGGCCTCCACAGGAAGTGCCCGGCGGCCGGCTCGCTGCGCCGCGGCTCCAGCGGCTGCCACGTAGGCCAAGCCTTAAAGGGGCCGCGCCGCGCCGCGCCGCGCCGCCCCGCCCGCCGCACGCAGGCACGCACGCTCCAGGCCCCGCCCGCCACGTTCCCGGCCCCGCCCACTGCGGCCCGCCCCGGGCCCGGGCCCGGGCCTGCCCGCCGCGCTCAACCGTCTCGGCTCTGGGCGCCCGGGGCCCCGCCCGTAATATTCGGCCTTCAAGGCCCCGCCCATCACATTGGCCCCGCCCCCAGGGCCGAGTCCCCGCTGGCTGCTCGTTGGAAGCCCCGCCCGCGGTGGCCCCGCCTACTGCTCCGTGTCCCGCCCGCCCGCCTCGTGCGGCCGCGCCCTTCAGCCCAGGTCCCGCCCTTCTCTCCGCCCACCCTGCTCGTGGCGAGGCTCCCGTGCGGGATCCCCGGCTGCCGCGCCCCGTCCTCTGCGGCCCCTTTAAGGGGCAGGGCCTGCTCGAGAACGCTGGGGTGCGCGCTCAGGGTTGAGGGTCACCCCAGGAGGGGGGTATGGGTACGCGAGGCGGGTCCCCGTGGGCGCGTTCGGTTGAGGGTTCGAGCACCGGTGCCCTCTGGAACCGACTGCCCCGCGTCTGTGGAGGGAGGGTGCAGCCCGGAGTCTCCCCTAGAAATACTATGGAAAAATACCAGGTGCGAGACGGCCCCTTGCCTGGGGCCCAGGGTCTGTGCCCGCCGGGAGCAGCCCGCGCCAGGGCCCGCCCCTCGCCAGCCTCCAGCTCACGGCTGACCCCTGACTCCACGCTCGGCCTCCTCGGTACCTTTGCTGACCCCGGGCCTCAGTTTCCCTCTTTAAAGCGATGACCTCCCCAGCCCTGACCGTTCGGGTTGGCCATCCTTCCCTCCCGTGCGCTGCTGGGACGGTCGTGGCCCCTCCCCCGGCCCAAGTCTGGGGGAGCCGTGCACCGGCACGCAAAGGACAGCTGGGGGAGGAAAGGGGTCGTTAGCTGTGGCGCCTCGCTAAATGCCAGCCTGCGGCCTGTGAGCCACGCGGGTGGCGTCTCGCTGGCCTGGGCCACGCAGGGACAGGTCCTGTGGTCAGGAAGCATCTTCAAGTAAGAATCTGTGCATGATGTGATGGACCCTGTGTGCTGCTCTGGACATCCTACCCGACCTGGGCTCCGAGGGGTCCCTGAACCCCTCCCATAGTGTCCCTCCACCCCGCAGCCCGTGGCTCACCCTCCGTCCCTGTCCCACAGCCCTTGCCTCTGGCGTGGAGACCATCTCTGCCCGAGAGGTTGGGATGATGGGCGCTGCTGGCTCAGACCCCGGAGATCTTTGGCCTCGGGAGAGGACCTTGCTCCCTTGCTCTCTGTCCTCGGCATCCTTGGGGTAAACACCTTGCACACCGCGCAGGTGACCCTGTAGTGCCCCACGCAGGGCTGGGCCACACCAAGGATGTGTCATCTCTCTCTGGGGGCAGGTGCCGAAAGTTGGTGTGACGTGGGTTTAGAGAGACTCAGCCCTCTGCCCCGGTGGCTGGCTCTCAGCTGTGGCCTGGCCTCCCTGTGAGTGGGAGGTTGGGAAAGGAGACTGTAAGCCAGTTCCAGAGTGGGCTTCGGGGTGAGCTGTCAGGCTCCACCATGGGGAGGAGCCAGCTTTGGACGTAGGATACAGCGTGCAGCCGGCTGCACCTTGGCCAGCCCTGTGCACTTAGCGTCTCTCTCACCTGCCTTAGGTTTTGGAGGAGCTGAGTCCTGGGGCTTTGGGAGTGAACCTGGTGGTGGAGGACGAGGAAACGGAAATGAAGTATGTGATAAAGCAGGTAAGGGCAGAGTCCTGTGAGCCTTGGCTCTCCCACACACCATCACAGGACAGAGAGGCCTGGATGCCTGGCAGGCTGGGGAGGAGCCTGACTGGGCAGGTGTGGGGTGGGCATGAGAATCGCCAGATTTCCCTCCTTGGTCCCCTCTCCCCCGTGGGAAGGAGGGCCCAGCTCACTCTGCCTGCCACGGTGCCGGTGTTCCTTCATCTTGTAAATGTCCACCCACCGGGCAGAATGACGACCCTCGTGTGAGGCTCTGGGAGCCCCGCTGCCCCCACCATGGGTACACTTCCCAAGAGGATGCAGAGTCTGCTGGGCGCCATGCTCCTCAGTACTGGGCTACCAGTCTCAGCAAAAGAGCAAGACACACACGTGTTCACACACATGGGCACGTGCACACACACGCATAGGCACCCCGAGCAAGGGCCAGAGGGGACTGAAGGCAGGGTCTCCTCACCAGGACTAGCGCAGCAGGCTGGTGCAGGGCCGCACGAGCATGTCCCTTCGCATGCCCAGCCGAGGTCCCAGGGGAAGACAGCTGCTGTCAGTCTCTGACACACCCTCCTTTTCAGTGAACCTCCGGGATCAGGGACTGAGCGTGCGGAGGGGGGGGAAGAGTGTCATTAGGGGCCTGGCCATGCAGCCAACTGGCCTCTCAAGTGCTGCTGGTGTCCTGTGCGTCAGCCCTCTTGTCTCACAGGCCAGCGGCCACAATGGCTGCCTGGCTCTGAGCAGTGCAAGAGCTTTTCTAAGAACCAAACTTGGCGCCACACTGCTGGAGACCGAGGCAGGAAGAGCTTGGGTACAGGCCAGTCTGGGCTACAGAGTGAGACCGACTCGCAGAAAAGAGAAAAAAAAACAGGACTGGAGGGGGGTGAAGACTCTGCCTGGAGGGCAGAAGGGCCTGAGTTCTCATCCAGGTTCCACGTTAAAATAAAATGCCAGGCAGGAATGGCAGTGGCCTGCACTTCCAGCCCTGGTGGGTGGAGCCTGGGAAACCTAGAGCAAAGCAAATAGAAGCGATCCAGGATGATTCCCGATCCTCCACAGGGACACATAGTGCCCTCTGTTACACACACACACACAAATAATAAGAAGTAAATAAAGAATGATAAAGCCAGCAGCCTGATTCTTTCTCAATGAAACCTGGAAGAGGGGGTGGGCAGAAGTTTGGGGATTCGCTCTTCTTTTTTCTTAGCATTTATGGGCTTTTGTGCTTTTATGAGAATATAGAAATCAACACGTCAGCATATCAGTATTGCAGTGCTGTCACTGCAGCTCTGCCCTCTCCCAACTCAAGCTGCTAAGTTCCTCTCGACAGAGAGTCTGGCTTGCCAGGTTTCCCCTCGGATAAACATATTTGGGGGCTTTTTTCCTTGACCATCCCTGTGGTGGGATTGTGGGCATTTTGAGGACTTCATGTTTTGCTGCTTTCCTGTTTATGATGGTTCAGCCATGGTGGTGGTGATGATGATGGCGGTGGTGATGATGATGGTGATGTTGGTGATGATGATGGTGGTGGCGATGGTGATGATGGTGGTGGTGGTGGTGGTGGTGGTGATGATGGCGGTGGTGATGATGGCGATAGTGATGATAGTGGTGATGGTGGTGATGATGGTGGTAATGGTGATGATGGCGACGGTGGTAGTGGTGACGGTGGTTGTATTAGGGTTCTCTGAAGAAACAGAATCTATAGAATGTAATATATATAAATGAGTTTATTCAAATAATTCACAATAAAAATAGTGTCCTTCAAGGTATCCACCAGCAGCCTCTTTCTTGACTGGAATGTTCCACAAAGCCAAAAGATCCCCAGAAGGTCTCAAGCCTTTGCTCCTCTGGGTTCCAACGTCAGCAAAGAATACTTGGGCTCTGATGATGGCAATGAACAGCGAACAGCAGCAAGGCTTAGCGACCAGGCTCCAAAGGCAGCAGAAACAGCAACAACATGATGGAAAAGGTGAAGCTCCAAGTTAGGCAAGGACCGGAAGCAGCAGCAGCAGCAACAAAGAAGGCCACGATGCTCTAAAAGCGAACAATGTGCACGTAGAGTGGATGCCACAGCAAGTGGACACAGGATAAGGGAAGAGCAAGTCCCTCCTCCTTGTACCTCCTATTATCTGGTCCACCACAGGAGAGCACCACCCACTATGGGCTGGGTTCTCCACAGCAATCAATCAAGTACTTGCAGACTTGTTCAGGGGCCATTCTAACCATTAACCGTCCACAGCTCTGCCCCAAACAGTCTGCAACTGTCAAGTTGACACCAAAATGCAACCATAACATTCCACCTTTTGTCAACTTGACCCAAACACATAACTATTACACTATGACCTGCCAACCCTTATTCCCATAGGTATTATATTCATAAAAGACATTCAATTCAATATCAAAAATTCTCAAATTCTGACAATATAAAAAATTTGAAATCTCTCAAATATAAAATATATTATAAAATATAAGATATATAAAAATATATAAAATATATCAGTATCAGTTCAAGCTAAATAATTTAGCATAGAATAAATAATAAAATAGAAACATCACAATAAGTAAATATCAATTCAAAATTTAAAAAGCATCATCTACAGGGCTGGAGAGGTGGCTCAGGGGTTAAGCCTCCGCCTTGCAGGCGGAAGGTCCTGAGTTCGGATCCCAGATCCCACGTATAGACGCCAGGCGGAAGCAGGGGCGGCCTGCGCTTCTGGTCCTGGTAGGGCGGAGCCTGTGAATCCCGGGGCAGAAGGAGGTGGAGGCGTCCATGGTGGTTCGCGAATTCGTCCGTGGTTCTACACATACACAGACACAGACATACACACACGCACACACATAAACACCCACATGCGCACAGTTGAGTAAATAATAATAATAATAAAAAATTTAAAAAGCATCATCTACAAATATATACATCACATTCTATAGTTCACAGTCATTATATATTCAAGACAAATCAAAGAATTCTAGACAGTTCCATTTGTACTCCATGAGTAGAACAGAAGTGTTCTGGGTAGTTATAAGCCATGTCTGTAACTGGTCCCGTGGTCTTAGTTGGTATTTAGAACTACCTTCCTCCATCACCCATTCCGTTTTTCCTCTACCCTCAGCAAGTACTTCAGCAGATCTTGGTTCTTTTCCTGGGGGTGTCACTCATACCTTCATTCCTGAAGAATTTGGGCAGTCTACCATTCTGCCTGCATTGGGGTGTTGAAATTTTCCATTAACCTTAATCACAGGACATGATAACACCAAGAGTCACCCTACTGGATCTCCTGCACTCCATTTATACTCCTCCTTGCCTCCATTGTGCAGAAGCACTCCAATTTCCCCTTAATAGTCTGGATCAATCACACCTAACAGAGTTATTCCTTTCTTAGTCTGCTGATTCAAAAGCATCAGGAGCCCAAACTAGCCAGGAGGAAGCTTTAACTTCCAGTTCAATGGAATGCTTATCGCATCTCCTGACAAAAGCATACCCTGCTCTGAAACCAAAACTCCTAAGCCAGCAGAGTGCAGAATTGTGGGGACAGAAAGCAAAAACTTTCCTAATGGATTACTAGGTGTGACAGTAAGGGGTACCATTACAGTCTCACCCCTTGGTTCCTGGGCCCGTAAATTCTGGCTATAGGAGATACAGTACCACATATTGGGCACTGATTAAAAGCATACACCGTATCCTGGAGTACTCTACCCCAACCCTCCAGACTATTATTACCTAACTGGTGCCATAATTGTGTCTTTAAAAGGCTGTTCCACTATTCTATCAAACCAGTTGCTTCAGGATGGTGGAGAACATGAATTCTATGAGCATAAGCCCATTGCCTCACTGCCTTAGTTGTAAAATGTGTTTCCTGGTCAGAAGTAATGGTATGAGGAATACTATGACGGTGCATAAGACATCCTGTGCATCCACGAATGGTAGTTTTAGCAGAAGCAGAACATGAAGGAAAAGCAAATCCATACCCAGAATAAATATCTATCCCAGTAAGGACAAAGCGCTGCCCTTTCCATCTTGGAAGTGGTCTGATGTAGTCAACCTACCACCATGTTGCTGGTTGGTCTCCCCGGGGAATGGCTCCATATCAGGGACTCAGCGTTGGTCTCTGCTGCTGGCAGATTTGGCACTCAGTAGCAGCTGTAGCCAGATCAGCCTTGGTGAGTGGAAGTCCATGTTGTTGAGCCCATGCATAACCTCCATCTCTACCACCATGCCCACTTTGTTCATGGGCCCATTGGGCAATGATCGGGATGGCTGGAGAAACGGGTTGGCTGTCCACAGAATGAGTCATCTTATCCACCTGATTATTAAATGACTCTTCTGCTAAAATCACTTTTTGATGAGTATTTCCATGGGAAACAAATATCTTTGTATCCTTTGCCCATTTGGAGCGATCTATCCACATACTTCTTCCCCAAATGTCTTTCTCACCAGTTTTCCAATTATATTCTCTCCAGGTCCCTGACCATCCAGCCAAACCATTGGCTACAGCCCATGAGTCAGTATACAGTCACACATCTGGCCGTTTTTCCTTCCAAGCAAAGTGCACAGCCACGTGTACTGCCTGAAGTTCTGCCAACTGTGAAGACTTCCCTTCACCAGCGTCCTTCAGGGTTGTTGCAGGAAGGGGTTATAGTGCTGCAGCTGTCCACTTCTGGGTGGCAACTGAAGAGCGGGCAGAACCATCTGTGAACCAGGCCCTAGTCTTCTCTTCTTCAGTCAGCCGATCATAGGGCACACCCCAGAGGCCATAGGCGCATAATTAGGAGCAGATATCACAACAGGCTGAGGAACGATAGGTATTTGGCAACTTACTTGTGCCTTCAGGACCTACTTGGGTCCTGTCTCTTATATACCACTTCCATTTGATAATAGATTGCTGTTGTGCCTGTCCAACTTTATGACTTGCTGGGTCAGATAATACCCAACTCATGATGGGCAATGTATTATTAGTCAGGGTTCTCTGAAGAAACAATCTATAGAATGTAATATATATAAATAAGTTTATTTAAAAAATAGCTCACAATAAAAATAGTGTCCTTCAAGATAGCCACCCACAGCAGCCTCTTTCCTGGCTGGAATGTTCCACAAAGCCAAAAGATCCCCAGAAGGTCTCAAGCCTTTGCTCCTCTGGGTTCCGAATAGTTAGGCTCTGATGTTGGCAATGAACAGCGAACAGCAGCAAGGCCTAGAGACCAGGCTCCAAAGGCGGCGGAAACAGAAACAACATGATGAAAAAGGTGAAGCTCCAAGCCAGGCAAGGACGGAGGCAGCAGCAACAGCAGCAACAAAGAAGGCCACGATGCTCTAAAAGTGAACAACGTGCACGCAGAATGGACTCCACAGCAAGTCGACACAGGATAAGGGAAGAGCAAGTCCCTCCTCCTTGCACCTCCTATTATCTGGTCCACCACAGGAGAGCACCACTCACAATGGGCTGGGTTCTCCACAGCAATCAGTCAAGTACTTGCAGACTTGTTCAGGGGCCATTCTAACCATTAACCTTCCACAGCTCTGCCCCAAACAGTCTGCAACTGTTGAGTTGACACCAAAATGCAACCAGAACAGCAACTCAGGTCGCGTGGTAACTTCATGACCTATTGTCAAATGTTCAGTTTCCACTAGGGCCCAATAACAGGCCAAAAGCTGCCGCTCAAAGGGAGAGTAGTTGTCTGCTGATGATGGCAGAGCCTTGCTTCAAAATCCCAAGGGTCTTTGATGTGATTCACCCATGGGAGCCTGCCAAAGACCCCAAACAGCATCTCTATCTGTGACAGACACTTCCAATACCATTGGGTCTGCTGGATCATATGGCCCAAGTGGCAAGTACAGCCCCTTGAACCTGCTGAAGGGCCTTCTCTTGTTCTGGGCCCCACTCAAAGCTGGCAGCTTTCCGAGTTACTTGGTATATGGGCCTGAGTAACACACCCAAGTGAGGAATGTGCTGCTCCAAAATCCAGACAGGCCCACTAAACCTTGTGCTTCTTTCTTGGTTGTGGGAGGGGCCAGGTGCAGCAACTTATCTTTTACCTTGGAGGGAATATCTCTGCATGCCCCACAGCATTGAACTCCTAGAAGTTTTACTGAGGTAGATAGATGGTCCTTGGATCTTGGATTTATTTCCCATCCTCATGCACATATGGCTTACCAGAGAATTCAAAGTGGTTGCCACCCCCTGCTCGCTTGGCCCAATCCGCATAATATCATCGATATAATGGACCAGTGTGATGCCTTGTGGGAGAGACAGGCAATCAAGATCTCTGTGAACCAAGTTGTGGCACAGGGCTGGAGAATTAATATATCCTTGAGGCAAAACAGTAAAGATATACTGCTGGCAAATTGCTTCTGATGGTCCTTATGAATAGGTATTGAGAAAAAAGCATTTGCAAGGTCAATAGCTGCATACCAAGTACCAGGACATGTATTAATTTGCTCAAGCAAAGAAGCTACATCTGTACAGCAGCTGCAATTGGAGTCACAACTTGATTAAGTTTGTGATAATCAACTGTCATTCTCCATGATCCATCTGTCTTCTGTACAGGCCAAATAGGAGAATTAAAGGGAGAGGTGGTAGGAACCACCACCCCTGGATCCTTCAAGTCCTTGATGGTGGCACTAATTTCTGAAATCTCTCCAGGGATGCGATACTGTTCCTAGTTCACTATTTTCCCTGGCAGAGGCAACTCTGAAGACTTCCATTTAGCCTTTCCTACCGTAAAGAAGAAGAGCAATGGGGGGGGGGGAGCAATAGTGGGGCCCTTCAAATTTGGTGGCACCCCTCTCAGCAATTTGTACACTACAGTCTTGGTGAAAGGCATGCCATCTGGGTTCTGCCACTGAGAGGTAGATTTTCAACAATGGATGCAGTCAAGCACACCAATTCCCTGAGCCTTTTAATCGCATCGTCAACACTAAAGCAAGGAATATCTGGAATCTCCAGCTGTCTTTCAGAAGGCCAAGTGCTAATAAATGTTTCAGCCAGCCACTCAAATAAACTCTTGGCACCACTTTTAACTCTTATGATCTGCAGCATTAAACCTACGATCTCTACTCAATGGACCCATTTCAATAAACTCAGTTTGATCCAGTTTTATACTCTTTCCACTAGTATCCCATAGCCTTAAAATCCATTCCCAGGGGCATTCTCCAGATTGCTGTTTGAAGGTGTTACAAAACTCATGAAGTTTTCTAGGAGTATAGTGAACTTCCTCATATATCACAGTTTCTAGGTCACCCCCAAGGTTCTGCTTAGACTTGAGTCTGGTAATAGGCCTAGAGGAAACCACAGGTGCACTCTGCAATATCAACATTGTCTTGAGGGGAAATCCTTACCCGCTCCTCAGGCAAAGAAGGGTTAGTTTCCTTAGGCAAAGGCTGAGACTGAGATGCTGTGGGAGGTAGGGTGGGGATTCATTCTCTACCAAGGGTGGTAAGACCACTTCCCCAGACGAAAGAGGCTCATCGGAATTTGAGGGTTCACTGGCCTCAGCCTCCTCTGAGTCTTCCCACACATCAACATCCCAGTTTTCAGGATCCCAGTCCTTTCCAATCAGTGATCTGACTTTAACTGCAGACACCTTCTAAGGCTGGGACTTTATTTTACATTGCAACTCAGCCAATCTAATAATTAAACCTTGAGTTTGATTTTCAGCTGTTCGAGCCCTGTTACACTGGAGAGAAGATTCTCTTCCAGAGCATGCTTAGAAATTTCCAAGTAGTTTACACGCATCTGAAGCTGATTATTTTCATCTCTGAGGTCTTTCTTTTCCTTCTCTGTTTTATCCAGAGATGCTTTCAAAGCACACCTAGAAGCTTTTAGGTTTTTTTACACTCATCTTGAGCTTGGTAATTTCATCTCTGAGACTTGCCTTCTCATTTTGTATTTTATTCAGCGATGTTAAAAGCATTATTATTTTCCTTATTTTTCCTTAGATTATCAAAAGTATTATATACAGAATCACTAAACACCATACTCCTCATACCAGGTGAATCAGGACTATCCATCACCCCCACTTTTATCAGTTCTTTGATAAGCTCACACCCTGGAGTTCTGGGATCTTCCTATCACTAAGGCAGTCTTTAGTAGCTGGAGGTTTCATTGTGTTGGAAAACCAGCTCCAGATAAGCTCAAGCCTACTGGAGAAACTCATCTTTGTAATTCCATTCATCAGAACCACTCCTGCTACCAAGATATGTGTTAGTCAGGGTTCTCTGAAGAAACAGAATCTATAGAACGTAATATATATAAATAAGTTTATTCAAATAACTGTCAATAAAAATAGTATCCTTCAAAGTAGCCGCCTGCAGCTGCCTCATTCTGGACCGGAATGTTCCACAAAGCCAAAAGATCCCCAGAAGATCTCAAGCCTTTACTTCTCTGGAGGGTCGAAGAGGCTGGCTCCAACGTCAGTGCTGAACAGCGAACAGCAGCAAGGCCTAGCGACCAGGCTCCAAAGGCAGCAGGAACAGCAACAACATGGTGGAAAAGGTGAAGCTCCAAGTCAGTCAAGGAGGGAGGCAGCAGCAGCAGCAACAAAGAAGGCCAGGATGCTCTAAAAGCGAATGATGCACACGGAGTGGACCCCACAGCAAGCCAACACAGATAAGAGAAGAGCAAGTCCCTCCTCCTTGCACCTCCTATTATCTGGTCCACCACTGGAAAGTACCACCCACCATGGGCTGGGCTCTCCACAGCAATCAATCAAGTACCGGCAGACTTGTTCAGGGGCCTTTCCAATCATTAACCTTCCACAGCTGTGCCCCAAACAGTCTGCAACTGTCAAGTTGACACCAAAATGCAACCATAACAGTGGTGATGATGGTAATGATGATAGTGATGTTGGTGGTAATGGTGATGAGGTGGTGGTGATGATGGTGATGATGATGTTGATGATAGTGATGATGATGGTGATTGTAACAGTTACTCTTAATTATTGCTGTGAGAGAGCACCCAAAGTCAATCAACTTAAGGGAGAAAGGGAGGTTTATTCAGCTTACGGTTCCAGAGGGGACAGTCTCTCAAAGCAGAGGCAGGTGGCATGGCTGGCTGGCCAAAGCTGGAGGAGGCTAAGTCACCGCAGACATCTTGGAAGCTGAGAGCTGCAGAGTGCTTGCTGCAAAGGCAGACTTCTCCTGGAGGTAGGGTGGGACTAATCCACCTCAAGGCCCACCCCTTGTGACCACCTTCCTCCAGCAAGGCTCCACCTCTCAAGGTGCCGTGACCTTGCCAAACACATGATACTGTGGGGACACATTTCAAACCAAAACAATGATGCTGATAGTGATGGTGGTGTTGATAATTGTGATCATGGTGGTGGTGATGATGACAGTGATGGTGATGATGATGATGGTGGTCGTGATGATGTTGATGATAGTGATGCTGGTGGTGGCGATGATGTGGTGGTGATGTTGGTGGTGATGGTGGTGGTGATGATGTTGATGATGATGGTGGTGATGGTGGTGGTGATGGTGATGGTAGTGATGGTGGTGGTGATAATGGTGATGATAGCGATGGTGGTGATGGTGATGGTGGTGGTGGTGGTGATGATGATGATAGTGATGGTTGTGATGTGATGGTGGTGGTGATGTTGATGGTGATGGTGGTGATGGTGGTGGTGATGGTGATGGTAGTGATGGTGGTGGTGATAATGGTGATGATAGTGATGGTGGTGATGGTGATGGTGGTGATGGTCATGGTCTTGCTGGTGGTGGTGGCGGCAGAGGTCATGGCTCAGCACCCCTGGCCAATGGAGCTCTCTCTTGCGCCCTGCAGGTGGAGTGCATCGATGAGCACCATGCCAATGAGGCCCTGGAGGAGGTAACTGTCAGCAGCCACCCAGGAGGAACAGGACTGTGCACACAAGGACCCTGTGTCTGTCCCCCTACCTGTCCTGAGGGACCGGGGAGAGGAGTCAGAACTCACTGCTGTGCGTGTCACAAAAGGCGTCTATCCCTGGCAGCCCTTTGAACGCCACGGCTGACCCCTTGGACCACCTGTCTCCAGAGAAGCGAAGTCTGCCTCCTGGCTATTCTAGCAACAGCACTGAAGCAATGTTTTTCTTAAAATTATTAACTATCATATAGTACAAAATTTGGGAAATACACAAAAAAGTTATTTACAAAACAAATGTAAATTAGGCAGGTGTGGTAGCACACACTTTTAATCCAGCCCTAGGAAGGATGGCAAGTTCAAGGCAGCCTGAGCAGCAGAGTGGGCCCTGCCCAGCGGGTGTATCTGCAGGGCCCTGGATTTGACTCCCAGCATCAAAGAAGGGAGGCCAGAAACAGGGAAGGAGCAGGAGGGAGCTGGGGGAGCTGCAAGGAGCTGGGGCAGCAGTGTGCTGCCTCCTTGTTAGACGGAGGGTCTCTGGGCAGTTTCTCTGGGCCTCTAGAATCTCACTAGGGTGGAGATGTCCCCTCCTCCCTGATGGCCACTTGGTTTTCTTCTGGAATCATCTCCCCCTGCACTCGGTCAGTCAACACATCTTGGGATACAGTGTACTGGGATGTGAGGAAGAATTTGATCATGTTCTGACTCTCGGAAAGAACATACGCAGTCTGATGTGGCCAAACCCACAGCCCTGTCCACTGCCCGCTCCCGCCCACATCCCTGCCCCTCAGCACCTGTCTGCTACATGTTCCCATCCCCGTCCTTCCCTGTCCTTGCCCCTCGCCACCCTGTCCTCTGCCGACTCCTCCCACATCCCAGGGCTCTCTCGTCCAGCTGCAGTGGAATCACTTGCCCCTCTGGCCTGTGGTGTCCAGCTGGCTGCTTCAATCCCCCGATTGGGGTCGCCGCAGAGCCCCCGTCTAGGAACCCGGCACCTTCTCCGGCCAGCCTAACGGCCACCCCTCCTCAGTCCCCTGCTTGACCTGCACTAGCTCGGGGTTAGAGGGGTGCTTCAGATGCAGCTCTCTTTGTCTTCAGCAGCTGGGACTCAAACCCAGGGCCCTCACCTACTAGACAAGGGCTCTACTGCTGAGCTGCAGCCCCGAGGCTGCAGGAGTGAGTGAGGCGCAGAGAGGTTGCGGAGCTTGTCTTGGTCACACGGCACGGCCCGCACAGGCTGGAGGCAGGACATACCCTGGGCCTTCTGCCCACCTCCTGCCCTGTCCAGAGCCAGAGCTGCGCCTTCATCGGGATATACAGCAGCACTGGCTGAGACTCGCTGTGTTCCCCACAGCTGATGCCTCTGCTCAAGCTCCAGCACCCCCACATCTCTGTGTACCATGAGATGTTCATCACGTGGAACAACGAGGTGGGTTGTGTCGCCCCCGCAGCTCAGCATGGAACCTCACGGGCCCACTACGCCTCCTACCATGCTGCCACTTGCCAGCAGGAACCACAAGGGGGTGCCTAATCTCAGATGAGACCCCCACAGCTCCTCTGAGATGAGAGAGGCCGAGGCTTCCTTTGGGAGGCAAGCGGTGGCCGACCTCCACCTCGGGGTATACTCTCGTTTCCGTGGGAGGGGCAGCCCTGGAAGTTGTCCTCTTCCCTCCCCCTCTGCCTGCTGTCCACTCGTCCAGGGCACGTGGGCCCCGTCCCACTAGCTGGCTTCTTGTCTGGCATCACATGCTAGGGAATCTGGGGGCCAAGGGCTCAGAGAGGCCGCCGAGCTCCCCAAGGCCACACAGCTTGGGAATGGCGGAGTGAAGATTCAGCCTGTTGGCAGTGGGGCCTCTGGTCTTTATAAAGAGCTTTCTCCAGCTGCAACTCCAGAGGGCTTCTGGGCGAAGATACCAAGGAGGGACGGGAGGCTAGGTGAGGGGCACCCACTGGGCATCAGGCCTTCATCCCATGGCTGCCTCACTGTCCACCTGTGCTGACCGTTCCATCCTGTCAGCTGGCCCCGAGGAAGCTTCTGGAAGGCTTCTTCCTTGCAAGTACCCCAGTGCTTCCTGACCCCCTGACCTGCTCACGGAGGACTTTTCTCTGTGGAGGGAGCCCAGTCACTCGGGCTGCTCAAACCCCTGCCAGCTGTGGGGGCTGTGGGTGGTCTCACAGAAGGGGTCTGTGTGAGTCAGGGATAGCTGCATTGCAGGGAAGCCCAGTGAGCCGGTGTGGTAAGGCTGGGGAGATGGGCAGGAGGGGTGAGAGTGGGTGGTTTTCCCTTAGCCCCGGAGCAGCCCCCAGCCTGGGCGTGGGCATCTGGCACAGGGAGGCCTCCTGTCCCGCAGATCTCGTCCCTGTTCCTCTGCCTGGTGATGGAGTATGTCCCCGAAACCCTCCAGAACGTCATTGTGAACAAGAGGAAAGAAAATGCAATCATGGAAGCTCAGGCAAGAGCCTCTGGGGCCTCCCAGTCCTGCGATCCTGAGGGCCCACGGTGGGGGGCAGGGCAGAGGGTTCGGTAGATGCTGCAGGCGTGGCTTCCTTGTGCATGTGGAGTCATCACATGCTACTATGCACGCGTCCTGGTAAGTGGGGGACATGGGGCATCCTTCACTGCGTCCCTGTGAGTGAGGGGTGACTGAGAGTGACTGAGGGGTGGTGACTGAGGGATGGGGCGCCCTACCTACACCTGCTTCCCCAGGAGCCAGCGCTGGGTTTTTGTGCTCTTCAGGCATCCAGCTGACTGTGTGTGTGCGCTCCAAGCTACACTGCCCACTAGGCAGGTGCCGCCAAGGCCCAGCCGTGCCCTGGCATACCCCTGTGGGCAGCCACCCTTCGCTCAAGGGCACGGCTGCAGCAGGCAGGGCAGGGTCTGCTACTGACCTCCTTGCTGGGAGGGAGGGATGGGGGTGTGGTTTCAGTAGGCCTGGCCGCTGGTTGGCCAGTAGCAAGGTCTCCCTCGCCCTTGCACCAGTCTCCTCCATCCAGCCGCCCGGGGTCCTGAGGTAGTTCTGTGGCTTTCACCTGTACTTGCCTAGCGCGATGTGCTGGCCCATGCCAGTAATTCCAGCTCTTGCAAGGTGGAGACTGGAAAATTAAGAGTTTGAGGTTAGGGGCTTGGAGAGGTGGCTCAGGGGTTAAGCCTCTGCCTTGAAGGTGGAAGGTCCTGAGTTTGGATCCTAGACCCCATGTATAGACACCGGGCTTCACGGGTGTGGTCTGCGTTTCTGGTCCTGGTAGGGCGGAGTCTGTGAATCTCAGGGCAGAGTAAACGAGGAGGTGGAGGCGGTCCATGGTGGTTCCTGAATTCGTCCGTGGTTCTACACACACAACACACACACACACACGCACACGCACACGCACACACACACATGCATGCACACGCACAATTGAATAAATAATAAGTAATAAATAAGTAATAAGTAATAAATAATAAGTAATAAAAAAAGAGTTTGAGGGGCTGGAGAGGTGGCTAAGGGGTTAAGCCTCCGCCTTGCAGGCGGAAGGTCCTGAGTTCGGATCCCAGATCCCACGTATAGACGCCAGGCGGAAGCGGGGGCGGCCTGCGCTTCTGGTCCTGGTAGGGTGGAGCCTGTGAATCCTGGGGCAGAAGGAGGTGGAGGCGTCCATGGTGGTTCACGAATTCGTCCGTGGTTCTACACACACACACACAGACGCACACATGCACATGCACACAGTTGAATAAATAATAATAATAAAAAAAATTAAAATTAAGAGTTTGAGATTAGCCTCAGCTAGGCCAACCTGAGCTACATAGGACCATGCGCTTCCCGTCTGTAATCATGAGCTCATTTTGGCTGTTTGGAGGTCTATGCTTGTTTGACCCTTCTGCATGGTTCACACATGGGCTGCCTTCTCTTGTTGATTTGTGGAGGTTCTTTGCATATTGGGGACACTGGTGTCCATGGAGACCAGCTGACATGTGGTAGGTGAAGCTCTTAACTGGATGGAGACCAGTGACATGGGATGGGTGAAGGTCTCAGTGGATGGAGATCAGCAACATGCAGTGGGTAAAGGTCTCAGTGGACAGAGACCAGTGACATGTGATGGGTGAAGGTCTCAGGGGACCAGCTGATGATATTCTCCCTACTGCCGGTGCAGTTGGTCCTGGCTTCGGCACCTTCCCACCCCAAGGCCCCAGTGTCTCTTCGTCTATCTTCTCAACTGAGTCACTTTCCCCTTGCTTTGGGTATGGGGTCACCCCCAGATCAGCTGGGTCTGCTTTCCTCTGAGAGCCCTCTGCTCTGGCCCCAGGCGCCATATCCACCCAGTGGTCTTGGGGGCATACAGCTGTCTTGTCACCAGGCCTGGACTGAATTTTAGATCCTGTAATTCTGAACCTTTGACCTAGCGAATGCCATGCAACCACACAGAGAGTGCACGGGAGGAGGCCGGGTCCCCCCACCCAGCTATTTGCTGACATTTGGACACATCACGCCCCTGCAGTGTCCCCTTCATAGGCCCTGTTCACTCCTGTGGCACGAAATGGCAAGGCCCAGGTCGGCCCTGCAGGCTCAGCATCTGCGCCAGCGCCAGGGCCACCTGCCTTGTGCTCCCTGTGATACTGGGTAGAGCGACTACAGACAGCGGGGTGGGCTGCAGCATGGGGTGCCTCCTCAGGGGGATTCTGGGCCCCCTCCCACACCAGCCCCCACTTGTCCCTCAGTGGATGAAGAACACGCTGAGCCAGGTGCTGGACGCCGTCGACTTCCTGCACCAGATGAACATCATCCACAGGTGACGGGCCCTCTGGGACCAGCTGCTGCCCCAGGGCTGAGGTGCCCACACCAAGGGCAGGCGTGGGCCAGGCAGGAAGGACACTTCTCACGGGCTTCGCCGATGGACAGAGCACAGCACCTCCTGCACAGCCGCCCGTGCCTGACTCATCCCAAAGGCGCAGAGCAGGGGAGCCGGTGGCCGGGTGGGGCAGTTCTAAAGTGCAAGGAAGCAGGCAGATAAGATGCCCGCTTGCCGTCCAGAGGCCGCGCCAACGTGGGCTGCTGTATCCCAGGCCCAGCCTTTGACCTGCCAGCACCCAGCTTCAGGCTCCAGGTGGAAGTGACACTTGCACCTTACTTAAAGAGAAGCTCCCATGCCCATATGTACCAAAGGAGTGTGGTGCCCACGTTCATTTCACGAGCCACAGAACAGTGGCTGTGGTCTCTAGGAGAGGAACCCAGGGTGGCTGGGACCCGTGGTGGCTGGACGTGCCCTACTCATGCTTGGTCTTCCAAAGTTATTCAGCTCATGGGCTGAGCGGGAAGA
The DNA here is from genome assembly GCA_023101885.1 of Typhlomys cinereus. Lineage (NCBI taxonomy): Eukaryota > Metazoa > Chordata > Mammalia > Rodentia > Platacanthomyidae > Typhlomys > Typhlomys cinereus. The sequence continues at coordinate 38,545 of JALPQD010000945.1, read as the reverse complement.
GGGCCGGCCCTGGTCACGTGCCAGCTCCCCCCACAACTGCATGGCACCAGGGTCTCCTTCTTGACTGCAGGAACCTCAAGCCCTCCAACATCGCCCTTGTCACCCACACCCACTGCCGACTACAGGACTTGAGTTCCCAGGCACTGATGACCCATGAAGCCAAGTGGAATGTCCGCGCGGAGGAAGGTGGCTGGGGAGGGTCAGGATGATGGGGGGCAACTGGGGAGGGTGGATGAGCTGGAGGGGCAGCTGGGGAGGGTGGATGAACTGAGGGGGCAGCTGGGGAGGGTCAGGATGATGGGGGGCAGCTGGGGAGGATGATGAGCTGGGGGGGCAGCTGGGGAGGATGGATGAGCTGGGGGGCAGCTGGGGAGGGTCAGCATGATTTGGGGGGCAGCTGGAGAGGGTCAGCATGATTTGGGGGGCAGCTGGGAAGGATGGATGAGCTGAGGGGGGGCAGCTGGGGAGGATGGATGAGCTGAGGGGGGGCAGTTGGGGAGGATCAGGATGATTTGGGGGGCAGCTGGGGAGGGTCAGGATGAGATGGAGGGTAGCTGGGGAGGGTGGATGAGCTGGGGGGCAGCTGGGGAGGATGGTGAGCTGAGCAGTGGGGAGGGAGCATCTTGGGCTCCAGGGGGCAGGGGCTTGGTGCTGGCTCTTTACTCAGAGGGTCCACACAGTCCCCCTGCCTTGGGTAAACTCGAGGACACCCCCCAACCCACCAGCCTGAGAAGTCCATACCCAGGTCAATAGTTGTTGTACCCCAAAGGTGGTAATGCTGCTAGGGAGGGGAGGAAGCCCCAGAAGGAAAGAAGCTACACCAGGGGGTGCAGAGGACTCCGGTTGAGGTGCTGGTCATGCGTGTCCTGTACTGACCTACATGGCCCAGGAGAGAGGGCGGGGAGCAGACCTGAGCCCCTTCCTTTGAGAAGATGGGGTGGGGAGTGGACATAAGCCCCTTCCTTTGAGAAGATGGGGTGGGGAGAACACGTGAAGATTCAGAGAGGCAGGGTGGCAGCGTCTGGTCCTCTGCACAGAGGCTGGCAGTGAGCAAGGGGGTGGGCACACAGGTTGATAGATGGGTAGCACATGGGTGGATGGGTGGGCAGCAGCCATGGCACGGGTCCTTGGTGCGCAGCCCTTTGCTCTGTGGTTGGAGAATAGAGGTTCAGAGATGGAGGAGGGGGTGGGAAGGAGAGAGACAGAAAGAGAGAGAATGGGCATGGGCCTGTCACAGTACACATGTGGTGGTCAGAGGACGGTTGGTTCTCTCCTAACATGAGCCCTGGGGCTCAATCCCAGGCCCCCTGACTCGCTTGTGAGCCTCCAGGTCTCCGGGCTCGCTTGCGGGCCCTCTGCCTACGAGCCATCTCACTGGCCCAACTCTGGTTTTTTTGGCTCCTACCTTGCTCTGGCTTAGAAGTTGTCCAGAGGTCCTGGCATTCACAGGGATCAGCTGCTGAGACGGCACGGGGTACGCTTGTGCCTTCCTGGCTTGGCCTCAAAGGCTACAGGACAGTGGCTGTCGCTGCCCAGGGCTGCTGCTCACCTCGCCCAAGGAGGGCAACAGAGGGACTCCTCTCAGGGGCACATGAGGGTGCAGTGAGGAGGGCCGTGCTACTGGGGTGGTACGAGCCTGAAGTCCTCTCTCTGGGGGCGGAGGCTAAAGGATAAGAATTCAAGGCCACCTTGGGCTACAGGAGACCTGGAAAACAGGGGGGTTCTGCCCTGCCCCCCAGGGAGCAAAGGACTCAGTGGGTCCCCCACCTTGCCCCTGCCCACAGACCCCTGTCAGAAATCCTGGATGGCTCCGGAGGCCCTCAAATTTTCCTTCACCCAGAAAGCAGACATCTGGTCGCTGGGCTGCATCATCCTGGACATGGCCACCTGCTCCTTCCTGAGCGTGAGTCGCCCCTGCTTCTCTCCACAGGGCTCCCTAACCCTCCTGGGGCCCGGGCGTCAGGGGTCAGCCTCACGGCCGGGCATGCTCAGGATAGCCACGCTCTCTCCTGGCAGGACGCGGAAGCCATGCACCTGCGTAAGTCCCTTCGCCACCACCCGGGCAGCCTCAAGCCCATCCTAAAGACCATGGCGGAGAGGCAGATCCCCTTCACCGACATCTTCTGCTCTCTCCTGCCCTTCATGCTGCACATCAAACCCAGAGACCGACTAGCAATCAAGTGAGTTCACGGCTGCTGGGGGTTTAAAATTTTATAGGATTTTACTTGTGTACACGCACACAGTGTGCAGCATGTGCCATACCACGAAGAGGTCAGAGGCAACTGTAGAGTCAGTTCTTTCCTTCCGTCATGTGGGCTCCAGGGTTTGAACCTATGTCATCAGGCTTAATGGCAAGCCCCTTTACCTGCCTGCCATCTCATGGCCCCCTGGGATTTTTATTTTAACCTAGTAATTAAATAGCCTCTTTCTGCCCGAATGTAAATACACCAGAGTCCTGTCTGAGGACCACACACGGCTGGACCTGTCCCCGGCCTGCCTGGAAGTCAGAAATCTTGGATGCAAAGATCCTTTCTTATGGGAGCAGCTCTTACTTCGTAGCCCAGGCTAACTTTAAGCTTCTCGCAATCCTCACACCTCAGTTTCCAGAGTGTTTTACAGGTGTGCGCCACTGTGCTTGGAATGAGTCTGAACTCTGATGGAAGGATCCCCACTTCCCATCAAGCACAGCTCCAGGCGTCCCCACATTTTCCTGGATCAGCACAAATCACCAGTAAACCTGCGGTTATGTTTCTTTTTGTCGTTTGGAATATTTTTAAATTTATTGTGCATGCACGTGTGTGTGTGTGTGTGTGTGTGTGTGTGTATCAGAGGGCACTGTGTGTCCCTGTGGGGAACCAAGGGTGACTTCAGGAATCATCCTGGATGCTTCTACCTCCTTTTTGCTTCACTCTGGGATTTCTCAGGCTCCACCCACCAGGGCTGGTAGTGCAGGCCACTGCTGTTTCCTCCTGGAGGTTATTTTATGTGGACTTGGGATCCGAACTCAGGATCTTCTGCTTGTGAGGCAGAGTCTTAACCCCTGAGCCATCTCTCCCCAGCTCCCGTTTATGATCCCTGAAGGCTAAAGTGCCAAGACCATCCTGGGGCCCTGAGATCGAGTCCTGGGTCACAGCAGGGCCATGGAAGTGGAGGTCCCCATGCATGTTAGAGGGGCTGTCAGTGTCTGGGCTCCTGGAGCCAGAGCCCCGGGAGCCCCAGGAATCCAGCTTGCTGTCCACCCTCCCAGGGACGTGACCCGGATCATCTTCAGCAACGTGGCCTTCAAGGACTCCTGCCTGAATCTGACCCTGGACCGGCACGTGGTGCCCACGTTCTTGACTGACATTTTGCTGGAGGGCAGCGTGGTCAACATTTTAGGTGATGGTGGGAACGAGAGGGTGTGGCAATGGTGGTGGCCTGATAGCTCTGGCAGTTGGGGCATCCCGGGTGGCCTGTATGTGACCAGTGGGCTGGAACAGCTCCCAGGACCCTCCATCCTCCATCCAAGTGCAGGATGCACTCAGCGCCTCGCCCCTCAGCGCATGCTCCGCAGCCTTGCTGTGTCTGGTAGGCGCATCCCCACGCAGCACCAAGACCTGCTCACTGCATGTCCCCAGAGCCCCGTGCCCCAGAGACAAGCACCCAGAGACTTGGGCTTGATGCTGCGGTCATCAGGCCTGAATGGTTCCATCTGAAAAGTGGGGGTGGTCTGGCACAGACAGCGACAGGGACCCCCACGCCCTCCTGTTTCTGCAGGTGTAATGCACACCTTCTCCAGCCTGCCCGAGGTCCAGATCAGAGCCATGAAGAAGATCCTGACGATACCAGAGGATGAGCTAGGTAGAGCCCCTGGCCCGTCCTCTGCCCTTCCCAGCAGCCCCTGGGGCAGTCTCTTTGGGAAAGGTAGCAGCCATCCCTCACTGCAGGCTCTAGAACGTGCTGCTGTAGACACCATGTAAGTGGTCTGGAATCTTCCAGATCCCAAGAGGGGAGGGAAGGATGAGGAGAGGGCTGCCTCTCTGTATGTCAGGAGCTCATAATACGCCCCCCCCCCCCAGGGAAGCTGAAGCAGGAGGATTGAGAGCTGCAGCCACCCTGAGCTATAGGGGGAGACCTTGTCTCAAAAAAAAAAAAAAAAAAAAAGTGAACCTGTCACCTGACAGGCTCAGGCAGAGCGTGAGCCTGGCTGAGCCCTCGGGTCTGGGCTGCTCCACCCGCTCCTGTGGCTCAGCCGTCACCTGTCCCCCAGGCCTGCCGTGGCCCACAGAGCTGCTGCAGGAACTCGTCACCTCCATGAAGCAGCACGAGAGGATCTTCGACGTGCAGCTCACCACCTGCTCCCTGCTGCTGCACGTCATGGGCCAAGGTGTGGGGGACTCCCGCCATCCCACCCGGCTCCTGCCCCAGGCGAGGCTCTGACCCGGCCCTGCATGACAGAGGGGCAGCTCAGGAGTCTGTGACAAACTCCTTGCCATGGGGCTGACCCCCAGAAGCTTGGAGGGGAGGGTATGGTGCCAGCAGGGGGCAGCAATGTGCCCGGGGCCCTGGGCCCCCACAGCTCAGTTCTTACCTGACTCCATGGTTCATGGGCAGAGGTCCAAGGACACATTTCAGCAGTCAGGTCGGTCACTTCCTCCACTCTGGAGGCTTCTGGGGCCTGAACTCGGCTTACCAGGTCTGCAAGCAGGCACCTACGCTGAGTTACCTTGCCGGCCCCTCTTTCTAGTTTCCTTTTTAAAAATAATTTTGAAATGCATATGCATATATATATGCATACACACATATATAATCAAACATACATGGATGGAGGGATGGAGAGGGGGAGACACATATGTACACTGTGGCTTGTGGGCAGAGATGAGGACAACTTGGGGAGGCCAGTAATCCCCCTCCACCACGTGGACACCTGGGGTTGAACTCGGATTGCCAGGTTGGGGCAGACGTTCTCTCGGGGTCGCTCCTCCAGCGCCAATGCCGAGGCTTTAACTGTGTCTCTGAAGCATCTTTTTTCTCTTTTGGTGTGTGTGTGGGGGTCACACTCAGGCCTTCATTCCTGCCACGCTCAGTCCCAGCCGCTATTTATACAAATGATTACCTCGCCCTACAAGGCTGGACAGACCCAGCAGGCTCTTGGAGACAGTGCTGGCCCAGATACTGTGGGTGGGCATGCCACCCATCCGTCATGACTGCAGACTGCACAGAAACCCGCCCGGAGCCTGGGGAACAAGGCAGACGCTAGGAAGGGAGATGCCCACCCCTGCTCCCCCCCAGTGCTCGGGCTGGGTTGACCCAGGCTGTTCCTTTCTCCTGAGCAGCTCTGGCGCGTGACCCCGAAACCCACATCCCCTGGGACAGCACCATCATGTCCTACCTGGTGTTCACGATGCGGACCTACCCCAACTCGAAGCAGCTCATCACCATGGCCTACAACCTACTGTCCATCATCTCCAGCCAAGGCGGGTGTGCCGGCCTGCTCGCCTCTCCCCATGCTCAGGCCGAACACTGCCCACCGGGCTGGGAAGTGAGGGCTGTTCCCAGGGGCTCTGCTCAGAGGCTGCTGCTCCTCCTGGCCTTCTCGAGGACAGACCTTTGCAGACCCTGGTTCCCTCGAGAGGGGTACTGCTGACTACACACTAGGCCTGTCCACAGACACACCATCCACTTCAAGCTGACCACACGCTAGGCCTGACCAGACACACTGAACAAGCTGACCACACGCTAGGCCTGACCAGACACACTGTCCAAGCTGACCGCACGCTAGGCCTGACCAGACACACTGTCCAAGCTGACCGCACGCTAGGCCTGTCCACAGACACACTGTGCACTTCAAGCTGACCACACATTAGGCCTGTCCACAGACACACTGTCCACTTCAAGCTGACCACACATTAGGCCTGACCACAGGCGCATCGTCTGCTTCAAGCTGTGCTGGGACTAGGGGGCTCACTGAAGCCCACCTGAGCAGCGCCTTCTCTACGCCACTCACGTACAGGCACTGGTCTCTCTAGCAGAAATCAGGGAATGTCTGGTGGGGAGCTGGGTCCCTCCTTGTTCCTCTGCTCCAGATCCACTGAGCTCACTTGGGGGACAGAAAGGACGGTCACTGGTGTAAGTGGACAGCTGAGCAGGCGGGTTTGGGGTCCTGGAAAAAACAAGAGAGGCTCCCAGGCCGGCAGCTATCGTGAAGGAGCTACGGTGGCTGCAAATCAGGCCTAATGGGTGGAGGCGCTGGGGGAGGCTTGAGGACAGGGATGGTCCCTCCAGGACCAGGACCGGGGAGGGCTTCCTGGGGCTTCCCTCGATGCCTCTGGGCTTCCGCAGGCTCGGCCCCTGAGGAGCTGCAGGCGCTGGGGCTGTTTGAGCTCCTCCGGGAGCACCTGGATCTCTTCCAAGATGACAAGGAGATCTGCCTGGCCGTCCTCAGCCTGCTCTGGACCCTGCTGGTGGACGGTGAGACCCTCCCCTTCCCAGCCCTTTGCGGGAGACCTGCTGGAGTCTCCATTGGGGGGGCAACTTCGGCTCCTGTGAAGCTCTCCTGAGAACCTGGCACGTGGGCACAGGAGAGCAATGGTAGACAGGCTAGGCCTTCGGACCGCCCTCTTCAGTGAGCAGTTACTGGGCCCAGAGGTCAGCCGAGCTCCAGGCCCTCCTGGCTTTGGTTCAGGATGGGATCCCCAGCCCCAGTTGAGCACTGTCGTGTCTGGAGGTTGTCTGGTCCAAGGAGAGAGGGAGGGCTCCAAATGCAGTGAGCCCAGAAAACCTAAGGGTCCCCGCTAGCCCCTAGGGGGTACCCTCAACTCTAGACAGTGGAAAGCTTACTTCCATTGCTGAGATAATGTTTCTGCTCTCTTACACCTGGTGGGAGGCTGTGGAGAGGGGTCTCCTGCTCACACCCAAAGCCGGGGTGTCCCCCACCCATGTTCCAGAGTTGATAGTCCTGGTGGACAAAGACCCCCTGGAGAAGATCCCACCCCTGGTCATCCGGGCGCTGATCAACCATCCCGAGGATGTAGGGGTGGCAGAAGCCGGCTGTGCGGCACTGTGGCTGCTGTCCTTGCTGGGTGAGCTGCGGGGCTGGGGAGGGGGCCCTGGGCACTGCTGGGGCACGGGGCTGGGGAGGGAGTACAGGGCTGGGGAGGGGGCGCGGGGCTGGGGAGGGGCCCTGCGCACATGGGCAAGGACACGTCTGCAGGTTGCACCAAGGAGCAGCAGTACGAGCCAATGGCGATGCTGTTCCTGAGAAGCATCCAGCTGTGCCCTGCCCGCGTGCTCCTGGTGAACAACGCCTGCCGCGGCCTGGCCAGCCTCGCCGCGCGCTCAGGTGAGCTGGGAACAAGTCTCGGCCCTGCCGCGTGGCTGCCGCCGTCCCAAGCTGAAACGGGCAGAACAGCAAAGCGAGAAAAGCAAAATAATTGGTCTTCCTGGCTTCCTGGAAGTACCACCGAGGTGTCTGCACTGAGCTTCATGCCATCCTGGCACAGCACACCATGCCTAACTCGAGCTCAGGCCAGACCACCCAGCAGGCCTGACCCGGATCCTCCGCTCCTCCAGCTATCGCCTCAGGGCCTTTTCCACTCGGTTCCCCCCAAGCTTCTGGGTCTTGTTGACGGGCCTCCCAGGTCTGCTCACTCTTGCAACCCAGAACCTAGAGGAGGTCCAACCCCACTGCTGCAGGACGAAGGCCTCTGCACAGGGCGGTGCCGCCCCAGGCTGAGCTTGGACAGGCAGGAGACTCCTCCCTCAGAGCCACACTGGTGCCTCAGTTTCTCTGAGGAAGAGGTCTGGGGCTGCACTTGCCAGGCTAAGCTCGCCGGCCACAAGCAGGGCGAAAGGCCACACTGCCGCGAAGCAGGTTGCACAGCTGCCTCTGCCAACGGTCTTTTCAGACCTCAGGGGTCCCCTCCCGAAGCTTGACACCCTGACAACTGTCGCTGCACCTCCCAGGGGGCATGGGGCACAGGGCCACCTCAAGATGAGAACCAGGCTCCCTGCGCCCCCCCAGAGCTGGTGGCCTTCAGAGTGGCGGTGCTGGAGGAGGGCAGCAGCGGCCTGCAGCTCCTGCAGGAGATCTACCAGTTCTACAAGGACGACCCCGAGGTGGTGGAGAACCTCTGCATGCTGCTGGCCCACCTGGCCTCCTACAGTAAGGACTTGCCGCCCGCCCCCTGGGAGCCATTGCTGAGAGCCCAAGGTCCTGGAGCCGTCCTCCCCTGAACGGGGGAGCCGCTGGGCCTCATGACCCTCTCTGTCCACAGAGGAGATCCTGCCAGAGCTGGAATCTGGCGGCATCCGGGAGCTGGTCCAGGAGATCAGGGAGCGCTTCACCTCCAGCCTGGTGAGTAGCGGGGGCATCTCCAGCAAGTGGCGCTGAAGCCCCCAGACCTGGCCTCAGTTGAGAATACCCATGTGGCACTGGGCCACACTCAACCAAGAGAGGCAGAGCCGGAGCGCTTCTGGGTCCTGCCAGAGGCTGTATGCCCACGAGAGTTTCTCCCTGCAGGAGCTGATAGGCCACGCGGAAGCTGTGCTGCGCGCACTGGATGCTGCCGTGACCCTCGACCCCCAGGAGGGGGAGCAGGACAGAAATGCCCAGCGGGCTGACCTCAGGGCCTCCCTCCGGCAGAAAGCTCCTCCCTAGGCCCTGCTGTGCAGCTGTCAGTCTCCAAGACCAGCACTGTATCCACTCTTAGAGACTAGTAAAGCTAGAGCTGTTCCTGGTGTGCTGTAGCGTTCCTGGTGCGTGTGCCAGCTGTGGAGGCATAGTCCTGCCCAGCCTCAGAGGGTTCTCGATGAGACAGAAACCAAGCCTCTGCACACTCCATTTACACATCCATTTATCTTTCAAGTGCTGGGCCCAGGAACCTGCACACGCTAAGCAAGTGCTCCCGCCTGGTCCACAGCTGCAGCAGCCCGGCCCACGGCTGCATTCAAAACAAACATCTGCCTCGACATACGCAGCAGCCTGTTCTACAGTCTCAGGCAGTTTTAAGACCTTAGGTTTGGTTCACTGTGCATTGGCATCCGGGCCAGGCCCACTGGCAGCTCAGGGGCGCAGACCAGGTCTGAGCTGAAGGACTCCCAACCCAGCAAGTCCCTCTCCAAGCTCTTACAGCTACAAGGATGTCCCCAAAAGGGGAGCGCTCTGCGGTCCAGATGTACCAGTAACTGCTGACTGCAGACACATGACCTGGGTCCCAAGACCCAGCAATGCTGACTCCTCGACCACAAGAGGAAAACCAGCTCCTCAGAGGAAGGTGGTGAGCACCCAGGCCAGACTCGGATATCCTCTGGTGGGCAGCATCCGTGTACGGCCAGGCATGCCCATCCTGCATGGCCGAGCCTGAAGAAATCCAGCAGCTCGTGCACCACGGCCTTGCAGCCGTGACTTTAGAAATGTTCTGACTTCTTGCTTTGGTGGGACCTGACGGGCCCATGACCTAATCCCCTCACCACTGGGCCGAGGCACCACAGTGGAAGGTGGCACGGAGGGCCGCACTAGGCATGCTCCTTGCAGGGGTCTGGGGCTGCAACCGGGGGACGGCGGTCTCTGGCGGTGCTCTCCCAGGTCCGCTTCACTGTGGTGTAGAGTCTCATCGCTGCCTGGGCGTCCTGGACCTGAGGGACACATGGCAATGCTGACCATCCAGCCAGTGATCACGTGGGGCCCCGGATCACTTGGGACCAGCCCACTAGTACTGAACCCCACGCTGGCCACGTTGGGACCTCAACCAAGTGAAGCGCATGGCTTCTCAGAGGCGCACCCCGTGCACGCGGCCCTCAGAGGCACACCCCATGCACGTGGCTCTCTGTGGACTGAGCAGAAAGGAAACCTCACGTGGAAGGAGCTGCGAACAGAAGCTGGGATGGGCCGAGGCCCACCGCAGAGCTGGCAGGGCGGGGACCTGCTCACCAGGCCAGCACAGCCCGCCTGGACCAAGGGCCTTGGCCACACAGTTCCAAAGGGGCCTTTGTTGTGGTCTGAAGTGCTCTGTCCCCCAGTGCTGGTCTGAAGTGCTCTGTCCCCCAGTGCTGGAAGCTTGGTCATCAGGGTGTCATGTGCTGGGTGATGGACCTTCCAGCACTAGTCTAGCGGGAGATCGAAGGGCACCCCGAGAAAGCACGAGAGGGAATTCGTCATTGGGATGCCAGTTATGCTCGGCATGATTGTTGCTCTGGTCTCCGGTACCTGGCACCACATCTCCCCTCCCCCACGTCATCGGCCACCATGGTGCCATCAGCACGTAAGTACAGCCACCTCCAGAAAGAGCTGAACAGACGTCTTTTCATCAAAAGGGCCCCAGCTTTAGGTCAGCAGGAGGTGGACACAGCTTTTAGAAAGCCTCGTGAGTTTATTCCCGTACCTGCAGCGTGGCAGCTTCTTTGGGTAAGGACTGATTAGTTAGACTGAACAGTTAAGATTCACTCAACATTTCTTAAACCTTACTCCCAGTCTGCGGTCAGGTGCACACACCCAGGTTCCAGGGTCCTCAAGAACACTCACCGAGCAGTGCTCTGCCTGCTGGATCTTGATCCCCAGAATCTTCTCAGAAAGCTGCTTCAGAGACGGCCTTCCACTCTGCAGGATAGAACACGCAGTGCAGGTCATGCCATCCCTGCGTGACCTGCAGCTTCCTTTCAGGGGGTGCTATGGCGTCCAGGGCCACTAGTGGACTGCAGCTTGTGACACTGCCCATCACAGATCTGGGGGACTCTGGGGATGGCCATGCGGCTCTGTGGTAGAATGTTTTCTTTTTTTTGAAAAACTTTTTTTGAATTTTTTTTTATTCAATTGTGCATGTGTGCTCGTGTGTGTGTGTGTGTGTGTGTGTATATGTGTGTGTGTGTGTGTGTGTGTGTGTAGAACCACAGATGAATTTGGGAACCACCATGGACCGCCTCCACCTCCTCGTTTACTCTGCCCTGGGATTCACAGGCTCCGCCCTACCAGGACCAGAAACGCAGGCTGCCCCCGCTTCTGCCCGGCGTCTATACGTGGGGTCTAGGATCCGAACTCAGGACCTTCCGCCTGCAAGGCAGAGGCTTAACCCCTGAGCCGCTCATCTCTCTAGCCCCCAGTAGAGTGCTTTCGTAACATGGGCAGGTCCTGGGTTCCATTCCCAGCCTTCACCTCCCACCCGGCTCCTGGTGGTCTCAGACAAGCAGCATGCCCTGACCCTAAGCCCACTGTGGAGCCCACTATGCACCAAACTCAGCCTCCTTCCCCATTTTCAAGGCTGGAGATGACAACTGCATCCTCTCTTTTCTGAGGCTCTGGAATTGAACTCAGGTTTTGACCAGCATTCCACTGCTGAGCTAACCCAGCCCTACTGTAGCCCAGGTTGGGTCAGCTTATAGGTATGAGCTATCACATTCAACACACTTTTTAAAGGCTAAAATGTAAAGCAAAGCAAAAATCCCTGTAATCAGTGGCCAGAACCAGACACAGAAGCTGCCCTACTCATCCTGCAGGGTGGGTGCTCATCCTGCAGGGTGGGTGCGGATGCGGATGCAGATGCTGCCCAGGTCTTACCTTCACTTGACACTTGAAAGGTTTGTATTTCTGGGTGTCCCGGATTTTCTTTTTTGGATGATCAAGAAACAGTACCTAGAAGAAAATGACTTCTTAGTGGTAGTGGAAGCTGTTTTTTTCTGAAGAACATTTCACAGGGCATCCCAGGACATAACATACACTCAGGAAAAAGGTGTGGCTGTGAGTTCAAACTTCTGAAAGATGACCACTCTGTCTTAGGGCAAATCTTGAAATCAGGGTAGCAGAAGCCATTGGTTAGCCAGCAACCAACCAGCTTCTGTATTTGACTTGGTTGTATACACGGGAAGCCAGGAGTGACTGTGAGCTCAACGGTCTTTCACACTCACAGTCTGCACAGGGATTCACCAGAGAGGGACCGGTGCTCTAGTGGCTTCTACAGACTCAACTTGGCACAAGCACCAGGTAATTTCTAATTGTTAAACATCATCTGTCTATTTGTGTTGGGGATGATGCACATGAGGCACACGTTCTACCATGGAGCTCCATCCTAACCCCATGGTTAGGAGGAAGTGTGGCAACCATTCAGAGGTCCTCGGGACACGGGGCGCGAGTGGACCGCGCCCGGGAAGGCAGTGTCCGTCGTGTCTGCCCCTGACAGGACGGCACTGGGAGGAGCCCTCAAAGCTCAGCTATCCCCTCCCACTGAGCGGGCCAACGTGTGGCCAACCTGAGAAGTCCCCACCTGCCGAGGGAGCTACAGCAGCAGCTGTCCTATGGCACATGCACAAGCCCCGGGCTCAGCTCTGCCATCCGCAGAAGATTAATACAATCTGTTTACACAGCAGGCTGCGCGCCCAGCATCAGCGTGATGCTCAGACACAGGCAAAATGGACACGGGCGGGGGCTGACGTCGGGCTGCCTGCTCCTTGAGACAGGCCGCCACTGAAGTCGAGCCTCTCAAAACAACAGCAGAGCTCAGAGGAGCAGCTGACTTCCTTCTGAGTGCATGGATCACAAGGCCAGCAATGGGGGGGCCCGGCCCCAGCACCTTCAAGTCGTGGTGCAGCGCGTGCCCCACCAGAATCCTGCCCTTCAGCATTTCTGCCACTTCCTGCTTCACGACTTCAAATTTTTCTCCTGAAAACCAAAGTAAACAGGGGTTCTTATCAGCAATAAACTGTTGTTGGTTCCCTGAGGGAAAACAAAGGGAACAGTCAGGTGCCCAGAGTCCGAGGGGTAATAGGAGTCTGGGAGGGACCCCACGTGCCCGTGCCCTGTGCACTCACCCAGGCTGGCCAGTCAGCTAACCCGCCACTGTCCCCAGGAAAGCAGGAGCTGAGGAAAGCAGGGTTCCTCCCACACCTGGTGGGGGCCTGTGCCCCAAGGGGGACGACGTGGACTTCCCGGGCAGATCTGCTACTCCCAGCTCCTGAGAGTCCCCTCCTCCTCACAGACCCACCCAACTCAGCCCGAGCTGAGTGGACTGTCCGTGTTGGGACAGAAACCAAGAGCTACAGGTCAGCCTGGGGCTGGGGAGCAGCCGGGCCCCCATGCCAAGCACACAGGCCGTGTGCGGTGGGAACAAGAGGACAGACGTGCAGGTGCAGCACCGTCACGGTGAGGTCTCCGGGCGCCCTGTCACACCACGCACGCACCTTCTTCCTCCCAGGCACCTTCCTGCCTGGCTCCCCTCTGCTGGCGCCCCCAGGCTGCTCTAGTCACAGTTCAGAGAACAGGCGGACGCTGTGCGCTCCCCTCACTAGTGAGTGCACAGAGTCTGTTCTCGGGTACCCAGCTCCCATCCGCAGCCCCCTTGCCCCTCACGGCCTCCCTCCCGAGCCTAAGCACACTGTCCTTTGGGCCTCAGTGCCACAGGACGCAGGGCAACCCAGAGACCACCTGTGTGCAGAGCACGTGGCACAGCCACATGGCAGCCGCCAAAGGCGTGCTCATATCTAAAAAGCGCGGTCTCAGAGGGAGGCCGTGCAGGATGTGTAGGGTGCCGAGTGCCCACCAGGAAAGAAGGAAAGGTGGGAAACGGGCCAGTTATTGTCCCGGCGTACCCTGCTTGAGGTTCTCGGGCCGGATCCCACTGACCGCTGTCCTGTAGTCCGTCACGGGCTCGGCTGGCGTCACGTACTTGTCATAAACACACTTCCCATACTGGTTCACCACGGATACGCGGGCTACGATGCTGTCCTCCCCCTTGGGGCCCACGCCCACCATCTCACAATCCAGGGCCAAGGCTTTCGTCAGGCTGAAGGGATCAAAGGTCCAGTGTAGTTAAATACGGTACACGGGGCCTTGAGGTCAGACCTAACGGATCCGTGGACCGAGCCCCGGTCAACACCAGCACCAATTACAAGACAAGACTGGGCAGTCGTGGCTCGGTGCTAGTTCCCTTCAGCTGCCCTTGCTGCACCCAGCCCAAAGGCAGAGCGCTGCCAGCAGCCCCAGCCCGAGCCCCGCTTACCCACTGAAGGCCTGCTCCTTCACCAGGGACACTGGGCGCTCGCCCTGGCCCAGCTGTCTCCGTGCCAGCATGGCCGCCTCTGGGCCCAGAGCAGCCTCGATGTCTGCAGGGTCCACGTCATCAAACCAGATGTCGTCCCTAGGAGGCAGAGATGGAAGGCGTGGGTGCCGCATTCTGGGCTGGCCCTCAGCAAGGGCTGCGCTGGCTGTGCGGGCTCAGCCGAGCGGCCGGCTGTGTCGGAGCAGCCAGCTGTGCCAGCTGTGCCAGAGCGGGCGGCTGTGTCACTTTCCTTTCACCGCTGTTCTTTTCAACAGGAGAACCCATTATCCAGATGTAGGAATTACACGTACACCCCGAGAGCATAACCAGAAACCATGACCCCTCCCGCAGGATGACACTGGTGTCTTCTATGAATCGCACAAGTGTTGCTGCCACGGACTATAAGGCAAACTTGTGGTTAGGTCTCCCACTTTTCAGAACAGTGAGTCAGGCCAGCGCCCGGGGCTCCCAAGTGTCCGCTGAACCCCAACTCTCAGGCTCAACTTCAGCCTGTTCCTCAAAAAGTTCCCGCTGACGCACTGGACATAGAGGTCCTGCCCACCTTCCCTCTGGGCCTATCCTGACCACCCTTGTGCAGTCACTGAAGTTAAGCGTCTGCCTGTCATCCGGCTTATATCAGTCTGAGCAGGAAGGGCGCAACCTTGTTCCCTCTGCAACCTCCCTCCACCCGACAGATCTGTCCAGAAGACACAAGGGAGGTGGCCAAATCCACATTCTGTCACCTTGAGCAGCCATGCCCCAAGCGCCCATGACGCCTCCAGGTGAGCTGCCACCCCAGTGCTCACCTAGGAGCCAGCAGACACTGGGTGGAGCCCGCTGACCTTGGGGTCCCTGGAGACCACACCCAGGTCCAAGGACACAGAAACCTGCCTTGAGCCACTCCACAGCGGAGAAGTGCGAACGGGCTTCATGCAGAGGTCCTTCTGGGATGGGCGCACGTGTGTGCCACATGTTCCTGCCGGCCGTGTCTAGTGCCATACTCTGCACTGGGACCCAGAGACCCAGGTGACGTGAAGGGGGGCTGCTTTCCCCCGTGGGAGAAGCTGGAAGCACAGGAGCACTACAGCTCAGTGAGGAAGCCGCCGGAATGCCTGGAGGCGCCAGTGGTTCAGGGCTGTCTCCGTTGCGGGCATCAAAGCAGAGAGAGGTGGTACTCACTCGGTGGGCGCGGGTGGGGCTGAGGCCACTGCTGCCTCCCGAGCCCTCCTCTTGTGCTTGCCGCCCCCATGCTGAGGAGAGACGTCACCATGTGTCCTCTTGGCTCCTTTCTTGTGTTCTGCCCCGCTGGTCTTCGTGATGGCAACTGGCGATTTCCCATCCTTCTTAGAGGCAGAAGCCACAGGACCCCTGGTGGTCTCCTGGGCTTGTCTCGGTTCTGTCCAACGTCTCTTTTCTGTTCTGCTGGATAACTTTGGGTTTTTTGAAACCCATCCGAGAAGCAGGAGGTTCTTCTGGGACCTGTGATTTTTGTCTCAGCAGCTAACGGAATAAAAAGAGCCATTCTTAATTTTGAACCAAGTACTGGAGACACAGCTCAGGGGTGAAGACTCTATCTTGCAAGCAGAAGGACCTGAGTCCAGATCCTGGGTAACTCTAAAAAGTGTCAGGCAGAAACAGCGACAGCCTCACTTCCAGTTCTGGAAGGCAGAGCCTGGAAAATCCCAGAGCAAAGCCAAGAAGAGGTAGAAGCAGTCCAGAATGATTCCTAAAGTCACCCTTGGGCCTCCACAAGGACACATGGTGCCACCAACACACACACACACACACACACACACACACACACACACACACACACACAGAAAATGTGAACCAGCATACGACGGACTGAAGAAACGTGCATCGACACGGACAGGCTTCCTGTCAGCATCTCAGTCACAGGGCTGGGAAGCTTGTCTTGCTTGCTTCAGTGTGCAGCCCGACCACCCAGCCTCCCTTTCTACGACAGGTAAGCTCCTCCACAGGTAAGCGCCTGAGGGACTAACAGCCCAGAGCACCTCGCTGAGCCTGGGGACAGGGTGTAGGGCAACCACACGAGGACCACGTTCCCCACACTCTCTCCAGAGGGTGGCTACAGCCCAGTCTGCGAAGATGGGGCTTCGGTCAGCACGGGGCACAGCGCTGAGCTGCTCAGTAAGCCTGTGACTTGGTAGCAACCAGCTGAGAGACAGGATGTCTTAGACTTAGATGTTCACAGAAATCAGAGGAAACGCCAAGATCCCATCCCATGTGTTTAATTTTACTTTACATTCTTGAGAAAAGAGCTGGTGCTTAGAAGTCATACACAATCCCAGGACGGCAGGAAAATCACTAGGAATGCCCACAGTAAGATAAAGAACTAAGTGTCTTTGTATTCTAGAGATTCTTTAGTACTGGCTCCATGGCATATACTCCAGAAAATTATCTGAAGGCCGACAGAGCCAAATGATCCGGCCAGGTGAACTTAGGTCAAGTTTCTCAAGCTGAGTCTCAATTTTCCTGGGGGCAGGAAACCCCGGCAGCAATATTAGCTAATTCCAAAGACTAAGAATTAGAGCGAGGGCAAGAGGCTAGGAGGAATGCGGTGTGCTGGAGGCCAACGTGATTTGCAGGGAGTTCCCATGGCCTGGATTCACACAGTGGGTCCTTTCCTCGACCCCCTCCCCTGGGTTCCAGGGTCAGACTGCAACAATGGGAAGTTTCATGAACCTTCTGGATACACCAGGAAAAAATGAGGTAGCTCAAGTCTCTCATGCTGGCGTTGTGGATGGCAGCGAAGTACAGATAAACTGCACCGACCCTGTGGTGGAGGGCGACACGCACGGGTACAACTGGGCGCAAGGATTGCAACGCCCACGTACCGCCGCCAGCCCCTCCACCGCGTGCCAGCCACCAAGAGCCGGGAGTAGTGTGGGTGCAGCTGTGTGGGGGAAGCCGTGTGGGTGGAGCAGTGTGCGTGGAGCAATGTGGGTGGGGCAGTGTGGGTGCAGCAGTGTGCGTGGAGCACTGTGGGGGGAGCAGTGTGGGTGCAGCAGCGCGCGTGGAGCAGTGTGCATGGAGCAGCGCGCGTGGAGCAGCGCGGGTGGGGCAGGGCGCGTAGCCTTCCTCCACGCGTGTTTGGGGCCGCGTGTCCTCCACGCTGCGCGGCTCAGGGTCCCTCACCTCCTGCAGCGCCTTCCAGTTTCGCGAGAAGTCCTCGGGCGCCGTGGGCGGGCGCCCCGCGACGGCTGCGGGGGTCCCGGGGCCGCCCTGCGCCCGGCTCCTCCCGGGCCTCCTCTTGGCTTTCAGCCGCGCGGGCTTCCCGGCCGACGGCGGCCGTGGGGAGGGCGCGCTCGGGGCGCCCACGGAGGCCGGGGTCTTCGCCTTCATGCTCCGCGGCGAGCCGAGCGCAGCCCACCCGGAAGAGAGGCGGAAGCGACCCTAGGCGAGCGCTCCGGGGCCCGGGAGTGCGCTTCTCCTTGTGACCGGCTGGAAACCGGATCTCCGCTTCTAGTTCCGCGCGTGCCGCAGCCGGGCGCGCGGGTCCGTCGGCCCGAGCAGGAGGGAGCTGGGCGGCCTCCCGAGGAACCGCACTCGGAGTCGAAGACGCAGGGTCAGATTGAGGGGAGCCCAGGATCTTGCTGAGATCCGGGGTTGCAGGGATTGTGAGAAGGAAGAAACCGGAAAGGGTCTGGGGGACCGCCGTCGGCGTGGCACACGTGGAAGGCCGGCCGGAAGGGGGCGAGGCGCCGGAAGATGCTTGTTAAACACCCACGAGCTCAAAAGCTTTCGTGAGGGTTTATTTGAGCACACAGGGAGATCGGCAGCACCCCGGGAAAGACCGGACCCGTGCGCCAACCCCATCAGCAGATTTCTTCCGGATCTCGGGGTTCAGGTTTAAACTGAGCGGGGTCTCCTGTCTGCCAATTGGCGTCAGTGGGATGAGACAGGTGGGCTGAATCGAGGCGAGAGATGGGGACTACATTGGAAACTGGGGTTGACTTAGGATGAGTGGGAACTTGTCCCAGTGTGTGTAGACATGAAATTAGACGGTATGAACTCTCAGGCAGGTTTCAATTGGGAGATAAACACTGATTAAGAGAAAATGTGTGCTGTCCATGGTGGGAGAAAAGAGCAGATAATGTGTGGGGTCTTGGCTAGGTCTGGGATTGTTAGTCATGAGAGTGGCGTTTTTATTCCTTTTGTAATTCTTCCTCGCATCTAAAGGATTTTCCCATTCAAGACACACACCTGGGGTGGCCAGTTTCTCACTGGGACAGCTTGGCATTGTCCTATATCTGGTGGGTTCTTCCCCCAAGGTAAGATAAGGGGAAATCCACAGCACCCCATAAACTGCACACTTACAGCACTCAGGAGGTACAGGCAAGAGAACCAGGAGCTCAAAGGTCTTCCTCAGCCTCATAATGAGTGTGGGGCCAGCCCAGGATACATGACTTCATGTCTCAAAAGAGGGGGGCAGGAATGCCCAAGAGACATTCTTAGATGGTAGGCTTTATGGATCAGGAGCACTCGATGTCTGTACTCTCCACGAGAGCCTCCTTTACTATTTTGGGGCGGGAGTTGCACTTGAAACTCACAGATGACTGAGCCCTGCTTCTGGCAATTAAAAGCCCAATTTAGATTCAAAATGAATGCTGGGGCAACACCACAGTGCAGTGATTCACTGCAAGAGTCATGTCTGGAGGCCAAAGGTCAGCACGTGTCAGGGAGGAGCAAACAGCTCTGGGGTCACAAGAGTACCTCAGGGAGCCAGGAGGGAAGCACCCCAGTGCCCAATGCTGCTGGGGTTCATGGAAGGACAGAGATGTGGGAGCTGGATGTGGCACAGGTTCAGGCACTTTCTCAACAACATCATGGGATGTGGGGGTGTGGAAATGAGGTGACCCTGCTGCACAGATAAGACGGCGTGCTGGTGGGACAGACTGTGTCAGGGGGAAGCTGCTGGTCTTAATCCTGAGACGCCAGAGTCTGTGTGCTAGTCAGTCACTAGGACCACAGAATCCCATCATGCTTTGTTCTCCCCAGCATTGTGGAACAGCACCCTTGCCTTGCCAACAGCAGCCTCCTTGCAGCATCCTATCCGACGGGCACAGCTGATTACCTTGCCACCGAGTCTCTTTCCCAAGCAGCTACAGTGGCGATCTGGATGCTCCTGACTGTTTTCCCGGACTTCAGTACAGTGCCTGCCCTGCCTGTGGCAGGGTTCAGCTAAACGTCATTGTCCAGATGGATGGATGAACGAATGAATGAACGAACGAATGAACGAATATGGTGGAGGGATAAAGACAATGATTCAGCAGGAGGGAGAGAGGAGCCAGGCTGGCCCCGCATAGATAGGCCTGGACAAGGGAGGAAAGAGTCTTCGAGAAAGCTGTAGAAAGACAGTGGCATGCCCCCCCCACGCCCCACTAGTTGCCACCTGAGGGCTCATGTCAGCTGTGCGTCCCTGAGACACAGAATCTGATGTAATCAACCTTATAGAGAGTAAGAGTTCATTTTGGTTCATGGTTTCAGTGCACAGATGCTTGATTCCCCCCGCCCCCACCTCCGTGGTAAGGCAGAGCAAAGCTCATTTCGTGACAACCGGGAAACGGCAGTAGGTGGAGGGTTTATCCTAAGGCCACACTCCCAGTGACCTAGCTCCCCATATCTGAACTAGGGGCTGCATATCCTAAGGCCACACTCCCAGTGACCTAGCCCTCCCAAAAGACCCCATGTCTGAACGGTTCCACCCCCTTCCAGCAGTGCCGAAGGTCATGACCAAGTCTTCAACACAGGGGTCTTTGGAGGCCGCGAGGTAGGGTTAGAGATGTGCATGAGACGCTGCCAGGAGGTGCAGCAGGCGGTGGAAATGCCAGGCAGTTTGTGACAACACCCGCAGAGAAGCGTGTCCACTCGCCTGCTCCCTGACTCCCCGAGTGTGGGTGCACACCAGGTGGGCACACACAGAAGGAGGAGGGAGTGAATGAGATGAGGGTACAGTTGTCTGTAGATGTGGTGGGAGACATGGATTCTGCCTTCGGCAGACGGGACAGGAGAGCTGCAGCAGGCTGGAAAGGGGTTATCGAGGAAGTGGGCTGAGAGGGGCCAGAGCTGACTCCTTTAATGTAGCTTCCTCCTCATCAGTCGGGGATCCCAAGAGAGCCATCCAGGATCCAGTATTTGGCATGAGCCTGGGGCCCTGGCTCACCTTTCTCTCCTGTCCAGAATGATTGCTAGGCAAACTGGGTCCTCCTGTGAGACCACAGCTGGGCGTGCTCTCGGATTGGGATAAATTTGGGTGCCCTCCCACTAGGACCACCCCAGAGCAAGCTCCCAGCAGGAGGAGCTGCTGTAGGCTGCTCTCCCCTCAGCCCTGAGAGGGGAGGAGGCTCCCAAGAATAAGCTCAGCCTAATGTCCCGCCCAGCCAGTGAGCAGGGCCTGTCACATTCCACGCCGACCAGATTCCCAGCTACCAGGGCCCTTGTCCAGCCATTGACTGACCTTCCTAAGGATGCGCCAGCCTTGCCCCTGGGTGACATGCCACCGTCTCCATGCGGCCAGCCTTGGCGGCGCCCTCACGGGTGCCTTCTTCATCCTGGGCTGCTTGGGGGTCTCTGGTTTCCAGCAGGTGGGTTCAGAGCAGGAGCTGGTGTTGGTGCGGATTGCCGTGATGGAAACGAGCTATCTAGTGCCCCTGGGTGACATGGGTGTGGCTTCCCGCTGGCAGGAGAGAGAACCGATTTGCTCCAGTGGAGACAGGCAGACTCTGATCCAGACCTGCATGGCTGCTCTTCTCTGTGCCCCACTGGCGCAGCCCCCTTTTCCGTCCCCCCCACCCCGTCTCCCTGTCCTCTCTGCTGTCTTCGGTCCCTTGGTTTTGCTTTTGCCTTCTCTAGCTCTCCATTTAAAATGACCGTATTTATTCTTTTTGTCTCTTCTAAGTTTTTTGAGGGAAGTGATTCTGTGTGTGCGCGCGCATGCATGCGTGTGTGTGTGTGTGTGTGTGTGTGTGTGTGTGTGTGTGTGTGTACCACAGGGTGCTGGAATGTGGAAGTCTGAGGAAGCCCTGTGGAGGTCCGAGGATGTTGACATCTGTATTTATCCTGGATTGTTCTACCTCCTTATTGCTTTGCTCTGGGGTTTCCCAGTCCATCTCCCAGAGCTGGAGTTTCAGGCCGCCATGATCTCTGCCTGGCATTTTTGATCTGGAGATCAAAGTTCAGGTCCTTTTGCTTGTGAGACAAAGGCTGTGACCCCTGAGCTCCGTCCAGCCCCCTCTCTCTCTTTGTTTACAGAGTTTTCTTCAGGCTCTGGAGCCGGGGGAGGTATCTTCTCACCTTGACCGTGACACTGCTGCGTCCACAGGTAGAGGTGCTAATGTTCTCCCAGTCAGAACAGTTTCTTGGGGTCCCGGGGGAAGGCCAGGGAGGTCCCACTAGGTCAGTGCCATGAGGTTTCTGGTGGCTCTGGAAGGAGGGGTCAGAGAAGCTGTCTCCCTGCTAATTAACTCTGCAACTTCCGGGCAGCCCTAGAGGCTGCTCTGGCTGCTGCCGCTGGGGTCCTGACCCCAAGGCTTCTGTTAAACATCCAGGGGCGTGGCCATCCATCAGTTGTCCTCTTCAACCCAGGCCTGGCTGGTTGTCAGGAACTCCGTGGCATCTGGCCATGTAAATATTTATTTCTTCTGTGGGAGCAAGGTGAGCAGGGTCGGCACCCCTGGCCCTGTTCTGCGGGTCTCCTTGTGGTGAAGGGTTTCCCACGGCCAGCAGGCCTGGCTCTCGGGTGCCAGCACCTCTTTCCCGGAAGGACCACTGGGGGCTCGGATTGAAAGGCTGGTGGGGGGACTTGGGAGATGACTCAAGAAAACACTTGCCACGGCAGCCTGAGAACCTGAGTCCATCCCCAGAACCCACTTAAAAAAGAGGCCGGGCATGGTGGCACACACTTGTAACCTTAGCGCCGGGGAGTCAGGGCAGCTGGATCCTGGGGCTCGCTTGCTTGGTCTCGCCAATCGGCGAGTTCCAGGTTCATTGAGAGACCTGTCTAAGTGGATGATGGCACACAGACGTGGGCACGTGTGCACACACTCGCACATGCATGTTGCACACATACACAAGTATAGACTGGAGGAAAACCCGCATGGGGGGGGCAGGGTCAGTGGCGAGGATTGGGAAGCGTCCCACTTGTGACAGTTTTTTGGTGGTCTGGGCTGAGGGCACACTGGCTGAAACTGGGCTTGGGCAGGAGGGCTGCTGGGGTCGAACTGGGGCAAGTGACTGGACTCTGAGTGCTCCCAGCTCCATCCCCCTAGAGGACAAGGACCCCTTGGCTGTCTGCAGGAGGACAGCAAGCATTGACCTGGCTTCTCACTGTCCACTGGAGTCAGTGGACAAGCTCTGCTTGGGGTCTCCTTCGCTCTGAGTGGGATCATGACATGGTCTCAAGGCCGTCTTGTCACGTGCTGTCCAGGTCCCAGGCAAGGTGCAAGGAGAACAGGCAATGTGTAGTCCACTCGGCCTGGAGTCGGGAAGAGCAGGACTCTATTGCAGGCCCATCCACACTGCTCTCCTCTTTATCCAGGGCAGCAGCTCTGGGGTTTGACTCTTGGCAGGAGGTCTTCAGTGGGGCGAAGCGGATGTGGCCCTGTCTCCTGCAGCCGCCCTGTCTCCTGCAGCCGCCCTGTCTCCTGCAGTCGCCCTGTCTCCTGCAGCCACCCTGTCTCCTGCAGCCACCCTGTCTCCTGCAGCTGCCCTGTTCCCTGTAGCCCTCTGTCTGAGGATGGTCTTGGGGAGCTGCATGTGGGTCTTACATTACTCTGAATGCCAGGAGAGGCCCTCATCTTCTCCTCCGCTGCCGAGCAGGATGAAACGGGGCCCCTGGGCTTCTGAAGCCCACCTTCCAGGAATGGCCTCTTCCAGGAATGGCCAGCCTGTGTCCATGTTACTCCAGCGTGCCTTCCGGAGCCTCCATCTTCAGCTTGCTCCTCCCCCTCCAGGTTACCCTTCACCTCACCGCCAGGGACCGAGGCGGCCAAGGGCTGCGGGGGACATTCTACACCTGGAGCTGCTGGTGGCCGCAGGCCCTGACGTCCACCAGGCCCACCAGGAGGACACAGAGCGCTACGTGCTCACCAACCTCAACATCGTGAGTCCTCCACATGCCCAGGGCTGGCAGCCAACAGTCAGCGCGCTTGACTTCATGGGGGTGTAGACCTGAGGTTGGGGTCAGCTGGCGGCTTGGGGCCTTGGGGGGAAGGGGAAGGCCATTCTTTTCTCTTCTCCCTTCTTTGCCCTGCAATGCAGATGGATGAGGTCAGGGAACCCCTCTGATCCCTAGAGTGCACCCCAGGCCTCTCAGCTCCTCCCCAATGTCGTTTGACCAATGGGGTGCAGTCTGCCCACGCGCTCTCCCTTCCATCCTGCCCCTTAATCGGGAAGGCACGGGGAGGATGGGCCGGTTTTCTGTATGAAGCACCAAGCAGTGTGTTGCTGCCGTGGTCTCTGCTGTCACATGTCAAAGCCAGGCACACAGTCCAGCTCCCTCGGCTGTTCGTGTGGTTTAGAGGGGGTAGAGGGCAGGTTGGCAGGTGGTGGTATGTCAGCGCTAGGCACTCACCTGAGTCTGCCAGCCAGCAAGGCTGTGTCTACACCTCACAGGTAAAGTAGCCGAGGCTCAGGGCTAGTGATTGGGGCCCTGAGCGCCCAGCTGGGAAGTGGCAGAGCTTGATTTGAACTCAGGCCAGCTGTCAGCTCGGCTCTCGCCCTGGGGCCACACTTGGGGGACAGCTAGTACAGACAGCTGCAGTTCTGAGTGACCACAGGTTGCCCCTGGACACATGTACCGACAGAGCTCTATCGGGTAGACTGTGAAGGATCTCACGGTGCGCACGTGGCACCTATGTGGGTAATGGGGTTTAGGAGGCAGATGAAAAGGAGGTTCTGGTGGCAAGCAGAGACGAGAAAGGACAGGGCGGGTCAGCCAGAGAGAGGCAGCCGCTGTGTGGAGCATTTGAGGGACACGTGTGCTCTCCACAGAGCCGTCTGTTTGCACTCGTGAGCCTAGCGAACCATGAGCCAGGGAGGCGACGGGCACGGCTGCTGCTGGCTCCCAGCCCACAGGCCCGGACAGCGCTCTCTCCGCCTTCCACGGCTCTGGCCAGCTCCACCTTCTGTGTTGCTTCACCCTGGTTGTCTTTTGCAGGGGTCAGAACTGCTGAGGGACCCATCTCTGGGGGCTCAGTTCCGGGTGCACCTGGTGAAGCTAATTATTCTCACGGAGCCCAAGGTGGGTACTGACCCTGAGGCCCCCCTCCATTCCCCTCATCCAGTCCTGTGGAGCCCGCAGCGTGGTATCTGTGGGGCATTGCGGATAGACCAGTGGCTCTCCCGGCACTCAGCCCAGCTGAATGACCTCGGTTTCCCCATCTGGAGTAGCAATGGGGTTGTTTTGAAGACCCAGGGAGGAGTGCGCAGCTGTAGTCAGTGACAGCCACCCTGGGCCCACCCCAGTACAGACAGGCCCTGTGATTGTCCCTAGGGGGCTCCGAACATCACCTCCAACATCACCGCGTCCCTGCTGAGCATCTGTGAGTGGAGCCGCACAATCAACCCCACCGACGACAGGGATCCCGGGCACGCCGACCTGGTCCTCTATATAACCAGGTAGCCGAGCCTTCCCGCGGGCTGGCCACCTGCCTAGGCCAGTGCTCTGGGCAGGTGACTGACTGGCTGTAGTTCATGTGAGTCTTTCCTCTTGCCAAGGTTTAACCTGGAGTTGCCTGATGGTAACCAGCAGGTTCGGGGGGTCACCCAGCTCGGGGGCATCTGCTCCCCCTTCTGGAGCTGCCTTATTACCGAGGACACTGGCTTCGACTTGGGAGTGACCATTGCCCATGAGATTGGGCATAGGTATGTCATCCCAGCTGCCCCATGTTGGCCAGGGAGTTGATCTGTACCTTAGGGGGAGGGCAGTGGTCTCGGCAGGCAGCAGAGCCTTCCAGAAAGAGCTTACCCAAGCTACTTAGCAGGGGCGTGAGTCGGGAAATCTCTACTTTGGATCATCGAGGAATTAAAAGCAGCCCCCTTTCTCTAAATAAGCAAACAAACTTAGCAATTAGAAAATGAATATTTAAGAATGTATTTGTTTGTCTGAGGTGGGTGGAAGTTGGGAGGGAAGAGGTGCGTACATGGAGGTCCAAGGACAACATTCAGAAATCAGTTCTCTTCCTCCTTCCTGTGGTGGCCTCCAGGAATCAAACTCAGTTTACCAGGTTTGTGCACGGGCGCCTTTAAATGCCGAGTTACCCTTCTGGCTCCTCGAAAATAAATCCTATAGGAAATCCTGGGAAGAAGCAGCAGGCTGCCCAAATCCCACCACTTATGGAAACATCTCTGCATTTATGTCTAATTTCCATCCCGAATGCACACACAGAATTATAGCTTTTGATTTCCTAACGGGGTTATGCTGTATCTTCCCTTGCCCTGCTCTGTTGTTATAGTGCTGTGTTGTTCTGAGCCTCTGTAGCTGATGGCCTCCGCTCGCTCTGTAGCCCAGGCTGGCCTCTGTTCACTCTGTAGTCGAGGGTGACGTTGAACTCCTGATCTTCCTGCCTCTACTTGTCAGGTGTGCGTGTGTGTGCATGCGCTTGTGTGCTCGTAGATATACATGTTCATGCACACGTGTGTGTGTCTGTGTGCACGCTCATAGATAACACATGTTCGTGCATACGTGTGTGGGTGTGTCTGTGTCATGCTCATAGATACACATTTTCATGCACACGTGTGTGCATGTGTGTCTGTGTGCATGCTCATAGATACACGTGTTCATGCACACGCGTGTGTGGCAGCCAGAGGAAGACGGTGTCTTGCTCAGTCACTGTCCCCCATGTTCGCACAGTGCCTGTCACTTGCACAGAGCTCGCTAATTCGGCTAGTCTAGCTCTGGCTCTGAGGGTCCCCTGTGCCTGCCTCCTGAGTTCAGGGTTACTGCGGGTGGCCACACCCACGGGCATTTGCATGGGTTCTCAGTCCTTGGACTCCAGCAAGCCCCACGGGCGCCGGGCCGTCTCCTCAGCCCTCCCTCGGTTTTGGATGCAGTGATACACACCAAGTCATTCCTGGATTGCTTACTTTCTTGTTGGTTTGTTCTGCATGGGATGTGACAGAACCCCCTCTCGTTGGTAGGTGGGTTGCTTCCAAACCCTTGCTGCTGTGCACAGCTTACGGTCCTGTCAGCAAATCTTCGCTCCCATTTCTTACCATTGATCCGTCAGATGTTTTATTTTTTTTTAATTATGAAAATAATATCCAACCATTTAAAAAAGTCAGATGATGCAGACATTTCACAGAGTAAAAAGCAAATGATCCCCTGGTGGCCCGCTGATCCCCTGGTGGCCCGCTGATCCCCTGGTGGCCCGCTGATCCCCTGGTGGCCTGCTGATCCCCTGGTGGCCCGCTGATCCCCGGAGCCTCCCCCGGCTCAGAGTGGAGCCTGCGCCTCTTCCTCTCAGAGGGTCTGCCCCCAGCAGCTTCTGACCAGCCTCCTGCCCCTCTAGGCTCCAGGGGGTTTCGCCAGGGTGTTGGGAGGCACTGTCTGTCTGTGAACAGAAAGGGGGAGGCAGCACGTGTTCTCAGGCTTTTAAACCACGACAGCTCGCCACACTCATACCATCAGCCACCAGAACCCCAAACAGTCCGTAGACCCCAAAGCTGGGTCCTCCTTCCCATCTCCATCCTTCAGGTTGGTAATACTATGGAATAGCTTGGCTGCTACATCTAAAATAATTTTATTTATTTATTTATTTATGAGAGAGAGAAAGAAAGAGAGAGAGAGAGAGAGAGAGAGAGAACATGCGTGATGCATGTCATGGTGCACAGATGGAGGTCAGAGGATGACTTTGGGAAATCAGTTCTCTCCTTCCACCATGCACTTCTGGACAATGAAATCAGGTCTCCAGGTTTACAAAAAAATTTACCACTGAGGTGTGTGTGTATGCGTGTGTGTAATGGCTGCTACATTTTAAAAGCTTGTTGATGTTCACTAGCCAAAGGAGGACAGCTGGACCAGCATTTCTCCCCTGGGCTGTAGGAGGGGACTTAGCAGGGGCTCCTGGATTCCTCCTAGGTTAGCTAGTAACAGTACCAGGGTCAACTCAGGCTGGGAGAGTCGCCAGACAGAGACAGAGACGTGGCCTGGCCCAGCCCCCCAGTCTGCTGGTCACCTCTGACCCTGCCCATCTCTGAGTTCCTTCTGTCTACAGCTTTGGCCTGGACCATGATGGAGCTCCAGGCAGCTCCAGCTCCTGCAAGGCCAGCGGCCACGTGATGATGTCTGATGGTGCGGTGCCGGCCCACGCGGCCCTGGGCTGGTCCATGTGCAGCCGCAGACATCTGCGGCATCTGCTCAGGTATCGCTTCCACCTAGCCAGGGTCAGCTGCCACTCCCATCCCACTGTCCTGGGACCCTTTCATCCTCTCCCACCCCGGTCCTCACTTCTCTCGCGCTTCCCTGCACACACTCATCTATCCCACACACTCCATTCCTAGACATCTTTCAGTGGCCCCTTATCCTCTACCTCACTCCCCCACTAGGCATTTGTCCCCTGCCCTTTCCTGCCCACCCGTTACTCGTGGCGTTCTCCACCTCTCCTGACCTCCATCGCTTTGCTTTCCACCCAGTGTTGGTGGTCCCAAGCCAGTGGCCCCGTGTCCATGCCCCCCCTCCTGACTTCACTGGCACCTATCGGGCCTCGTGTCCATATGTCCATGCCCCCATCCTGACCCCACTGGCACCCATTGGGCCCCGTGTCCATGCTCCCATCCTGACTTCACTGGCATCTGTCAGGTCCCATGTCCATATGTCCATGCCCCTGTTCTGACCCCACTGGCATCCATCAGGCCCCATGTCTGTGCCCTCCTCCTGACCCCACTGGCATCCGTCGGGTCCCATTTCCATGCCCCCATCTGACCCCACTGGCATCCATGGTCCATCACAGCACAGGGCGGGCACACTGCTTGCGGGACCCCCCCGGGCTGCAGTCTGGATCCACGTGGCAGCAGCCCGTCGTGCAGCCTGGCCTCTACTACAGTGCTGATGCGCAGTGCCGAGTCGCCTTTGGGCCTGCAGCAATTGCCTGCAGCTTCACTAGGGAGGGCCTGGTGAGTCCACGCCCTGCCTGGGTCCGCCCCACAGGCTCACTGACCGCCCTGCAGGGTGCCCGCAGCGGAGGCTTCCTGCTGATCGCCTATTAACATTTTTAAATATTTTGAACAAAAGCCTTCATGCTTTTCCTTGAATGGTGCCATATGCGTTGCTTCTGGTAGGAGGGCATTCGACCTGCTGCAGAGTCAGCCTTGTCCTGGCCCCCACCAGCATGGAGCAGGGTACCGGTTGTGCCAGAGTGCCCTGTGGTCTGGGAGGGACTCCAGCCCCTTAGCCACCCACCTTCTCCCCTCTTAGGATGTGTGCCAGACTCTCTCCTGCCACACAGACCCCCTGGACCCAAGCAGCTGCAGCCGTTTGCTCATTCCACTCTTGGATGGCACAGAATGTGGCATGGAGAAGGTCAGAGCAGGATGAAAGATGAAGCTTGTGTGCATGTGTGTGTGTGTGTGTGTGTGTGTGTGTGTGTGTGTGTGTGTGTACACGCGTGCCTGTGTGTGTAGGCATGTTTACATACAGGTGCCTGTGTGTGCGTGCACATGTGTCTGTACATGTTTCTGTGTACACACATGTGCCTGTGTGTGCATGCACGTGTGTCTACATGTGTCTCTGTGTGTATGCATGCTTACATACATGTGCCTGTGTGTGCATGCACATGTGTATGCATGTGTCTTTGTGTGCACATATGTTTATACACATGTCTGTTGAGTCTGCCCGTGTGTACATGCCCATGTATATCTGTATAATGTGCACTTCGTAAGTGCCTTTCCACGTGCATGTGTGTACTCATGTGCATGTCTGTGAGTGTGCTTGTGTGTGTGCAAATGCTCACACTGTCCTCCTCCAGCCTGTCAGCCTTTTTCCTCAAAGAGGGATAAGAGGTTAGAAAGTGGGAGGGGGCTCTGAAGGGTCTCTTGAGACCACCTGCTCAGCTGGAGAGGGGTGGCCTTGTGTGTACGCAGACATGCCTGACTGTAGGTTTCCCTCTGCAGACCTGGAAGGGTGGTGGTGGCTTTTCTGAATTTGTTAAACTAGTAACCCCAGTGGGAAGGTTGCTGTGTTCCTGGTGTGTGTGTGTGTGCATGTATGTGCTGTACATGTGTACGTAGTGTGTGTGTGCGTGCATGCACATGCTGTACATATGTACGTGGTGTGTGCATGCATACACGCATGCATGTATGTGTGTACATGTAAATTTAGAGCCCCTGGTCTGCTTCTCCTGAGAAGTGGTGTATTGAGCCCCCTCCCAGGGCCTCGAGTTCCTCTGGCTCATCTCTCCTATAGCCCCCATGTTACAGAGGGGTTTGCAGAGCGTCAGTGTGACACACGTAAGAGCACTGGGTGTGGGAGAGTCATCCCTGCTAGGTGGAGGCATGCCAAGGGCAGCTGCAGATTGCTGCAGAGCCCCGTCTTCCTAGGGTCTCCCTCCTTCTCACTGGGCAGCCAGACCCCTCCTCTCTCCTGTGAGTTAGCTGAGCAGAGCGAGGCGGGTCAGGGTACTTGTGAGATCCCTGTGTTGGGGATGTCTGTATTGGAAGTTAGATCCCTGTGTGTGTTGGGGTTTGTAGTGCTGGATGGGATTCCTTCATTGGAAGTCCCTATATGTGTTGAGAGACCTTACGTATGGGGTTCTTGTGTGTTGGGGGGTCTATGTATATGCAAGGACCCCTATATGCTGGCTAGCATCCTTTGGTGGATGGGGTCCCTGTAGTGGGGATTTCCTCATGTGAGGGTCTCTGTGTGTTGGGGTCCCTGTGTCTAAGTGTCTCTGTGCTAGGGACTCCCCATGTATGTGTTTCTCTGTGTATTGGGATCCCTACATGTATATTTCCCTGTATATTGCGGACCTTGTGTATGAGTGTCTCTGTGTTGGGGATCCCTGTGTGTGTTTCCCTGTGTGTTGGGGATCCCCACGAGTGACTATGTGTTGGGGATCCCTGTGTGCGTTTCCTTGTGTGTTGGTGTCCCTGCACATGTCTCTGTGTGTTGGGGTCCCTGTGCGTGTGTGCTGGGATCCCCAGTGGGTGTGGGAGACAGCCATGCCTGCCTTGCAGTGGTGTGCTAAGGGCAGCTGCAGATCGCTGGCGGAGCTGCCCTCTGTGGCTGCGGTCCACGGGCACTGGTCGAGCTGGGGCCCGCGCAGCCCGTGCTCTCGCTCCTGCGGCGGAGGCGTGATCACCAGGAGGCGGCAATGCAACAATCCCAGGTACTTTCTGCGCCTTCTCACGGCTGGTCAGGAAGGGGATGATGATCACCCCCCTCTTGGTTCCCGCACTGTCCTCTGATCTCACCCATGTCTTGTGGACATTTCCAGACCTGCCTTTGGGGGGCGTGCATGTGTGGGTGCTGACCTCCAGGCCGAGATGTGCAACACCCAGGTAGGCTGACGTCCTAGCCAGAGGGCGAGTGGAGCCAGCAGCCAGTGTGGCTGATTTTGACCCCCTCCCACCCCCCACCCCCTACCTCCACCGCCCACCCCCCACCCCCCACCCCCGTGGAACTGCGGCACAAGCCAGAACATGCCTCCTGGCAGCCAGCAGGGTCTCTCCAGTGACCACCTCCCTCCCCAAGGGTCACCTTGTCTACTGGATCCCATCTCGCTAACCCTGGAAAGGCAGCCCCGGACGGCACAGCGAGAGCAGTCCTCTGTGTACCCTGGGGTGAACACGTGGCTTAGCCGAGCATTGCAGGGTTCACGGCCCAGGGCATCTAGCGTGCCGCAGTGTCGGGGGGGGGGGCACTGCCTGCCTCTCGTTCCAATCATGCCCCTCACTCCAGAGGAGCACTCCATTGGTAGGCAGTCTTCGCTCCTCGCCTCCAGCAGCCCTGGCCTGCTTCCTTCCTCACAGATCTTCCTGTCCTAAGCACCTCACATAAGCACCACCATACCCGTGGCCTCTTGAGTCATCCATGTTGTGCCATCTGTCAGTACTTCCTTCCTGCTCAGGGTCAAAGAGCATCCCATGGTGTAGCACAATGCTTTGTCCATCATCTGTCGATGGGCACCTGAGCCGTTTGCACTTTCTGGCTACAGCACGTGCAGCTGTTGCGAGTTGGAAGCAAGTCTGTTGGAGCCTCATCTTCAAGCTGCTTCTGTTTTCCTGGCTCAGTCTGTTTGTTTTGATGTTCAGCATCAAAGTCCTGGCAGGTTTGCTGTTTGGGGACAGCCGTCCATCCCCAGAGGTGAGGCATGTCGGGGCCTCATATGGCTGAGAGGGAAAGGCCTGCCCTCGTGCCCTCGTGCCCTCTCCCAAGGATGCAGTCCGATCCATGAGACCTTATCCCTCCCACGGCTGCGCGTCCCAGCCCTGTGGCATGGGACCGAGTTTCAGCATGACCTCTGGAGAGAGCGCCATTGTAAACCATGATGGCATTCAAGAGTGGAATTGCTGGGCATCTGGTAATTCTACGCCTAACATCTTAATTTTTAAAATCTACTTTTAGCTATTTAAGGAATTGCCAAGATATTTCTGATAGTTCCTGTTTGGTCTTACGTCTCCACCAGCAGTGTGTAAGGGATCCGCTGTCACTATGTTGTCCCTGAATGTGCAAGGGTGCACTCCGCCATGGCGTGCGCGGTGCACGGTCCTCTCCTTCACATGCACCATGGCATGCACGGTGCACGGTCCTCTCCTTCACGTGTGCCATGGCGTGCGTGGTGCACGGTCCTCTCCTTCACGTTCGCCATGGCGTGTGCGGTGCACGGTCCTCTCCTTCACGTTCGCCATGGCGTGTGCGGTGCACGGTCCTCTCCTTCACGTTCGCCATGGCGTGTGCGGTGCACGGTCCTCTCCTTCACGTGTGCCATGGCGTGTGCGGTGCACGGTCCTCTCCTTCACGTGTGCCATGGCGTGTGCGGTGCACGGTCCTCTCCTTCCACCAGTGGGTTATGGAGATTGAACTTGGGTCACCAGGCCTGCTGACAACGCTCTTACCAGCTGAACCGTCTTGTTGCCCTTCTTTTGACACTGAGTTAGAATCTGCGACTTGTTTTGGTCTGTATGGACATTGTATGGATGTTGTATGGACGGTCTGTATGGATGGTCTGTATGGATGGTCTATATGGACGTCATATGCATGTTGTATGGATGGTCTGTATGGATGGTCTATATGGACTTCATATGAATGTTGTATGGATGGTCTGTATGGATGTCATATGGATGGTCTGTATGGATGTTGTATGGATGGTCTGTATGGATGTTGTATGGATGTTATGTGGATGGTCTGTATGGATGGTCTCTATGGATGGGTCTGTATGGATGTTGTATGATGTTATATGGATGGCCTGTATGGATGTTGTATGATATTGTATGAATGGTCTGTATGGATGTGGTAAGGATGTTGTATGGATGTTGTATGGATGGTCTGTACAGATGTCGTATGGATGGTCTGTATGGATGTTGTATGGATGGTCTGTACAGATGTCGTATGAATGGTCTGTATGGATGTTGTATGGATGTTCTGTATGGATGGTCTGTATGGATGTTGTATGGATGCTATATGGATGGTCTCTATGGATGGTGTATGGATGTTGTATGGATGGTCTGTATGGTTGGTCTCTATGGATGTTTTATGGATGTTGTATGGATGTTTTATGGATGTTATATGGATGGTCTGTATGGATGTTGTATGAGTGTTCTGTATAGATGTTGTTTGGATGGTCTGTATGGATGTTGTATGGATGTTCTATAGATGTTGTATGGATGGTCTATATGGATGGTCTGTATGGATGTTGTATGGATGGTCTGTATGGATGTTGTATGGATGGTCTGTATGGATGTTGTATGGATGGTCTGTATGGATGTCGTATGGATGTTGTATGGATGGTATATGGATGTTGTATGGATGTTGTATGGATGGTCTGTATGGATGTTGTGTGGATGTTGTACGGATGTTGTATGGATGGTCTGTACAGATATCGTATGGATGGTCTGTATGTATGTTGTATGGATGGTATGTATGGATGTTGTATGGATGTTCTGTATGGATGGTCTGTATGGATGTTGTTTGGATGATCTGTATGGATGTTGTATGTTGTATGGATGTGCTATGGATGGTCTCTATGGATGTTTATGG
The DNA here is from genome assembly GCA_023101885.1 of Typhlomys cinereus. NCBI lineage: Eukaryota > Metazoa > Chordata > Mammalia > Rodentia > Platacanthomyidae > Typhlomys > Typhlomys cinereus. The sequence continues at coordinate 5,326 of JALPQD010000945.1, read as the reverse complement.
ATGTTTTATGGATGTTGTATGGATGGTCTGTATGGCTGTTTTATGGGTGTTGTATGGATGTTGTATGGATGGTCTGTATGGATGTTGTATGGATGGTCTGCATGGATAGTCTGTACGATGTTGTATGGATGTTGTATGGATGTTCTGTATGGATGTTGTATGGATGTTGTATGGATGGTCTGTATGGATGTTGTATGGATGTTGTATGGATGATCTATATGAATGTTGTATGGATGTTGTATGGATGGTCTGCATGGATGGTCTGTATGGATGTTGTATGGATGGTCTGTATGGATGTTGTATGGATAATCTGTATGGATGTTGTATGGGTATTGTATGATGTTGTATGGATGGTCTGTATGGATGTTGTATGGATGTTATGTGGATGGTCTGTATGGATGGTCTGTATGGATGGTCTCTATGGATGGGTCTGTATGGATGTTGTATGATGTTATGGATGGCCTATATGGATGTTGTATGATATTGTATGAATGGTCTGTATGGATGTGGTAAGGATGTTGTATGGATTTGTATGGATGGTCTGTACAGCTGTCGTATGGATGGTCTATATGGATGTTGTATGGCTGTTGTATGATGTCATATGGATGGTCTGTATGGAGTTGTATGGATATTGTATGATGTTGTATGGATGGTCTGTATGGATGTTGTATGGATGTGTATGGATGGTCTGTATGGATGGTCTATATGGATGGTCTGCGTGGATATTGTATTTATTGCCTGTATGGAGTTTTATGGATGTTATATGGACGGTCTGTATGGATGTTGTATAGATGTTGTGTGGATGGTCTATATGGATGGTCTGTATGGATGTTGCATGGATGTTGTATGGATGGTCTGTATGGATGTTGTATGGATGTTGTATGGATGGTCTGTACAGATGTCATATGGATGGTCTGTATGGATGTTGTATGGATGGTCTGTATGGATGTTGTATGGATGTTGTATGGATGGTCTGTATGGATGTTGTATGGATGTCGTATGGATGGTCTGTATGGATGTTGTATGGATGTCGTATGGATGGTCTGTATGGATGTTGTATGGATGTTGTATGGATGATCTATAATGTTGTATGGATATTGTATGATGTTGTATGGGGTCTGTATGGATGTTGTATGGATGGTCTGTATGGATGTTGTATGGATAATCTGTATGGATGTTGTATGGATATTGTATTGTTGTATGGATGGTCTGAATGGATGGTCTGTATGGATATTGTATGGATTGCCTGTATGGATGTTTCATCGATGTTATATGGATGGTCTGTATGGATGTTGTATGGATGTTGTATGGATGGTCTCTATGGATGTTTTATGGATGTTGTATGGATGGTGTATATGGATGGTCTCTATGGATGTTTTATGGATGTTGTATGGATGTTGTATGGATGTCATATGGATGGTCTGTATGGATGGTCTGTATGGATGCTCTATGGATGGTCTCTGTGGATGTTGTATGGATGTTGTATGCATGGTCTGTGTTCCCTTCTCTCCCCTTGCCTTCCATCAGCGGAGATTCAAAGCCTCCCCAGGTCTTGAGTGCGGGGTCATGGTTGTCATCTCTGTGAAGCTTATCTGCTCCACTCTTTTTGTCCCACTGTGGAAATGGGCAGGAGGCTTCGAAGGTGGAGGCACTATGTTCCCGACTCTGACGTCCCTGTGTAGTGAATATGCAGCTCACCCATTTCCTCAGGTTTGGGACCTGAAATACCAGTGCTTTCCCCTGCTTCCTCTGTACTGCCGCAGTGTCCTTCATAAATTCTCTGGAATTTTCTTCTCAAGAGAAGGGCAGGTGGTCTGGTTACTCCGTCTTCAGAGCAGGCATGAGTCATGGCCTGGGGATGAGTTATGCCCACGTCTTAACTACGCCTAAGTCGCATGCTGGCTGTCAATGACCAGGCCTCTCCCTGTCCTCCACCTCCCCTGGCCAGGCCTGCGAGAAGACGCAGCTGGAGTTCATGTCCGAGCAGTGTGCGCAGACCGACAGCCAGCCGTTGCACCTGCCCCAGGGCAGCACCTCCTTCTACCGCGGGGACGCCGCGGTGCAGTACAGCCAAGGTGGGCTGTGGAGCACAGGGCTACAGGGCCCTGGAACGCCCTGCCAGGCAGAGATGTTGGGGTCGGCCACCCTCTGTCCAGTGCTGGTCGGACCGGGGCTGGACTCATATCCCGGCCTGGCTTGTCGCCAGCAGGGAGCTGCGAGCCCCTCCCGGAGTCTGTAGAGTTTCCTTTTTGGGTTGTTAGAGGGCGCAGGGGACGTGCCAGCATGCTCCTTGGCTCAGAATCCAGTCATCACGGTTGTGAGACCATGATGGTGATACGTGCACAAGTACACGGCTAGCCAGGGGTGGCAGGAAGCCCACTCAACCCCGCCTGGCAGAGCCACTGTAGGAGGTCCCAGCAATGCATTCATCTGACACAGTGCCCTCCTTGTCACGCTGCCCTCCCAGGGGACACTCTATGTGGACACATGTGCCGGGCCGTTGGCGAGAGCTTCATCGTGAGGCGTGGAGACAGCTTCCTGGATGGGACCCGCTGTGTGCCTGACCACCCTTGGGAGGACGGGGCTCTGAGCCTGTGTGTGTCTGGCAGGTGCAGGGTAGGTATGCGCACAGCCCGGGTCTCCCTGTGCCCCTGTGGGCTAGAGCCTGCCCATGCCAGAGCCCTGGAGGGCTGTCTGAGCGGCTGGCCTGCTGGAGTCGCCCTGGTGAGCTGCCTCCGGTCCCCTGGGGAGTGGCGCTGGGATCAGCCCGGGTCACAGCTGTGACCGTGGGCAGCTCACAGAAGCTCTCTAGGTGCTGCTGCTTGCAGATGTTGGACAGTAAGATGCTTCAGAGGGCACATGCCAGAGTCCAGGGGTGACAGGAGCGGTACAGAGACCAGCGCCTCCCATCACGTGACCTGCTTCCCCCGTGCAGATGTTTGGCTGTGATGGCAGGATGGACTCTGGGCAGGTGTGGGACGCATGCCACGTGTGTGGCGGGGACAACAGCACAGCGGCACAACGGCTCTTTCACAGCTGGGAAAGCCGGAGGTAGGGGAGACAGGTGGGGGCAGAGGTGGGGGGGCAGAGGTGGGGGAGCCAGAGGTGGAGGAGACAGGTGGGGGCAGAGGTAGAGGAGCTGGAGGTAGGGGAGACAGGTGGGGGCAGAGGTAAAAACAGAGGTGGGGAGGCAGAGGTGGGGGAGCCGGAGGTAGGGGTTTTCCTGCAGCACTCTGTGGTTAGCACAGAACTTGAGCCCCGTCTCTGGCTGTGTTGCCAGCTGAAGTCTTTGGGTGTGGTCCTGCCTGGGCTGGGCAGTAGCCTCGCAGGTGGCCTTCCAGCCCTGCCTGACCTCAGCGGCTCACTGTCCCTGAGAGCCACTCGCGTTTCTGTGCTGCTGTGGTGTGGCTGGCCGGCGACCCACCCGGCCTCCTGCTTTGCTTCTCCCTAGAATATGTCACGTTTTTGATGGTTACTCGCAACATGACCAGTGTGCATGTCATCAACCGCAGACCCCTCTTCTCGCACTTGGGTGAGTTGACTGGGGACTCCCACTCGCCCTTAGCCAACCACCCCTCCATAAGATGCCCTCACTTCTTTTTAATCTTTAGTGTTTATATTTTATTTTATTTTTATTTGAGAGAAAGGGAAAGAGAAAGAAGAGAGAAAGAAAAATGAATACGTGCACCATGTGGCCTTCTGGGGGTGGAACTCAGGTTGTGGGATTTGCGAGCGGGCGCCTTGTCTACGGAGCCATCTCACCAGCCCTGCCCTCGCTTCTGAAACCAGCTGTAGTTTGGGGGCTCCCCAAGATCCCAGGTTTGCAGGCGCTCTGGGAACTCCGGGAAGCTTCTGACAGCTGCTCAAGGCTGCGCTCTTCCAGGGAGTGGGGAAATGCGGGTTAATCATTGAAGAGGCGCCTGGAGGCTGGTGCTGGAGCTGCCCGGACTCCAGCTCATGTCCCGGGAACAGGGGTGGCCTTCCAACACTGAGGCGTGGCACATGCCCACAGTGCAGTCGGCCCAGGAGGCGGCCTCATCTGCATCTGTTTTCACTGGCTTACCTCACTGACATCCTAGCCTGTAAGACCTACGCCTCGTCTCCCAGGCCAGACCTCTCCCCCGGGGTTGGTTCACTGCCATAGTAAGTCTTTTTTTTTTTTTTTAAACCATTTGATTGATTTATTTATTTATGAGAGAGGGAGAGAGAAAGAGAGAACAATGAGTGTGGTAGTGGACAGGTGGAGGTCAAAGGACAGCTTTCAGAAGTTATCCACCATGTGGGCTTCCAGAGGTTGAACTCAGGCCACCTGTTTGCAAGCAGGCACCTTACATCCCATAACAAGTCTTCATTTCCTGGGTGGCCTATTCCTTTGACCCCATTGAAGAGGTCATTGTCCGGGGTCCATGAGCCTGGAAGCTGTGTGTGAGTGCCCTCAGGATGGGCGGAAGACATGGGGCCCACCAGCTTCTAGAAACGGGCCTGGAGCCGCACCTGTGGGGAAGCCCCCAGAGTGGTATGCGAGTGTGCATGACAGAGGTGTGGGGGGAGCGGGAGGACTGTCTAGGTGAGAAGCCCCCAGGGGCCCGGAGTTCAGCTCTTCTGCCGGGATCCGGAAGGAGGCAGAGCCACGGTATGGGGACCTCCTTTCTTTTCCTCGCTGGTCGTCACCCTTCCCAGGGGTGGCGCCTACTCGGCGGACCACTGGCCTGTGAGAAGGTGTCTTTCCACGGTGCTGATGGGCGACTTCCTTCTCGCAGCGCTGAGGATCCAGGGGCGCTATGTCGTGGCGGGGAGGGGCAGCATCTCGTCCAGCATCACGTACCCGTCCCTCCTGGAAGACAGTCACATGGAATACAGAGTGACACTCGCCGAGGACCAGCTGCCCCGCCGCGAGGAGATGCGCTTCTGGGGAGCGGCTCGGGATGACATGGAGATCCAGGTCACCGTCGGTGGGCCAGGGCACTAGAGGCTCTGCGGCGGCTCTGGCCGTATGCTCGTTTGTCCATCATTCACTCACGCATCTGTTTCTTCAGCGGTTACTGGGGACCCGTCGTGAGTGGGCTCCTGCGCACGGTGAAAGGCAATAGGTCATCCGCAGGCTTGGCACATCTCAGACCAGTATAAGGATGCGGGAGGAGAGCGGACGCATGAGGAGCCAGGGTCTGCACGGGAGTCAGGGATCCACACGGAGTCAGGGTCCACGCGGAGTCAGGGTCCACGCGGAGTCAGGGTCCACGCGGGGTCAGGGTCCACGCGGGGTCAGGGTCCACGCGGGGTCAGGGTCCACGCGGGGTCAGGGTCCACGCGGGGTCAGGGTCCACGC
>JALPQD010000944.1:218474-310521 GCA_023101885.1 Typhlomys cinereus | reverse complement strand
CCATGGACAGCCCCGAAGTGACTTTTTACGCTGGCCTACTTGGTCTTGCCGTGTGTTTTGTGTTCACGCCCAACGAGTTCTACTCGGCCGGGCTCACGGTGCAGAACCTTCTGTCCAGCTGGCTGGGCAGTGAGGACGCCGCCTTCGTGTCCTACCACCTGCGCCGCACGGCTGCCACGCTGCTGTGCCACTCGCTGCTACCGCTGGGTGAGCCTCCTGCGCGCCGGGCGGTGGTTGGCACTAAGCTGGGCGCTTGGAGACCCCCGAGAGTTTCCTGCCGAGACCGGAACATGGAAGTCCGTGGGGGTCGGTGGGGAAGTCCGAGGGTGTCGGTGGGGAAGGTGGCCTGACTCCGAACGAGCGAGATCCTGTAGTCCAGGCTGTTGGTGGACCGCTCAGGGAGGGACTCCCCACTCCTCCTGGCTGGGTGGGTGGTGGCAGCCCTGGTCCCACCTGGGAATAGGCTCGGGCGGGCTCCAGTTTTGGCCTGTCACCGTGTTTGGTGCAGGATCATCCAGTCTGTTCGCCATGTTGGGGGGCATTTGCTGGGAAAAGGCTGCTGTTGACAACAGGAGGATCGGAGGGCGTCTGAGGAAGGTGAGTGCAGAGAGAGGCTTCCGTGCCAGGCCAAGTCTCAGGCACTGTCCAGGATAGTGCTGGGCCCGTTCCCTGGTTCCAGTGGAGCGTGTCAGCGGGACAGGATTTTGGAGGATGGGTTGTGTGCATCTGTGTGAAAGGGACACCTTTGGGACATCGTAGTGACTAGAGGCTGGGAACCAGGCAACGACCTCTGCAGAGCACAGGGGCCCAGGCATTTGGGAGAGCCGGTGGCCACATTTGCAGCTCTGTGGGCACAGGAAAGGTTGCCGCGAGGATGCGGGCATCCTGGTGCCAGGAATCTGGAGGCAGGTGTAGGCACCCCTATGAAAGGGGACCTACCTGGAGAGCTGAAAGTGGGCTTACTTGGACAGCTGGTTGGCCTGAGGACCAATGCTCTCTGAAGCAGATGAAGGCCCCTGACCAAGTTGCTCCCTGAAGAGCCTCAGGGTAGCATCTGGAGCTTCTCTAGCTATACTGTCTCACGGTCACCCCATGACACAGGAAACTGACACTCAAGCAGTTACTCAATTGTAGGCCACCAGAGGCAGACAGTGTATCCGGTCCCTATACTACGTAGCAAGTTACCTTATTGTGTAATGATTTGTTCAAAAACAAACATTTACTATTGGTTTTTGCAAGTTGGAACCTACCTATGCAGTCTCCAGTCATCTACATTATAATTCATTTTGAGGTTTAAAGTGTTCCTCGCTGGCCAGCAGCATCCTGATCCAGGTCCCGTGTTCTTGCAACATGTCCCCGCCGAGTTGCTCATTTATTAAGAAGCAGTGTCCCAGCTTGGGATTGGTCCATGTTGGATCCTAGAGTGGGTGGACTGAAAGACCAGATGTGTCTGGGGAGCTGCTCAGTGGGCCAGGGGTCAGTTCTAGGCAAGGTCATTGCGTCTCCTTTGCTTTCTAAACTTTGGCTCTTTTTTCGCCCACCACTTGAGCATTTTACTTGCAGTGAATTGGAAAGCATGCCAGTGCTGCTGCTGTGTGAGGCTCAGGGGAGGGCACCTGCTCCAGGTGACCCAAGGAGAGAGCCAGGGATGCCGCCAGAAGTGGAAGCGCTTCTCCTTCTCTCCCAGCACGGGCGTAGCTCAGAACCACGGGACAAGCATGGCCGCCTGGCAGCCCAGACGTCCCCTGAGGTGTCTTCTCCTCTGCAGGTTACTACGTGGGCATGTGCTTCGCAGCCTCAGAGAAGCAGCTCTACTCCCCACGGCAGGCCCGGAGGCTTGGCAGCTCTTCCTTCTCCTGGCTGTGATCCTCCCTTCAGTCTCCTGTACTCTCATCTACTACTGGTCCCGAGAGAGGTGGGCCCGACACCAACTGGCGCAGACCCTGGCCCTTTATGCCCTTCCACAGTCTGGGCTGGCAGGCTGTTGCCGCTTCCATCAACACAGAGGTGCCGGCGGATTGACAAGTTTGCGACTGGGCAACTGGTGCCCGTGTGATTGTGACAGACACGTGGGTAATGAAGGTGACCACATACCGGGTACACGTGGCTCAGCAGCAGGATGTGCACCTCACCGTGACGGAGTCTCGGCAGCCATGATCTCTCGCCAGACTCAAACCTACCTGTCCAGCTCCTCACCATCCGAGTGCAAGCATCAGCCCTGCCACGCAGCCTTCGACATTCGGTAAGTGCACAGTGGTCGCGGCCTGCCCGAGGCACCCGTGGGGCCTGGGGAGATGCCAGTCCCCCGCTGTCTGTTGTCCTCTGCTTTCCCCTTGCCTTCCGACCTCACCGTCGCTGAGTCACCTTCGCAGCGGAGCGGCTCTTTCCCTCCTTTCCCCTGGGGCAAGTGGCCATTGGGCCTGTGGGCTCTGGCCTCAGGGTGCTTACCTTGCCCTGCCCTGCCTCTGGGTCCTGGGTTGACTGAAGCTGGTGGAACCTAGGGGTGGAGGGTCCAGCCCATCGGGCCTTTTCTCCCGCAGGCTGAACTCAGCAGAGTATGGCGAGCTGTGCGAGAAGCTCGCGCGCCCCATCGCAGCAGCGCAGCCAACGTGGTCAATCCACCAGAGCCTGGGGGACCTGTTCCTGGACACGTTCGCCTCCCTGGTGGAGGTGAACCCCGCTTACCCTGTGCCAAGCAGCCAGGTGGGGCTGGCCCGTGGTGGGGGCCTCTAGGCTAGTGCGGCAGGCTCTCTGCAACCCTTTGGCCGCACCCTCCTCCCTGCAGGAGCTGGAGGCCTGTAATAGGCTGCATGCAGACCCGGGCCAGCGTGAAGGCTGGTGAAGACCTGCCAGGAGCCAGCTGTGGGCGAGTGCCAGCAGTGCTACTGCCGTCCCATGTGGTGTCTCACCTGCATGGGCAAGTGGTTTGCCAGTCGCCAGGACCCCCAACGCCCTGATACTTGGCTGGCCAGCCGTGTGCCCTGTCCGACTTGCCGCGCACGCTTCTGCATTCTGGACGTGTGCACTGTCCGATGAACATCACTGCAGATTCTGTCCTCCACTCGCCACCGTGGCCTCCGCGAAGGCTCTAGGCAAAGCACCCGTCTGCAGCCGCTCTGTCCTGAGCCAGTGGCAGCGTGAGGGTTTGGGTTAAAAGAAATTCTCACAGAAATGTCTAGTCTGGAGCTTTCAGCACCTTTTCTTCCTGCTCACCTTCCTCCGGTGGGGCTGGCACCCCGCCTAAGAATGCTGCCGGTGCCTGTGTTCCTGGGGTTTGGCATAACACCCTTCACGTGGCCACTTGCCTTAACTTACTACCTGTCCCTTAGTTTTAAGCCAGATGGTATCTATCCCAGGGAACCCCCTCTCCAGCTGTGGAAACTGCTTGAGCACCCAGAGTGGAGGCTGACAGTGGAGGGGTGACTGGGGACCTTCCTGATGATTGCAGTCAGCTAAGGGGCCGTTTTTATGTGGGGAGGTAAGAACAGCAACCAGGTGCCGGCCGGGGCACCCCGGGGTCTCTCACTCCTAGAGGGTCCACGATGTGCTGGGTGTCTCTTGCTGTCAGGGTCCAGAGCCCCAGGAACGGTTTGGGGGAGCAGAGAGCCAATGGCCCTGTCGGGAAAGGAGGTCCACCAGGGTTGTAACACAACGCCATTGCTTCCCAATTCTCCGTGATACAGGGGGGAGGGGAAGAGGCTACTACCTCCCACTCTGCAGCCCCGCCCCAGGTGTGGTGGTGGAGGGAGCCCGTCTCCCATGCCCGGCTGTCCAAGCAGGCATGACATGTAACCAGCCCCTTCCCGCGACCGGCTCCACCCAAGGCTGCACCTAACCCCAGGGATTAGCTAGCAGAAGCAGCTCGGTCCTGGCCCTGAAGGGTAGCCAGTCGCCCAGTTTAAGGGATACCTAGGAAGGGACCAGGTGTTCGGAGTTTCTTTTGACGGCAAAGGAGTTCATTTATAAAGACAAATGTAGCCAAACGACACAATGTTTAATAAAACGTTTTCCAAATGCTACAGTGTATTTTGCTTACTCTCTCAGTAAAAACAGGCGTTTGCAAAATCTGGGTCAGTGGCTGGGGGTGTTGGGAAAATCGTCCTAGAAACCGGTGTCAGCGCCAGCCGGTGGCGCTTGCAAGGACGAGCACTGGCCGCTGCCCCCAGGAGCCTCACCGAGCGCCCCGGACCTCGGGCCCCACCGGGGCCTGGGTCGCCGAGGGTCCGCCCCGGGCCCAGCACGGCGGGGCTCCGGAGGGCGCGGCTCGGAGCGCGCGGGCGCGCACAGCCCGCCGACGGCCGCTCGGCGCCCGGGGCCGCCCTCGCGTTCGCACGCCCGGAGGCGCCCACGCCCCACAGAGCCAATCAGAGGCGAGCCTCGGGGGTCGGGCCCAATCGCGGGGCCGCCTCGGGCCGGCTTCCTGCCCCGGGGCGGCGGCGCGCGCGGCCCAGTCTCCCGCCAACACCCTCCGCCCGCGAAGGCGCAGCCAATCCGAGCGGGGCGGCTGCGGCGCGGGCCTCGGAGGGCGGGCGGGGGCGCACGTCCGCGGCCTGTCCTTAGTCGGGCCGCTCGTGGGGCGACAGCGTCGGGCCGCGGAGGTCTGTGGCTTCCTGCGACCCCGGGCCGCAGGCCGGGAGCCCCGTCCGCCCGCCAGGCGCGCCGAGCCGAGCCGAGCCGAGCCGGAGCCGGAGCCGAGCCGAGCCGAGCCGCCCCCCCCGGCGGGCGCGATGGTTCCGTCCGGCGCCGCGCGCGGGAGCCGCCGAGGGGCGGGGCCGCGGCGCTCTTAAGGGCGGTTGGGGCGGGGGCGCGCGCAGAGCTCGTCTGCGCCGTCGGCGGGAGCTGGTTCGCGCCGCCGCCCGCCGCCCGCCGCCCGCCCGCCGCCCGCCGCCCGCCGCCGCCCTCCGCCCAGCCGCCCGCCGCCCTCCCGCCGCCCTCCCGCCGCCGCAACATGGCCTGCCGGCCGCGAAGCCCACCCGGGTTCGGGAGTCGCCGCGACGGCGGTGCCAGGTGAGCGGGCCGCGCGGTGGGGTCGCGGGCGGCGGGCGGCGGGCGCCCCGGGCCTCCCCCGCTGACGGGGGCTGTCCGCAGCCCGTCGCCCCCGGCGAGATGGAGCCTCGGACGGAAGCGCAGAGCCGACGGCCGGCACCGGAAGCCCGAGACGCGCAGCGCGGCGAGCGCCTGGCCGCCGACCGCCGGCCCGACAGGGTGGGACCCGGGGCCGGAGCCGCTTTGGGGTGCGGGGCCCCGGGCTCTGCTGCGGCGCGCGGCCCGCGCGCGCGGAGCTCGGGGGTGGAGGGGCGCGCAGGCTGCGGGGCGCCGTTGTCCCCCGCCGCCCTCCCGCTGCGGAGCCGCCGAGGGCTGCGATGCCGCGGGCGCGAGGAGGAGGTGCGGGGGGGCCCGCGGGCGCGAGGAGGAGGTGCGGGGGGCCCGCGGGCGCGAGGAGGAGGTGCGGGGGAGCCCAGCCGCTGGAGTGTCCGGCAACTTCCCCTTCCCCCAGCGTCGCATCAGGCACGTCAGTAAACGCAGTACGAGGAGGTGCGGCGGGCGGGCCCGAAGTTGGAGCAGTGTTCTGGTGCGCTGTGAGCTGGCTGGGCCGCACGAGACCCCCATCTCCAAGTCAAGAAGCAACAGCAATTTAAGAATTACTGAGATGAGTTCTGAACTCTGCTACTGTCTCATTCTTAAATGCTCTGAAAGATTTTGGTATTTAAACCCCAGACTTTAACTCACAGGTCACCACGTAGAAATTTCTTATTTCTCCAACATGTCAGGAATGCTTCTGTCCACAGGTCTTTGCTTTTGTTATTTATGGTGTCTGGAGATTGCTAGAAGTCCTTGACAAGTAGAACTTGCAGGGTGATCATGGTGGGTTAGGGAACGGGATTAGCTTAGGCTTGCCAAGTAGGATTCAGTCTGCATATTCCAAGAAGTGAAAATGAGTTTCACAGAAGTACCAAACTGAAAAGTTGTAGCATAAGGCATATACCTCATCATCCAGACATGTGTCTGGAAGATAGAACTGCTGGACCTCCTTTTTTTTTTTAAGCTTCATTTATTCATTTATTGTGTGCGTGTGTGCACTGTGTCCCTGTGGAAGCCCAAGGATGACTTTGGGAATCATCCTGGATTGCTTCTACTTTTCTTTTGCTTCATTCAGATTTCTCAGGCTCCGCCCATCAGGGCCAGAAGTGCAAGCCACCTCGGTTTTCTACCTGGTGTTTTTACATGGGACCTGGGATCTGAATTCAGAACCTTCTGCTGGTGAGGCAGTCTTAACCCTTTAGCCATCTCCAGCTCAGAACTGGACTTCTTGATGTGCTAGTGTTGGAGTCTAGCCTTGGACAAGCTTTGGTTTGATTCTACTCGATTTCATTCTGTGCCATAATTATAGCTGGATTTTACAACTTTGCAACCATCGTTAAAAATCTATATTTTATTCTGGCTTATGACTGTCCAGTTACTGTTCTTAGTTCAGTTTAGTAGGAGAGTCCACACCAACACCAGGGGCCAAGGGAACTGGCCACTCCATATCCACAGGATTGCTGAGGCAAGGAAGAGGCAAACATCACTAGCCTGACAGCCTGTCTGTTTATATCAAAGACTATATATAAACTCCCTGAGTCAGTTCCTTCCATTTTCTTTGACTGTCCAGGGAAAAACCCATATGGGCTAGGTCTCCCCTCCTCAATTAGAGAGTTTCCTGCAGGCTTTCTTGCTCAGGACTTAACCAACTCTTCACAGTTGTACATAGAAGTCAGACTTTGAATTATTAAGATGATAGCTGTATCTAATTATCACAGTATCCTGAGTGCTTTGCTTTGCTATTTTTGCCTTGTCTGCTTGGTGGCCTTTGTCTTCATGATTTAGCAAACATAGACTTATAGTGGGTGAGAAAGCTGAGAAAGATTTAAAAGGATTGTAGAGCCTTGCCTGTGTTCCTCAGCATTCTGCCCAAGCAGTGGTGTATTCTTCCGTTAAAGAAAAATTGAAAGCATGCTAATGTTTTAAATGCATATTTTCATTTTGTAGCTTTACCACTCCTGAAGGCCCTAAGCCCCGTTCTAGATGTTCAGACTGGGCAAGTGCTGTTGAAGAAGATGAAATGAGAACCAAAGTTAATAAAGAGATTGCAAGGTACATAATTTTAGACTACTTAAATTTTTGTGTGTGTATGTACGTGTTTTCAATTACAAACTACATTCATATAGATATGTATCGTAATATGTATTGTAGAAAAGGTCAGAGTAAGCAAGTATGAAGCAAAGTTGGTTTACTAAAAGACATTTATAACAGATACACGTATATATATATATATATATGTAAACTATGCGTATTAAGAGTAATAGTTCTCAAAAATCTGTGTCATGGACTCAAATTATAATTCAGTGGCAGAGAACTTGCATAGTTTTATCCCCAGCACAGCCACCATTCTTCTTACCCCCTCAAAAATAATTGAGTCTGACTAGCATCAATAGCTCTTTTCTTAGGAGCTTGTTAGAAATGTTCATTCTCAGGCCCCTTTACCTGCTGGTAGATGGGTCCTGCCATCCTGAAAGAATTCTTCCAAGTGAGTGCTCCCTAGTTTGATGTTTTAATGGTGGTCCTAAGATTGGAAATAGGTGAGAGACTTTTGTCTTACAGTGCTGGAGGTTGAGTCCAGGGCCTTGAGTATGCCAAGCAATTTTTTCCCCTAATTTTCTTGTGCATGTGGGTGGGCATGCATGGCTTAAGGTAACTAAGGATGCTTAGTTACCACTTCTACTTTATTCTTTTGAGACAGGGTCTGTAATCAGACACAGGGGGCTACTCTGGTTAGCCAGTGTGCTGTGGTTGCAGTCAGTCTTTACCTTAAGTTGGGATTGGTGGGCTGCTGTACCTTCCCAGCATTTTCTGTGGAACCTGGTCTTTTTGTTTGTTCCCTTCTGCCTGCAGCAGCCTGAGGAGTTCCCTAATCATTTAGGATCTCCACTTAGGTGAATCAGGATCTTGGCTTCATTAGAGAAAAGCTATAGGTGAACCAGTGTAAAGCAAAGTTGGTTTACTAAAGGATACTGTTAACCGAGCTAAAACACTTGGGAAGAAAGTAAAGCCTACCTAAGAGGTTGGGTGAGGGCTTCTCAAAGGTATCTCACTTTATTATCTTACAATAGTTACTAGAATTTTGGTGATTTTTGAAGTTGTTACATTCTAGGGAATAGCAAGCAATTTCAGTGAGATTACAGGGTGGTTCCTATCCATTGTGATAAGGTAATACTCCATATCTTCACTATAAACAAAGGTTAATATCTTGTTGAGATTTCTCCTCCAATAGGATAGTCTCACTGGCTTTCATGCTCTGGGGATTCCCAGCCTCCCTCCACCTTTCAAGGCTGGAATTTTGGGTGGATCAATCCATAACTCCTAGCCAGCAAGGAACTAATTCTTTTGTGTCAGTGTGGCATCTGACTCACAGCTAGAAATGCCAGAATTCCCAATTGGGGCCTTCAACCCTCACAGTTAGTTCTCACCTAATTACTGTTCAGGTGATGCCTCTTAGCCACTGCTGAGGTATGGCCCAAGAAGATTTTAACTGAAGAGTAGCTAGTAGATCACATAGTTCTATCACTAATTCTGAGGAGGAAATACTTTCTTAAGGCAAAAAAGGCAGTAATATTTGGCGTAGAGAACCCTTCACACAGGATGGTGTTCTAAGGGTATAAAACAGTATTTCTTACTAACTAGGTTGCTTTGGGCAGCAGACTAGGATTTTGACAAATAACCTTTATTTATAAAGTGGTATAGCTGAGAGATGTTGAAAATAGACCAATGAGCATCAAGGCCAGCTTAGTCAATGTATGTCTGAAACAAACAGGTTCTGGGGAGATTCAGTCAGTCAAATGCTTGTCATGCAAGCATAAGACCTGAATTTGATCCATAGGACCCACATAAAAAGCTATGCATGGTGGAGTGTTTGTAATCCCAGCTCTGGAACGGTGGAGACGGATATCCCTGGGGTTCCCTGTCCAGCCAGCCAAATTGGCGAGCCTCAGGCCAATGAGAGACCCTATGTTGAATAAAAAAGAAATAAAATCGAGTGGCTCCTGAAGGACAACTTACCTAGAATATAGATAGTAAGATTCAGAAAAGTGGTGTCTCCCTCCCCCCAAATAGGGTTTTGCTATAGTTCAGACTGGCCAAAATCCTCACCATCCTCCCACCTACAAGCCATGCTGTTTAGGAAGAACACTTCATTCCTTGAGATTGTTGGCCTTAATCACAGGTGGGTTGTTGTCTCAATAAAACCCTTTTAAAACAGTATTTATTGTTTGTTCTCAGATATAAAAGAAAACTCCTCATAAATGACTTTGGAAGAGAAAGAAAATCATCATCAGGAAGGTACATACTGTAATTTGTTCATGAAAATCTTTGATTTGGCAAAAATCACTGACATTTGTTGATTTGGTTTGCTCATTTATTGTGTGTGTGTGTGTGTGTGTGTGTGTGTGTGTGTGTGTGCGCGCTTGCGTGCTTGCCTCACACTCAAGTGTGATTTCAGGAATCATTCTGGATTGCTCTACCTCCTTATTGCTTGGAGTTTCCTGGAATCTTGGCTTCAAGAGCTGGGAGTGCAGGCTACTGTCATTTACACCTGGTGTTTTTATGTGGAATCTGGCCAAACTTGGGTCCTCATTCTTGAGAGGCAAATCTCTAGCCCAAGTGGGTTCTTTCTTGATTTAGAGATAATTTTGTACTGATCCCATGTGTTGGGGATACTGAGCTGTTTGGGATTATACGGTCTGAAACCCTCGTTTCAGCATTTTCCTAGCATGATTCATGGTAACCGTAAGGCTTGGCTAATCTTTGGTTATTTTCAGTTCTGACTCGAAGGAGTCTGTGTCTGCAGTGCCCGCTGATGTGGAGACAGATGAAAGTGTCTTGATGAGGAGACAGAAGCAGATCAACTATGGCAAGAACACGATCGCCTATGACCGCTATATTAAAGAAGTCCCCAGGTATTTATGTTCATTTTCAGGGCTTGGCAACTTTTACAAAATACGCAGTTATTTAAATGCACAACGGGAAAAGTGAAGTTCAAGTTAGGATTGTACAAGTTTAATGGAAAAAAAAATTTGGAATCTTGTTTTTGCAAGTAGTATGTTCATGTTTTCTGGAACATAAGACACAAAAGGATATGGTGAAAGCCTTTGAGTTTTCTTGAATCTTTTTGGTAGAATCTAGATTAAAATGTACTTTCCCAGAACACAGATTATAGAGGAATAAAAATGTAGAGTGTCTGCTTTTTTTTTTTTTTTTTTTAATAATAACGGCTTTGCTAGCTATCTTCAACTCTCCATTGTGCTGCAGCCTTTTAAATGAGAATAGGCTCATGCTGAGCTCTAATAAGCTTTTAATATATTCTTTGTTCATTTTGTAGACTCTTGGTTATTTATTTTTGCTCAAAGTATTTATTCAATAAGAAATTTTTGTCCAAAATTTATCAGACTCAGTACAAAATAAGGTGTTGAGGATTGTTAATGATTTTCCATTATTTATTAAGTACGTTAGCAAGAGTGTCCTCGGTCTTCCAGCCACTCTGCAGATGTGAATGGCTGGTGCTGAGGTCATCTTAACTGTCCCACAGACACCTTCGTCAACCTGGGATCCACCCCAAGACCCCCAACAAATTTAAGAAGTATAGCCGACGGTCGTGGGACCAGCAGATCAAACTCTGGAAGGTGGCTCTTCATTTTTGGGATCCTCCAGCTGAAGAAGGATGCGATTTGCAAGAAATGTATGTCTTTGTTGTATTCTGTCTCGCACTGCACTGTCAAGTTGACAGAAAACAGAACTACCAGTGCTCACTCAGGCTTACCTGAATGTCTCCTGGTTGGGGAGGCTAGGGAAGGAGTTCACCTCCTGAGCTGGACTTTACTCTTTCATTCATGTGCGCGCACATGCACATATGCTAACTGGGGTACATGGGTCAGCACAGCTTTCAGTCAGAAGTCAGTTTTTTCATTCCACCAAGGGGTTTAAACTCCGGTTACCCTGCTGAGATGAGCTATCTCACCTTTGAACTCAACCTTTTAGCAGTCTGTAGCTCAGGCTACACTAGAGCCTGCAGCAGTTCTGCTTCAGCTTTGGGTTGGGACTGCTATGTTGGGCTTCTCATTGGTTTTTTGTATCTCTTTTTCAAATTTATTATTTATTCAATTGTGTGTGTATGCGTGTGTCTGTATGTGTGTCTGTAGAACCACCATGGACCGTCTCCACCTCCTCTTTGTTTACTCTGCCCCGGGATTCACAGGCTCCGCCCTACCAGGACCAGAAACGCAGGTCCCCCCCCCCCCCCCCCGCTTCCGCCTGGCGTCTATACATGGGATCTGGGATCCGAACTCAGGACCTTCCACCTGCAAGGCGGAGGCTTAACCCCTGAGCCACCTCTCCAGCCCCTATTTTTCAGTATTTTTATGTTTTGCTATTTTGAGGTTGAATGTCCTGTCACCAGGCTGGCCTGGAACTCTTGATCCTCTTACTTTGAACCCTTGAGTGCTGGGATTATTGATGTGGTCAGTTGCAGTGGGTTTTTAAACTTGTCCCTCTTTGATAATAATCCAGACTGGAGTTCAAGGTGCCTGTTTAGAATTTGTGCTTAACAAATATTTCATGTCTTTGAGCTGTTAAGTGTATTAGAAACCAGCATGTCGGAAATGACTGAAAGCTTTGCAAATTTAGCTTGACATCATCAATGCTAATTTTCCCCCAGTATAGTACCATTGTCCCAGTCTCTAAAATGGAAAATTAGGAAAATTGATCGTGCATGGTTTATTGTCCTATTTTGTTACCTTGCTGCTGTTATTGGTGGCTTTGCTTGAAATGGGCTTTCATATAGCCAGGCTATGACCTTGAACTTTTTGTGTAGCCAAGTGTGGTTTTTTGTGTTGTGTGTTGCCATACTCCGCTGCCGTGGTCACCCCCCCTTCAAAAATTGGGCTTGTTAACCGCTCCTGCTTGAAGGAGATGCGTGTGTGTAGCGAGGAGGGCACTTGACATACAGGTCGAGGCTGTGAGCCAGACAGACCTGTGCTGGTGAGTGCTGTCAGCTTTCTGTACTGGGTGGATGGGGTGCAGGGACTGAGTCTGCCAAATGTGTAGTCACTGAAAACCGACCCTTGGAACAGCCCTTAGGTAGCTTGATGCGTATGGGAGGTTGGGTTTAGGGAGGGAACCTGGGGAACCCCAGCTTCCTGGCTTGGTTAGCGGGTGACTGATCTGCCACCTGGATTTCATTTCTCAGACAACCTGTAGACCTTGGAGAGATGGAGACAGAATTCACAGAGAGCAGCTCTGAGTCACAGACAAGCTCACAAGATAACTTTGTAAGTACTTTTTTGTGTTATATCTCTCAACCTAGATGTTTTAAGTGATTTGTAAACCATACATGCCACTTGATATGTTGAGATTAGAGCTGAAGTTTGATTTTAATGTTATGAAAAAGAAAGATTTTCTTCCATATTTCCCATCTTTGAAATAGCAGATTTGATCATACAGATTAAATTCTGAGGGAGCATGTAACCTTAATGTGGGCTTTTGGTTCAGTCCAACTGTCTTTATTTTTAATTAAAAATTTCACGTGAAGGGAAATGCACATATCAGTGGGTTGGCCTGAAGAGAGAGGTAACTTGATATACTAAGGAGGGCCTGAGCCCTCACAGGAATATGGAAGTCAGAGCGAACCCTGGGGTCCATAAAAGCATACAAGTGCAAGGGTGGGAGGGAATGTTAAAGGGAAGGGAAGGGAGGGGAGGAGGGAAGCTGGGACAAATATTCAATATGCTTGTAAAAGTAGAAAAAAAATAAAATTCACTTGAAAAGAAAGAAGATGCACAAGCATGCATTTCTTTACTCATGGGTGGAGGTCAAAAGGACAGCTTTAAGAAGTCAGTTCTTCCTTCCACCGTGTGGGTTTCTTAGGATCAAGCTCAGGTTACCAGGTTTGTGAGTAGGCGCTGTACCACAGCTTCTTGTCGGCCCCTGTCCACCTGCTTGTTCTCTGCTTTCCTTTGCTATGAAAGGCCTTTTCCAAAGACTCAATTCAGTGTCTCGACATGTGCTTTCACTAGGGCTCAGTTACAGACCTGTACAGTGAACTTCTAATGTAGGAATTGCCTGTTAAGTGTAGTTAAACAAGGAATGGTCTGTGCTCACTCTTGCTGGTTTTTAAGTTACAGATATTTAAAATGAGGCATGGTAGTGAATGCTTGGCACCCCAGTACTTGGGGTGGAGATAGAGGGTTTAGGAATTCGAGGCTTATCTCTGATTCTGTAGCTAATAACTTGGTGTGTTCTTTCAGCTTTTTCTGCGTAGATACAATTTACGTTAAAAGATTCATTTTACTTTGTAAGGGAGACTTCCTAATACTAATACATGTGGATATATCTGAGACAGAACGTGAAAGACTCAAACATAAGCCTTTGTTACAAGCTCCTTGTCTCTGTGGCATGTTAGAACATAAGCAAAAGGGCAAGTTGCCTTGTTCTGCCCCCATCTCAGTCACCCCAGGGGACCCAGACTTGGCCATTTGTACACCATACAGTGTGGTCATGACAAGTTGTAACAAGGATCCAGTTACCAGGAATGGCAGCTTTGTTTACCTCTTGAAGAATATGCCTGCTTCAGATCATGTTTTTCGAAGACTAATATCTAGCTCTAGTGGTATTTTCTATAATCCTAGCTGCTGGGGAAGACTTGAGGCAGGAGAACTCAATTCAAGTTCAAGGCCTTACTGAGCATTTGTTGGTGGCTGGGATAAACTATAGCTCAGGGGTAGAACACTTGCTCATCATAAAGCAAAGCCTAGGGCCAGCACCACAGAACAATAAACAATTGTCAGTGAAAAGCACTTGTCAACATTTTAGCATTTTTAGCAGGAAGAGTGGCTTTTGTGATTTTCAAAATGTAACCTCAGTCTCAGTTCAAGAAACAGATTACAACTAGAAGTCGCTGTTTATCACTGAAGGAAAAGGGCTGTGAGGTGGTGGAGGTGGTTAGATTCTAGGGCCCTCCTCGAATGGGAAGCCTAGAGTTGGTTGGGTATAGCCAGGTGGAGGCTCATGCCCTTAGTTCCAGCATGCTGGAGGCAGAAGCAGGAGGATCGAGAGTTTGGACGACCTAGACTACATAGCAGCAAAGCTCTCTTGGAAACAGCAAAAAAGCATCTGGGAGTGGGGAAGCAGAGAATACCCAGTACTTAGAAAAGAACACTCCTAAAATCTTTTTTTTTTTTTTTAATTTTTTTTATTTATTCGTTCAATTGTGCATGTATGTGTGTGTGCGCGTGTGTGTATGTGTAGCAGGCTGCCCCCGCTTTCACCTGGTGTCTATACGTGGGGTCTAGAATCCGAACTCAGGACCTTCCCGCCTGCAAGTCAGAGACTTAACCCTGAGCCACCTCTCCAGCCCCCACTCCTAAAATCTACTGGAGGAAATTTTAGTCCGTGGTGCTGTGAACATCCTGTTGGCACCTGCAGCCGCTTTAAAGTGGTAGTGAAGTTTGGCCCCTGAAATATGGATGGTTTGTCTTCTAAGATTAAGGATGTTCTCCTGGCATAACCACAATATAGCTCTCACAGTTGGATAATGTAAGCTTAAATCTAGTCCATAGTCCATATTCAGCTTTCCCAGTTTTCCTCGTAATATAGTTGATACTTTTGTTTTTTGATACCGAATTTAATGAAAGATCCCACATATAAATTACCTTCTTTTTAATTTCCTTTAACTTAGATTAAGTTCTTTGCTTTTTGAGCCTCCTTTTGGTGTTGAACTTAACAACATTGCTCTGCCTCAGTCTGTCTTGGTTAGTCTCCATCCCAACCACAGCGCCTGGACACCTCGTGCATTATTTGATAGGGTTCCCAGAAGCTGTAGATGTAGGAATTCACCCCCTTCTGATGGTGAGATAGGCTCCTGGTCTTCTGTGGCAGATGAGCCATGTCTTCTGGCGATTCAGGGGACACTTGGATAGTCTGATGTGATTCTGCTTTACAAGTTGCCCGTGGATGTCATCTTGTGACTTTCTAGTCCTTATAGCAGCCACTGTAAGTTGAGGCATCTTGGCTTGGAGATTTAAGGGTCAGTGTGTAATTGGCAAGGGTAGCTGATAAGTGGTGGAAACTCGAATCTTCCAACTAGAATAAAATTTACCAGCCATTTTCCGCGACTGCGTCTAATTAGTGGTCTGAGTGCTTCTGCATTCTCATCGTTCACGGCTTGGGCTTCGGCCTGTCCTGCCGGGCAGAGATTGCTAGGATTACTAATGAGAAGCCTGTTTGTGACCATGTTTCTGTTTTCTAGGATGTGTATGCTGGCACACCCACCAAAGTCAGACATGTGGACTGCCAAGTGGAGGATGAATTTGATTTGGAAGCTTGTTTTAACTGAACCCTTGAAAGACTTTTCGGCCATGAGCTAACTGCCACCTGGTGGCCACCCAGAGAAACAGTTGCTTCTGCCTGGTCAGGTGGAAGGACGGCCAAGCATGTGCAGCTGTGCACTTGTATTTGTTTCTCTGTTAGAGTTTCTCTCATGATGAGTTGTTATTCTTGCCTTATTTTTATGTTTTGCATGTTTTAAATTGTAAATGGAACTAATCCAGGGAAAGACTGGAACGCACCATCTTCATTACTTAACGCCTTATGTTCTCCAAGTCAAGTTGAACACTTTGATTTCAACTGGTCCTCCGAAAGAATACCAGACTGCCAGTTACCATTTGTCAGACGCGTTAGCTGTGGATTAGCCATATGCGAATGGGACCAAGCTAGAGTCCGCTATCTTTACAGGTAACTGATGACAGTATTCTGAGGCAGACAGTTCCAAAACTGTGGAAACTTATTTTCTGGCTTTTTATCATATGTCTAAGTAGTTATATTAGTGGGTTTTATGTAAGTTATACAGTCGTAAATTGGAACTTGTAAATAGTGCAAGATAGGCTCTTTTTTTTTTTTTTTTTTTTTTTTTTAAGATAGGCTCTTAACCTGCAATACTCTAGGAGTTGAGGGATTTAGAAAGAATTTTGTTTTTTAATGATCAGTTAATTTACCATGTAATATTGCTGTAAATGATAATGTGTATAGATTTTCTGTTTGGGTATTCGAATGTAAACCTGGCAATTTGCATTTTTATTGCTTTTGTATGAATGATACTATGGAAATAAAAAGAAAAAAAATCTTCTGAAACTACACTGTTCAGGGTGAGCCTTTCCCAGCCATGTGTCTGTCCCGAGGCCATCCATCAGAAGGGAGGGGCGGATAACTTTGCATACTCCATAGACATCTTTCCATCTTTCCACTTGTCGGTGGAACACCTGCCGTGAGTCCTGCCACACCTATCACTATGCTCTGTATAGTGGGTGTGAGGTAGAGTGGGGTAGAGGTGAAGGGAGTTGGCACTTTTAGGGTAGTTGTTGACGTGTGATAGTGGCATTCGATCCAGGCTTAGCCCCTGGGGGGCAGCAAAAGTCCTGAGGTAGGAATAGGGCGGGTATGAGCCTAAAACGTGGAAGAATTGGGAGAACAATTTCTGAAGCTACGAGCAGCCTTGATACACTCCCTTTGTTACACAGTGACGAAGGAGTTTGGCTCTCCTGTCTCTCTTGTGCCCTTAAGCTGGGTGACCCAGCTATGGGCTGTCTGTGCTGGACTTAGGCTGTCCCTTCTGGTTTTCACTCCAGGATAGAACGTTGGGATACTGGGCCGTGGTTCAGTGGCTATGTAAGCAAAAGGACCAGTTTGAATCCCAGATGTCACATAAGATGTCCAGGTGGCAAAAGTCAGGGAGTCACTAGAGCAAGCTGGTAAGTTTAGTCCTGGAGGCGAACTCTGGAGAGACTGGAGGCCTAGTCTCAAAAGAATAAGGCAGAAGAGCAGTCAAGAATGATTCCTGGGCCAGAAGGATGGCTCAGGGGTTAAGACTTCGCCTTGCAAACACAAGGACCCAAGTGTGGATTCTAGATTTCCAGGCCAAAAAAAAAACTCACAAGGTGACTATGGTAACCTGTACTTCCTGGAGATTGGAGCCTGACAAGCAATCCAGCATTCCCAAAGTCACTCTTGGGCCTATACACATACTCCTGGTACACACTTCTGGCACCTGCATACTACACCACTATCACCCAGGCCTCTTATACATGAAAACATACATTTACCCAGATGGAAAAAGTGAGTGTTGATAAGTTAAGGCCTGCAAGCCACAGGCTGACTGAATATCCTCTACTGATGGCAGAGATGAAAGGGTCCAGTAAAGGTCAGCGCTCCAGCAGTCAGCACAGGTCCTGAAGGTCAGTGTGAAGAGGCATTGTTTGAGGGTCTCCTTCACCAGGACTGCTGGCCTCCCTCTGCCTTCCATCTTGCCTTAGTGTGGAGATTACAGACGTGCACTGTCACATCTGTATGTGTGGCCATCACTTGACTCTGCCACTGCTCAGTCCAAGGGTTATTTTCTTTAGTCTTCGGTGACCAGCAAGATGGCTCAGTGGGTAAAAAGCCACCTGTTTTAGGATCTGAGTTCGTCTTAGAAGCTCAGATGATGGAGAGAGCCAACAACTTCCAAAAGTTGTCCTCTGCCTTCTAGAAATAACTCTGTGGCACATGTACCCGGTATCTTGTAAGTCTTTGAAGACTTCAGAAAGTTAAAAACCCTGTGAACGATAGGGGCTGCTGAGCTTACAAGTCTGTCTCAATGGAAGCTCAAGTTGAGGACGTCTTTCAAGAGATCTGCGGGTGAGGATTTTGTCCAGTAAGTTCAGTAGATTCATGGAGCCTCACAAAACTTGGAAATTATCGGCAAAAACATTTCACACTAGACTGACAGGGACAAAGTAAAAGTGGAAATCAGCCTTTGGGCCCGCAGGAAGCAAGCTGAGAACTCGGGGGGGGGGGGCACACAGCCACCTTTCGTGGGCAAGAGGGATCTTCTGGGGAGGTAGGCCTAGCAACCTAGAGGGCAGAGCAGGCGATTGAAAGCCACTCTTGGGACAGGGCAAGTCCTGTTTGGTAGCACCTGTGGGCATGTGCTGATGGCATCGTGAGGTTTTGGCACTGTGGACTGGCCTGTAGCAGGATGTTTGTGGGGGAGGTGGAGGGGGCAGCAGGTCTCTCTGAGAGGCTCTCTGCCCAAGCACTGCACTTCAGTGGTGAGTCCTGTGATTGGCTGCACTAGTTGCCACAGCTGGGTATGGTCAGATCTTGGGGTTAGCTGGCATCTTAGGTTTAAGCGGGCGGCTGGGGTGGGAGATGTTAGAGCTGGGGGGAGGGGTTCATGAGTGGGGATACCTGGTTCTGTGTGGGGTGGGTACCCAGGGATTCGCTCGGGTTTAGCTGAACCTGCAGCTACTAGATTCTGTTGAGTGTTTAAATTCTTGGAATTCTCTTCAGCCTACAGAAATCAATCTTCAGGACTCCAGGTCTTACCTCTTAAGGCTGTAAACACAATCTCATATTTTCTATGAGCGTTTCCAATAGCCAGTAAGCCAGGACCAAGTTATCTTCATTCTGGACTCTTAAACATTGAGCCAAGAAGTGTCACAAGTGAATTAAGTTCGCGCAGCATGATTAATTCCTCGCAGCCCCAGGCTGATGGCTATCTGGTGTGTCTGCACATGTCGGGTAGACTGTCAGCTTACCGGGCGTCAGCCACGGCCTCTGGCTGGCTTACTGTGGTGTTCGCTGCTCTCGTGTCTGGCAGCTGTCAGGGTCTTGTCTCTCAGCATTTCTGCCACTGAACTGCTGACTTGTCTCCATACCCTCCTTTCCTGGACTCGTGGGCAGCTCTTCTGATGAGCTCGTGGGTCTCAGGGTCCTCCCCCTGTGCATTGATCCAGCTGTGCGTCTGCTGGGTACTTGAGTTAAAATGCCGAGTCTTCAGTCCACACCTGGAATGTATTTTCACCTATTAATCCTCTTTTGGCCAGTGCAATGTGGTTTGAGTATACAGGTCTCCTGCACATACATACAAAGGCATCCTTTGTAAATTGGCTCCTCTGAACCTGCATTAGTGCCGTCTGCACAAATATGGTTAAGAATTTTGAGAGTTGGGTCAACGAGGTAGGTTGGTGGGTAAAATACCTGCTCACAAACCTGGTGACCTGACTTTGATTTCTCAGTAGCTCACATAGTGAGAAAGAGAACTGATTTCCAAAAGTTGCCCTCTGACCTCCACCCTTACACTGTGGCATGCATAGAAATATCTTCTCTTTGATTCTTTCTCATACATATTTTAAAAACTGTTCATTTTTTTATTTTTTATTATTCAATTGTGCGCGTGTGTGTGTATATGTATGTGTATGTGTGCGTGTATGCATGTATGTGTGTGTAGAACCACGGACAAACTCGGGAACCACCATGGACCGCCTCCTCCTTGTTTACTCTGCCCCGGGATTCACAGGCTCCGCCCTACCAGGACCAGAAACGCAGGGCGCCCCCGCTTCCGCCTGGCGTCTATACTGGGGTCTAGGATCCGAACTCAGGACCTTCTGCCTGCAAGGCAGAGGCTTAACCCCTGAGCCACCTCTCCAGCCCCTCAAAACTGTTCATTTTAATAATATGATAAAATATATTTTAACAAGAGAGAGAGAGAGAGAGAGCACACATGTATACCATGGTGCACGGGTGGACGTCACTTTTTCTAATCAGCGTGCTTCCAGGTTTGTGCATCGGCCCCTTACTGGCTAAGTTAGCTCACAAGCCCCAGTAAAAGTTTTTTAAAAAATAAAGCTGACTACCAGAGCTACCACTGGAGTGGGTCCTGCATTGAAGAGACAGTGCTAGGATGGAACCAAATAGAAAAATAAGGCAGAACCAGGCTCCAGGAGCGTCCCAAGTACAAGAGACATATGCGTCCTCTGATCTTGATCATTCAGGAAGATTCGGCATCCCACACAGGGCTTAAAGCACAAGATCCCAGGCTGCAGGGAGTGACATGTCAGAAAGGAGCCCCCACAACCAGGACTCCTTTCTCCTTCCTGACAGTCTGACCAAGGCTCGGAGGACAGGAGCCAGGACAGATGACACGCTGAGGAACTGCCAATCAGGAGTCGGAAGCAAAGCAGAAGGTCAGATTAGAAAAGAAGACTAAACTCGAAGTCACCAAAAGTAAAGAAACGGGATAAACAAGGTTTTATGGAGAAGAGGGACGCTTAGAAAATGAAAACCAAAGAGGAAACACTAGAAGGAATGCCCACCCAGCGCCGCCCCAGCGGCAGATGACATGCTTGCCGCACACGGAATGTAAGGGAAACAAGAAAGCGAGCAGGCGGCAGGCGGCACACTGCCATCAGCTGTAACCTGGACCGCAGGGACGCTGGAGGTGAACAGTGGATTTCTAAGCCACTGCACCACGTACAACGGCTCAAAAGACAGTCTGGGTGTGTGTCTAGCAGCTATGCATGAGGCCCATGTGCTCGAACTGCGCCACTCTCACTGGACAAGAGGATTAAATAAATGCAAAGATTTTCCCGGTATGGACTGAAGACTCAGAAAGTGGCCGTTCTCCACAAATTGATACTGTAGATGTGGGAATTCCTATCAAATACCAGTAATATTGTTCTAAAATTCAGATGGGAAGGCAAAGTATGAGGCTGAACGAGAAAGAGGAAAGTAGGAAGATTGTCACTTTGCCGTGGCGTTGATATGGCTGGCCCCCACGCCCACACCCCCAGAAACATGGGCTGCTCCTCATGATCTGAATGTGAGTCAACTGAGTGGTCCCCTCAGGCGCACGTGTTCACCTCCTTAACGGATGATGTTTGGGAAGGTCATGGCACGGCTGGGAGGAGGTGCCTCATGCTAATTTCGCCCCCTCCTCACTCTTTCTGGGTCTGGTCTTGCTGTTGTAGCTTTAGTTGTTTGGAACTCATTATGTAGACCAGGCTGACCCCAACCTGCAGAGATCCCCCGCCTTGGCTTCACGGGTGTGCACCCTTTTCTAACACCTCAAAAATGTAGCTGTACTGCTTCCAGTATTCCGCTTTGGAATGTACTTAGATTTAACCATTACAGCTGTGAACCTTTTCTTGTGTTCTTTTTGTCTCTTTTACAAACACTTCTTTCTTCTAGCATGAGAAAGACTTCATGTATTTCTCCTTAAAGTTTAAAATTTTTTAATATTTTATTTTTTATTTGGAGGGGAACGCTCATCAGTTCTTTACCTAAACTTTTGGTACTTTTGGACCTTAATGTGGCCAGAGGTAGTGATCTGATTTGCATTCTTCTTTTTACATGTGAATGGAGAATCAGTAGCTCTGTTTTCTGATCAGGCTCCTTCCCCCATGGCCAACAAGGTCTCCACTGCAAGTATCAGGCGGCCATAAATTAACAGCTTGCTTCTGGACTCTTCACTGGTGGGGTGCTAACTACACCTGTTTGATACATGATAAGTAAGCACTCCAGTTTGTTGATGTCAATTGCCAACTTGACACAATCTAGAATACTATGGGAGAAGGACTTGTGGACACGGCTGTGAGAGATTATCTTTAAAAAATGTATTGATGAGAGGAGCATGCATGTGGAGACCTGTTGTCTCTTTTCCACCCCGTGAGATTCTGGGGATGTAATTCAGGTGGTCAGGTTTGACATAGTTCACCTGAGAGCTGTCTTGCTAGCCCTCTGAGAGATCATCTTTGTCATTGTAATTGTTTCCGGACGGGTCTCTGTAGTGTGAATGTGAGCTGAAGATAAGGAGCTATGGTGCTCGATTCGATTCATGGCTCTCCTTGCTCGTGGATGTCATGTCACCAGCTGCTTCAAGCAGCGCTGCGGCCTCGCCACAGTGATGGACACTGTAACCGTCAGTCTTCTGCTGCTTGACTTCCAGGCCATGATAGACTGGACTAGAACAAGTAGACTTTTCTCAAGCGGCCTGTATCATGTCAACAGAAAAGACGCTCAATGATGGTACTGGACGGGGTGGGCTGCATAAGCCTGGCTGTGCTTTGCAGAGAGGACTGTGCAAGAGTTTGGGACTTTGGTAGAAAAGCTGGAAGCTTGGAAGACAGTAATGTGAGAGAACCACAGGCAATGGAGACCTGACTTGGGATGGGGGTGGGGGAGAGACAGGACTGCCAGGGACTGAACTAGGGATTCCTTGTGTGCTACATTCTGCCCAGGCCCTGGGAACTGGGCCCAGAGATGGTGGCCTACTTCCTTCAAGCAGGGGAAATTTCAGGACGAAGAGCATGTGGCTGTGGCTGGTGCAAAGAAAACAGCTGGATTTGTTAGAGAGATCACCGCTGTACGGGACCCACCCTGGGACGCTTCATTCCTCTACGTGACTTCAGATCTTCACGAATGAAGAGTCCTGCTCCTTCAAAGCAGCTGCCCCGGAAAGTGATCCTCTGGCTGTACACAAGCGGATGCAGCTGTGATTGCTCCTGCCCTGACACTCCCATGTGACCCCATGGGTCCGGGGCTGGGGAGGCTCAGCTGGCTACGGTGTGGAGACAGCTACCGACCAGCTGGTTTGGCCCGGAGATGTCCTGCTTCTAGGGCCTGCCCTGCCTGTTTGCTCATGGACGCCTTACTGCTCTGACACACCGTGCATGATCGAGAGCACTGCCCAGCAGCTTGAGGGGCTTCCTCATGCCACCCACCTCCTAAGCATTGTGGCTTCTACACTCTAGCCTGGAAAGGTGGTGTGGAGCCTCTCCCTGGGAAGAGAAACGGGGGCCCAGCAAAGTGTGGGACATGTTAGAGTTTGCTGTGCTGGATGTGTGTGCTGGATGTGTGTTAGGGTATGCTGAGACAGTTGGGGTGCATTGGGGTGTGCTAGATGTGTTGGGGTGCGCTGAGGTGTGCTGGTGCGTTGATATTCTGGGATGTGCTGAGGTGAGATGCTGAGATGAGATGGGGTACGCTTGGATGTGTTGGGCGTGCTGTTATGCTAAAGCACGTTGGGCATGCTAAGGTGTGCTGAAAGATGTGGGGGTGTACTGGGTTGTGGTCGGGTGTGCTGAGGTGCAGGATGACAGTTGGTTTCCCGTGGCAGCTGGTCCACTCCGTGCTGGCCCACTTTCCAGCTGACGTGGGCCAAGTCTCCCTGAAATAGTTACACTACATCCAGTGGCCGGTTTCTCTCTCTTTCTGTGTTTTTGGGGGACAGGGGTCTCTCTAAGTAGCCAAGGTTGGCTTTGAGCTCTCCATCCTGAGCGCTAGGATGACAGGCATCCGCCAGCATTACGGGTGGGATCCCTCACTTTGGGGGGATCCCTCACTTTGGGGGCCGGGGGTGGAAGCTGGCCTTCTGAAGTGCTCTCATTCCAGGCCGTGCCTGCCCTGCAGCTACCTCGGTCCCCAGAGCCGGCGCTTAGCCCTGGAGCCCACCGGCCCGTCCTAGGACCCCGGCTCGCGGGACCGGGCTGTGTGCGTGCGTGGTGCGCGCGCAGCCTCTCCACCTGCGGAGATAACCCCCCTCTTCAAGTGCTGGCCTGCAGCAAACTCAGCATCCTGGTCTGCGGGCGCGGAACGCGGGCGCAGCGGCCGAGTAGGTGTGAGCCTGCGGCGCCCGAGCAGCGCTCCGGGACCGGTCCCAGCGGCGGCCCGCGGCCACCAGCCGGGCGGAGGAAAGCGCCCGGCCTGCGCGACTAATTCAAGCGGTCTGCAGACCCAGAAGAGACCCAAGCGGGCGAGCGACTCCTCAAGCTCACACGACGCATAAAGCGCAGGGAGGGCACGTGGCGACGGCGAAGCCTCGGGGTCCGGACCCCGTGGCAGCCGCCGGCCAGCCGCCGAACGGCCGCACCGCCGCCTACCCGCGCACAGCCGACGGACCGCGGGCTACCGGGACCTACGGAGCCCACGTCACACCCGCGCGCTCGCGCGCGGGGGCTCCAGGCGGGGAGGGGGCTCCAGGCGGGGGCGGGGGGCTCAGGGAGGGGCGGGGCTCCAGGCGGGGCGGGCCGGCGCGGCGCCACCACAGGCCGTCGGTGGGCGGGGCGCCGAAGACCCACACCGCCTGCCGCCCCGCGCCGGCCCCGCCCACCGGCGGCGCGGCCGAGGACGCGGGCTCCGGGCATCCGCGGCGGCGACGCGAGGGCGGGCGGCTGACGGCTCGCGGTGGCGCGCCGGCCAATGAGGACGGCTGGAGGGGGCGGGCGCGGCCGTGGTTTTGTTCCGCCGCGCCGAGCCGCGTCCTCCCCGTGCGAGGAGCGCGGCCTGCGCGGCCCGCGGCCCTCTCCGCCCGGCCCGGCCCCCGGCCCGGCCCGGCCCGGCCCCGGCCCCGGCTGCAGGTACGGAGCCCGGCGCTCGCCCGCCTCGCGCCGCCGCAACGCCGCGTCCCGCGCTGTGCGCGCCTCGCGGCCGCCCCCCGAAAGCCCAGCTCGCGGGAGCGCGGGCTCGCGCCGCGCGGACGTCCCCTCGGGCCGGCTGGGTTCCGCACTCACGATCCTGCACCCCACTTCCCCCTCACCTTACCCGGCCCCCCTTGGCCCAAGCACCCCTCGGCCCCGGCCTTCCCCAGGGCTCGCGCCGCGCGGACCGTCCCCTCGGGCCGGCTGGGGTTCCGCACTCCACGATCCTGCACCCACTGCCCCCTCACCTTCCCCGGCCCCCTTGGCCCAAGCACCCTCCGCCCCGGCCTTCCCCGGGGCTCGCGCGCGCCTGCGCCCGGGCCTACCCGCCGCGCCCGGGGCGCGCTGCCACTTGTTGGGTCAACTTGGCGAGTGGCCCGCGCGACCTGTGGGCGCCGGCCGAGCCCGGGGGGGCCGGCACCCCTGGGACTCAGTGTTCGTCATCTTCCACGCAGGGAGAAGCAAGACGTCAGCCGAGACGGCGGCCGCGCGAGTCGAGAGCCGACCCTCCCGACGATCGGGGAAGTGCATCCCGAAGCCGCTCCGCGCGCAGCGGGCGAGGGTGTAAGTCCTTGATCAGTTTTCCGCGAGTGGACCGTGGAGGATGGAATGCTGAGTGCGCAGTGTGCTTACAGCCTCGTGGGCTGCTGCCCCCTTGGAAGGTTAGATTGTCTCTAGGCCTAGCGTGGATACGCAAGGTGTCCCTGTGTAGCTAATGGACTGGATTTATTTTGAATTTCAAATCGGGTATCTTCGTAGCTTTCGTCACTAGGATCTGGCACAGCTAGGCGAGCCGGGGCTCTGCTCAGGGCTGAGCTCTGGAGCCCTCGGCCACCTGACTCATACTTGGTTTGTGCCGCTCTGGGGGTTGACTGTAAGATGCACTTCGGTTTCCTATGTAAGAAGTTAACCGGTTCTTACTGATGGCACTTCAGACCCTCAGCAGTTACCTCTGTTGCTTGTGTCTCGTGGAAGTGAGGCTTGGAAGGACCGGGCATGGTTTGGTTTTGAAGTGAATAGTCCTAGGAAGGGGGGCTGGGACAGTGGGACTGGGGTGGCCATTCTTCCACGTGCTTTTCTTCCGCCCTCTCTGGGGCAGTGGCTGACTCCACAGCCAGGTGGTCCCTTTCAGTGACTTGCTAAAAGACTCCACTAGCTGTCCCTCTGATGTAGATGGTTCTGGAACTTTGCCGGCAGTTTGAGGCACAGACTGGGAATAGTCCTGCCCCTTGGGAAGACCTATTTTTCTTTACTTTGTGTGTGTGTGCAAGAGGGCACTTGAGTGTGTGTGCCTCTGGAGGCCCAAGGGTGACCTCAGGAATCATCCCGGATTACTTTGCCTATTGCTTTCCTCTGGCCTTGCCAGCCTTTGCCTTTCAGAGTGGAATTGCAGGCCACAGCCATTAGTGCCTGGCCTTTTTTTATGTGGTACGTGGCACCAGGATCCTTCTTGTCAGGTATATGCTTTAACCCTGAGCCATCTCTCTAGTCCGCTTTACTTTAAAAAATTTTTTTTTTAATTTATTTATTCATTGTGTGTGCGTGTGTGTGTGAGTGTGTGTATGTGTAGAACCACGGATGAATCAGGAACCACCATGGACACCTCCACCTCTCCTTGTTTACTCCGCCCCGGGATTCACAGGCTCACCCGCCCACCAGGACCAGAAACGCAGGCCGCCCCCTCCACCCGGCTCTACACCTGGGGTCTAGGATCCCAACTCAGGACCTTCCGCCTGCAAGGCAGAGGCTTAACCCCTGAGCCACCTCTCCAACCCCAGCCTCTTTACTTTTTAAAAAATACTTTATTTATTTATTTTCTGTGTGTCACGTGGTGTGTGTGTGTGTGTGTGTGTATCAGAGGACACTGTGTGTCCCTGTGGAGGACAAGGATGACTTTAAGAATCATCCTAGATTACTTCTACCTCCTTCTTGCTTCTCTCTGGGATTTCCCAGGCTCCACCCACCAGAGTTGGAAGTGTGGACCACAGCCATTTCTGCTGGTGTTTTTTTTTTTTATGTGGGACCTGGGATTTGAACTCAGGACCTTCTGCTTGCAAGGCAGAATCTTAACCCCTGAGCCATCTCTCCAGCCTCCACTTTACTTTTTAAAAACACTTTTATGATTGTTCTTGGGATTAGAAGAAGAGCAGGCAGGCACCTGGAGATCAGAGAACAGCTTTGGGAAATTGGTTCTCTCCTACCATATATGCTGTGGGCATTGAACTCAAGTTGCCAGGTTTTGGTAATATGTGTTTTTACCCACTGAGTCTTATCGCTGGACCACTTTTCTTGACTTGGTTAGATTTGGTAACACAGGAAAGATCGTTTTTGTTGCTACAAAAATTATTTAAGTGAGAGAAAATAGTACGACAGTATTTTTATTTTTTAATTTTAAAGCGGGTATACTTGAGCTTTCTACTTATACTTGTTTATTCATGTGCATGTATGTGCTGAGGGACTAGACATGTCAGGAGACTCCAATGTGAAAGACAACATGATTTGGCCACTAGAGAGTAGAACTAAGAAAACCTTAGGTATTATTTTTCTGTGGTGTTTTGGAAACACTGAGAACATTTTTCAAAAATTGTGGATAGGACTGGAGAGGCGGCCCAGGGGTGAAAGCCTCTGCCTCATAAGCAGAAGAACTGAGTTTGGATCCCAGATCCCGCATAAAAAATAAATATCAGGAGGAAATGGTGGCAACATACACTACGAGCCCTAGAAGGCGGAGCCTGGAAAACTCCAGAGCAAAAGAAAAAGGAGGTAGCGCAATCCAGGGTGATTCCTGAAGTTATCACTGGGGTCTCCACAGACACACGCAAGGTCAGGTGTCCTCTGGTACACATACTCACTCTCACAAATTGTAGATAAGGCATCTGCTTTCTAATCTGACCACTAAGTTTTGGTGGAAGGAGAGATTGACTTCTGAAAGTTGTCCTCTGATTCCACCCTGATTTTCTCTCTCTCTCTATCTCTTTGTTTTTCTCTTAC
This sequence comes from Typhlomys cinereus, assembly GCA_023101885.1. Lineage (NCBI taxonomy): Eukaryota > Metazoa > Chordata > Mammalia > Rodentia > Platacanthomyidae > Typhlomys > Typhlomys cinereus. The sequence goes on along the minus strand of JALPQD010000944.1, from coordinate 283,213 downwards.
TCTCATTCTCTCTCTGGCTCTTGTTCTGGAATTCCTTATGTCTCTATCTGTCAAATAAATAAATAACCACTTAAAATTAAAACTGAGCTGGAGAGATGGCTCAGGGTTAAGCCTCTTCCTTGTAAACAGAAGGTCCTGAGTTCAGATCCCAGGTCCTACGTAAAAATGCCTTGGAAGACAGAGCTTGGGACACCCCAGAGCAAAGCAAAGATTTGTTTAAGAAGTTTAACCGGTTCTTACTGATGGCACTTCAAACCCCTAAGCAGTTACTTCTGTTGCTTGTGTTCTTCATGAAAGTGAGTCTTTGAAGGACTGGAAATGGTTTAGTTTTGAAGTGCTGAATAGTATTACAGGATGGAAATTGAAATCTAGGATGATTCCCAAAGTCACCTTTGGGCCTCCACAGGCCCATTGGGTGCCCTCTTACACACAGCAGACTCACATACAGACCCGAAGACACACACAAACAAAATAAAGCAAAAAAAATAAATAAATAAAACAAAACTCTGTGTTTTTAGCTTGACACAGGGTCTCACTATGTAGTCCAAGCTGGCTTCTAACTGTTGATCCTTCTGTAACCATTTCCTGAATGCTGAAATTACAGGAGATTATCACTGGATCCTGCTTAAAAATGCTTATGGTATATTGAATTTTATATGCTAACTCATCTCTTCAATGTTTTCTGCAGTAATGTGTCTCAAAGGAAAGTAACACAGCCTTACATTTATTTTTATTAGATTTGCACAATCTTTTAAAAATTATTATTTTATAGTTCCATCCATTGATACAAATTCTAGCACATGTTCTTAAAATATTCATTAGAGAGATATACAGTTGAAGACTTTCATAATCTTCTAAGTAGTTGTTATAAGTGGTTGTATTTTGAAGGTGAACTAAGGACTTCCATGCTCTTCCACATATGCTATTTAACGCGACTTCCGGAGGCCTCACTAATAAGTGGCCCCTTCTTTCAGTTTCCAGGAAATTCGGGGGCTGAGGGGACTTCAAGGTGACAAGAGTTTGAACCTGCATCTTCTACCCGGCTGAGCAGAACTTACCTGATGCCCTTTTCTTCGAGGAAGATTACACCTGCTCTTTCATTCTGTGGTCATTCCCGTCTGGACTCACCAGTGGAGTGGTAACTGATAATTTCCATTGTAAGATTCATGTTTTTCTTAATTGTTTTGCAAGGGTAGCACTTGAAGCATGGTTCCTGTGCACTTAAAGAGCTACTTAGGACTGGAAATACGGCTTGGCAGATAAAGCACTTGCACACAAGTTGGGGATCCAGAGTTTAGAGCCCTAGAAACCAGGTGAAAGTGGAGCAGGTGTGGTGCTGCCTGTCATCCCAGTACTAGGAAGCAGATGTGGGACTCCCAGGGGCAAGCGGGCCAAGTAGACTAGTTGACTAGTGAGCGCCTTAAATAAAATGGAGTGTGAACTTTAGAACTCCACGTGCACACAGGTGTGCCCACACATGACACACAAGCAGGAAAGCACACATATGCACACATAACCTGCAAACCAAGCACAACACACATGCAGTAACGTACACTCAGGTGTGGTTACGCACACCTGTAATCTTTGTTAAGAACTTGAGGCAGGAGGATTGAGAGTCTGAGGCCAGCTTGTGCTATATGGTGAGACCCTTCCTCACAACCAACAAAATATTTTTGAGGCAGGGTCTCCCTGTGTGGCCAGGCTGTTCCTAAGTATTACTCCCCTGCATGCTGAAGTTACAGGTGTGGGCCACTGTGCCTGGTGATGCTTTGTTTTCAAGGGCACATTTCAGTTCTCCGCAGTTTGAGCTGAGGTTCAGTAGCCCCTCACCCCCATTGCCATTCCTGTCATGTGTCTTGGTTGTTAGAGTGACTGTGTAGCACTTCACTGGGATTCCTACAGGTTCAGTGCCGGTGGTGGGGCGCTCGTGGCTTCTACAAGTGTGCAGTGATGGAAGCCAGCACCGTGATGCTGTGCAGATTATCTCGCGCCCCGAGATGGCCGTGCTCCACGTGTCCCCCTCCATTGCTGGACTTTCCTGGAGTGTCACACAGTCGTGGTCCTGACCACCTTTCTCAGATGGGTTTTCACTCAACGCACATTGAAGCTTCTTCTGTGTCTTGGCTTGGTACCTCAATTTTTTTTTTCTTAAGTATTTTCTTTATGGTGGGGGAGAAGGTGCATACACACATGCCGTGGTGCATAGATGGGGAGAAGGCGCACACGTGTGCCACGTGCACAGGCGGGGAGAAGGTCACGCACGTGTGCGTGTGCCACGTGCACAGGCGGGGAGAAGGCGCACACGTGTGCCACGTGCACAGGCGGGGAGAAGGTCACGCACGTGTGCGTGTGCCACGTGCACAGGCGGGGAGAAGGCGCACACGTGTGCCATGGCGCACAGGCGGGGAGAAGGTGCACACGTGTGCCACGTGCATAGGCGGGGAGAAGGCGCACACGTGTGCCACGTGCACAGGCGGGGAGAAGGCGCACACGTGTGCCACGTGCACAGGCGGGGAGAAGGCGCACACGTGTGCCACGGTGCACAGGCGGGGAGAAGGCGCACATGTGTGCCATGGTGCACAGGCGGGGAGAAGGTCACGCATGTGTGTCACGTGCGTGGGCAGAGGCCGCTAATCTTGCGCCGTGTGGGCTTGGGCGGCAGAACACAGGGCTGCGGGTTTGCAGCAGGTGCCCTACGCACTGAGCCACCTTGCTGGGCCACTCGTTTTTAAGGCTGAGTAACATCCCATTTTCTGGATGTTCCGTAGTTTCTCCTTCCGTGCACTAAAAGATGTCTTAGCAGTTGTGGATACACCTGCTCTAATGTCTGCAAGCAGGTCTGTGTGTCTTTGGTTGTTGGGTGGTAAGACTGGCAAGTTGTAGGAAACTGCCCAGCAAAGTGACTTCCATTTCATGTGGCAATGAGCCAGAGTCCCTGTTCACGGCCACTTGCTGCTCTCGCTCTTCTGGATGTGTAACTCAGAGTTTTAATTTTGCTTGTTTGAGACAGAATTTCATTGTGTTGCCCAGGCTGGCGTCAGATTGAGAATTCTAGGATTACAGGTGTAAGCGTCACCCCTGGCTTCAAATTTTATTTTTATTTCCATGTGCGTGCGTGTGTGTGTGTGTGTGTGTGTGTGTGTGTGTGTGTGAGAGAGAGAGAGAGAGAGAGAGAGAGAGGAAACTGTGAACCTGTGGGGCCCAGGTCATTCTGGGAATCATCCTGGATTACGTTGCTTCTTTGCTCTGGGATTTCCTGGGATTTCCCAGACTGTCTTCCAGAGCCAGAAGTGTAGGATGTCATCATTTCCACCTGACCTTTTTACAAGGGTTCTGGGATCTGCACTCAGGTCTTTCTGCTTACAAGGCAGAGTCTTACCTCCTGAACCATCTTTCCAGCTCTCTTTGTTGAATTTTAAAAGTTCTTTGTATAGTTTGTGTGATTGTCCTTCATAAGGGCTCTGATTGGTATTTTCTTTTAGTCTGTATCTGTCTTTTGTTTCTCTTGGTGTTTTTCATAGAGCAGAACATTTTTATTTGAAGATGCCAAGTTCCTGCCTTTCTTCTTTCATAGGTTGTGCGGTGTTTTATTTGTTAATTCCGTGTGGGTGTGAGGTGTGCATACGTGCGTGAGCAGGTGTTTGCAGGTGTGGCTACTATGTGTACCTTGTTTGTTGAGGCAATGTTTCTCAGCTGAGCCAGAGCTAGCCAGTCGCTTTAAGGATACCCTCTCTCTTTTCTTCCAAGACTGGGCTCGCAGGCAGGCTGCTTGCATGCCCTGCACTGTGAGTCGCCTGGGGTTCTAAGTTCAGTCTTCCCTTGCAGAGGTGCTCTGTCCACTGACTCGTCTTCGTAGCCCACCTTGTGTTTATGAAGTCATTACCAAACCCAAGGGCATCTAGATTTTAGCCTATATTTTAGGAGTTTTCTACTTTACAATTAGGTCTGCAGAATAATGGGTTTCACTGACATTTCCATATGGGTACATAAGACATTTTCATCATATTTGCCCCTCCCTCTGTTACCTTCTCCTTTCTCCTCCCACTTCACCATCGCGCTCTCTCCCAGCCAGGCCCTTGTCTTCCTCTCATGGTTTCTCTTTTTGGTGACCCGGTGCATCTCTTTAGATTGCTTACAGGATGTCTGTGGGATTTGTTAACAGGAGCAGCAGCACCTCACTCGTGGTTACACTACTGAAGAAGATGTCTCTCCCGCTCCCTTAATGTGTGAAATCCCTGGGGGGTGGGGTCTCATGTGCGTACCCCCCTTCCTTGAGAAGGTGCTGACAGGCACAGTGCAGGACAGTTTTGCTGTGACTTCTGAGTAGCCGCCCTGTGGGCCTGAAGTTGCGTCCACGCCTCCTCTCCACTGTCCTGTCCTGGAGGTCAGCGTCCACACCTCCTCTCCACTGTCCTGTCCTGTCCTGTCCTGGAGGTCAGCGTCCACGCCTCCTCTCCACTGTCCTGTCCTGGAGGTCAGCGTCCACACCTCCTCTCCACTGTCCTGTCCTGTCCTGTCCTGTCCTGGAGGTCAGCGTCCACACCTCCTCTCCACTGTCCTGTCCTGGAGGTCAGCGTCCACACCTCCTCTCCACTGTCCTGTCCTGTCCTGGAGGTCAGCGTCCACACCTCCTCTCCACTGTCCTGTCCTGTCCTGTCCTGGAGGTCAGTGTCCACACCTCCTCTCCACTGTCCTGTCCTGGAGGTCAGCGTCCACACCTCCTCTCCACTGTCCTGTCCTGTCCTGGAGGTCAGCGTCCACACCTCCTCTCCACTGTCCTGTCCTGTCCTGGAGGTCAGCGTCCACACCTCCTCTCCACTGTCCTGTCCTGTCCTGGAGGTCATCGTCCATGCCTCCTCTCCACTGTCCTGTCCTGTCCTGTCCTGTCCTGGAGGTCAGCGTCCACACCTCCTCTCCACTGTCCTGTCCTGTCCTGTCCTGGAGGTCAGTGTCCACACCTCCTCTCCACTGTCCTGTCCTGGAGGTCAGCGTCCACACCTCCTCTCCACTGTCCTGTCCTGTCCTGGAGGTCAGCGTCCACACCTCCTCTCCACTGTCCTGTCCTGTCCTGGAGGTCAGCGTCCACACCTCCTCTCCACTGTCCTGTCCTGTCCTGGAGATCAGCGTCCACACCTCCTCTCCACTGTCCTGTCCTGGAGGTCAGCGTCCACACCTCCTCTCCACTGTCCTGTCCTGTCCTGTCCTGGAGGTCAGCGTCCACACCTCCTCTCCACTGTCCTGTCCTGTCCTGGAGGTCAGCGTCCACACCTCCTCTCCACTGTCCTGTCCTGGAGATCAGCGTCCACACCTCCTCTCCACTGTCCTGTCCTAGAGGTCAGCGTCCACACCTCCTCTCCACTGTCCTGTCCTGTCCTGTCCTAGAGGTCAGCGTCCACACCTCCTCTCCACTGTCCTGTCCTGTCCTGTCCTGGAGGTCAGCGTCCACACCTCCTCTCCACTGTCCTGTCCTGTCCTGTCCTGGAGGTCAGCGTCCACACCTCCTCTCCACTGTCCTGTCCTGGAGATCAGCGTCCACACCTCCTCTCCACTGTCCTGTCCTAGAGGTCAGCGTCCACACCTCCTCTCCACTGTCCTGTCCTGTCCTGTCCTGGAGGTCAGCGTCCACACCTCCTCTCCACTGTCCTGTCCTGGAGGTCAGCGTCCACACCTCCTCTCCACTGTCCTGTCCTGTCCTGGAGGTCAGCGTCCACACCTCCTCTCCACTGTCCTGTCCTGTCCTGTCCTGGAGGTCAGCGTCCACACCTCCTCTCCACTGTCCTGTCCTGTCCTGTCCTGGAGGTCAGCGTCCACACCTCCTCTCCACTGTCCTGTCCTGTCCTGGAGGTCAGCGTCCACACCTCCTCTCCACTGTCCTGTCCTGGAGATCAGCGTCCACACCTCCTCTCCACTGTCCTGTCCTAGAGGTCAGCGTCCACACCTCCTCTCCACTGTCCTGTCCTGGAGGTCAGCGTCCACACCTCCTCTCCACTGTCCTGTCCTGGAGGTCAGCGTCCACACCTCCTCTCCACTGTCCTGTCCTGTCCTGTCCTGGAGATCAGCGTCCACGCCTCCTCTCCACTGTCCTATCCTGGAGGTCAGCGTCCACATGTCCTCTCCACTGTCCTGTCCTGTCCTGTCCTGGAGGTCAGCGCCCACACCTCCTCTCCACTGTCCTGTCCTGTCCTGTCCTGGAGGTCAGCGCCCACACATCCTCTCCACTGTCCTGTCCTGTCCTGTCCTGGAGGTCAGCGTCCACACCTCCTCTCCACTGTCCTGTCCTGTCCTGGAGGTCAGCGTCCACGCCTCCTCTCCACTGTCCTGTCCTGTCCTGTCCTGGAGGTCAGCGTCCACACCTCCTCTCCACTGTCCTGTCCTGTCCTGGAGGTCAGCGTCCACGCCTCCTCTCCACTGTCCTGTCCTGTCCTGTCCTGGAGGTCAGCGTCCACACCTCCTCTCCACTGTCCTGTCCTGTCCTGGAGGTCATCGTCCACACCTCCTCTCCACTGTCCTGTCCTGTCCTGGAGGTCAGCGTCCACACCTCCTCTCCACTGTCCTGTCCTGGAGATCAGCATCCACACCTCCTCTCCACTGTCCTGTCCTGTCCTGAAGGTCAGCGTCCACACCTCCTCTCCACTGTCCTGTCCTGTCCTGGAGGTCATCGTCCACACCTCCTCTCCACTGTCCTGTCCTGTCCTGGAGGTCAGCGCCCACACCTCCTCTCCACTGTCCTGTCCTGGAGATCAGCATCCACACCTCCTCTCCACTGTCCTGTCCTGTCCTGGAGGTCAGCGTCCACACCTCCTCTCCACTGTCCTGTCCTGTCCTGGAGGTCAGTGTCCACACCTCCTCTCCACTGTCCTGTCCTGGAGGTCAGCGTCCACACCTCCTCTCCACTGTCCTGTCCTGTCCTGGAGGTCAGCGTCCACACCTCCTCTCCACTGTCCTGTCCTGTCCTGGAGGTCAGCGTCCACGCCTCCTCTCCACTGTCCTGTCCTGTCCTGTCCTGGAGGTCAGCGTCCACACCTCCTCTCCACTGTCCTGTCCTGTCCTGGAGGTCAGCGTCCACGCCTCCTCTCCACTGTCCTGTCCTGTCCTGTCCTGGAGGTCAGCGTCCACACCTCCTCTCCACTGTCCTGTCCTGTCCTGGAGGTCAGCGTCCACGCCTCCTCTCCACTGTCCTGTCCTGTCCTGGAGGTCAGCGTCCACACCTCCTCTCCACTGTCCTGTCCTGTCCTGGAGGTCATCGTCCACACCTCCTCTCCACTGTCCTGTCCTGTCCTGGAGGTCAGCGTCCACACCTCCTCTCCACTGTCCTGTCCTGGAGATCAGCATCCACACCTCCTCTCCACTGTCCTGTCCTGTCCTGGAGGTCAGCGTCCACACCTCCTCTCCACTGTCCTGTCCTGTCCTGGAGATCAGCGTCCACACCTCCTCTCCACTGTCCTGTCCTGTCCTGGAGATCAGCGTCCACACCTCCTCTCCACTGTCCTGTCCTGTCCTGAAGGTCAGCGTCCACACCTCCTCTCCACTGTCCTGTCCTGTCCTGAAGGTCAGCGTCCACACCTCCTCTCCACTGTCCTGTCCTGTCCTGGAGGTCAGCGTCCACGCCTCCTCTCCACTGTCCTGTCCTAGAGGTCAGCGTCCACACCTCCTCTCCACTGTCCTGTCCTGTCCTGTCCTGGAGGTCAGCGTCCACACCTCCTCTCCACTGTCCTGTCCTGTCCTGGAGGTCAGCGTCCACACCTCCTCTCCACTGTCCTGTCCTAGAGGTCAGCGTCCACACCTCCTCTCCACTGTCCTGTCCTGTCCTGTCCTGTCCTGGAGATCAGCGTCCACACCTCCTCTCCACTGTCCTGTCCTGTCCTGGAGGTCAGCGTCCACGCCTCCTCTCCACTGTCCTGTCCTAGAGGTCAGCGTCCACACCTCCTCTCCACTGTCCTGTCCTAGAGGTCAGCGTCCACACCTCCTCTTCACTGTCCTGTCCTAGAGGTCAGCGTCCACACCTCCTCTCCACTGTCCTGTCCTGTCCTGTCCTGGAGATCAGCGTCCACACCTCCTCTCCACTGTCCTGTCCTAGAGGTCAGCGTCCACACCTCCTCTCCACTGTCCTGTCCTGTCCTGTTCTGGAGGTCAGCGTCCACGCCTCCTCTCCACTGTCCTGTCCTGTCCTGGAGGTCATCGTCCACACCTCCTCTCCGCTGTCCTGTCCTGTCCTGTCCTGGAGGTCAGCGTCCACACCTCCTCTCCACTGTCCTGTCCTGTCCTGTCCTGGAGGTCAGCGCCCACGCCTCCTCTCCACTGTCCTGTCCTGTCCTGGAGGTCAGCGTCCACACCTCCTCTCCACTGTCCTGTCCTGTCCTGGAGGTCAGCGCCCACGCCTCCTCTCCACTGTCCTGTCCTGTCCTGGAGATCAGCGTCCACACCTCCTCTCCACTGTCCTGTCCTGTCCTGGAAGTCAGCGTCCACACCTCCTCTCCGCTGTCCTGTCCTGTCCTGTCCTGGAGGTCAGCGTCCACGCCTCCTCTCCACTGTCCTGTCCTGGAGGTCATCGTCTACACCTCCTCTCCACTGTCCTGTCCTGTCCTGGAGGTCAGCGTCCACGCCTCCTCTCCACTGTCCTGTCCTGGAGGTCATCGTCTACACCTCCTCTCCACTGTCCTGTCCTGTCCTGGAGGTCAGCGTCCACACCTCCTCTCCACTGTCCTGTCCTGGAGGTCAGCGTCCACACCTCCTCTCCACTGTCCTGTCCTGGAGGTCAGCGTCCACACCTCCTCTCCACTGTCCTGTCCTAGAGGTCAGCTTTGTCATCTGTTTCAGTACTGTGATGTGTCAGGGTTTTGTTGAGCGTGGGGTGCGTGCCTGTCACCCCAGCACTCTGGAATCGTGGCAGGAGGATCAGGAGTTCAAGGCTAGACGCAGCTCAGTAGTGTGAAGCCAGCTGCACCGAGTGAGTGAAAGTCAATTTCAAACAAACAAACTTTAGGATCTGCTTTTGTTCTTCCTACTTACTTATTTGAAGCAGTGGCTGGGGAGGGCACACAGGTGTGCATGCCGTGCATCAGGGTGGGGGTCAGAGGACTGAGAACTGTTGGAAGTCAGTTTTCCTCCACCATTGGGGCCTTCAGGTTTGTGCCCACTAAGCTATTTCACCAGCCCAGGATCAATTATTCTTTTTTCTTTTTTTTTTCCTCCAAAATTTTATTGCTTCAAAGATTTAAAATAAGAGGACTCTTTACAAAAAATTGTGTAAGAAATAAAATTCTTAAAACTATAAATAGAAATGTAATATTACAGAGTATTTTATAACATACAAAGACAGAAATATGTAGTCCAAAAACTTAACCTAATTTACAGTTCCTGGTTATGAGGAACAGCTCTTCCAGCGTGGTAGGCAGTATTTTCAATTAACTATGTGTGATATCATCTACTAAATCTCTGGTCATCTCTGCTGTGATCACACCAATATGTCTAACCTTATTTCTGAATTTTACACCATAGAATTTTCCAACTGACTTGAGCAGTTCCATAATTATATCAGAATGCCAAACCAAATACTTTACTCAAGAGTTTAATATTAGCACCTCCGCATAAGGGGAACCTGTGGTGTTGGTCTCTGTCTGCAAGACCTCACTTAATGTTATATGTTCTAGTCCCACCCATTTGTCGTATAAGGGGAACCGGTGGCATTTGTCTCTGTCTGTGATACCTCACTTAATGTTATGTGTTCTGGTTCCATCCGTTTGCCAGCAAGTTCTATAATCTCATGGTCTTACAGCAGAATAGTTTCATTACCCATTCCTCTGTTGATGGGCATGCTAGTTGAATTCATTTTCTCGATATCGTAAATAGAGCTGCAATGAACAGGAAGAACAAGTGTCTTTGTAGTAAGTAGAGTCCTTTGGGAATATTCCCAGAAGTGGTATAGCTGGTTAATACGGTATTTCCATTTTTAGCTTTTTTTCTCCATTCTTTTATTTTTTAAATGTGGTGTAAATGAATATAGTGAATTCGTAATATTTGCAGTTTTCACTCCTTAGTCCCAAGTCCCATCTTCCCCTTACAATCCTTCATTTCCCTGCCAGACTCCCTCCTGTTTTCAAATCTTTCCACTGAGTGACTCATTGTGTTTCCTCTAGTTTGTCTTTGATGACATGCAGCACGTGTCAGAGAGCTGGCACCTCCTTTTCATCCCCATGAGTGTTAGTCCTCCTCAGTCTCAGAGAGCTGTAGATGCTCAGATCTTTCTGCTCTGAGGGTGAGAGGCCGAGACAGGCCCACGCAATTCCTGCGTAGGTACGTATCTGCCATGACTCTTGTTTATCAGAACTCTGTCATGTTCAGGAGATGGTGTCCCGCCATTGTCCCCTTTCAGGTCTTAAAATATTGTCTCCCCTCTTCCGTAATGTTCCCTGAGCCTTGGGATGGAGTGGGTGAGAAATGTATGTCTGCATTTTGGCAAGTTGTGCTTTTCAGCAGCAAATTCCTTCTGCTGCAGAAGGAAGCTTCTAGGTTGAGTGTTAAGTGCTTTTCCAGTCTGAGTTTAATAACAAGTATTTACAAAGCAGTTTGGTGTACTGTCTTCCTAGCTAAAGATTCATAGTCTGATCTTATCCTAGGACCTATATCTTTCCCTTTCATAGTAATAGGAATGTGGACCCTTCTGGCAAGCGGGCCTTAAATTTAACCACCATGGTCGCCTCCACATCCTTCTTGTTTACTCTGCCCCTGGATTCACAGGCTCCGCCCTACCAGGACCAGAACCGCAGGCTGCCCCCGCTTCCGCCCGGCATCTATACGTGGGGTCTAGGATCTGAACTCAGGACCTTCTGCCTGCAAGGTAGAGGCTTAACCCCTGAGCCACCTCTCCAGCCCCCCAACTGGTGTTTTTGTCCATGTCCTGTGAAGGATCAATTTTTCAATGTCTGTAAAGCAATTAAGACTGCAGACAGCGGTTTAGATCCTTTCAAGATTTGCATGTTGAATGTGGCATTAGAAGATCAAGGATCATGAGTTGGGTGCCCTGGGTATTGGGATTAGTGTCCACAGAAAAGACTCCAGGATTTTCCCTGACTCACTTGCCGTGTGAGGACACAGAAAAGATGGACGTCGTGTTCATGGAAAGTCAACACGTGGCCAGTGCTGTGCTGTTGGACTCCTCCAGCTGAGAGACACGTCTGCACAGCTTGTGAGTCACGCAGCCTGTGGTGCTCTGTTGGCGCTCTCGAGTGGAGTCAGATTGGGGTTACTGTGGAGCCAGCGTCTTGGCATCAAGTCTTCTGCGTGGATGTGGAGCCTCTTCATTTTCTTCACGTATTTTCTTCCTTTCACTTTGCAGTTTTGCTTGTAAAGATGTAGAATGCAGCATCTACGATCTCACTGCACTGAGACTTGTCCTTACCAGACCTGCAAAATGACTGACACACCAACATGCCCCATAGACTATGAGGAACTCAAGAGTGGTAGAAGACACTGTGGAAACCTTGGGGACTAGAGCTGGATGAGCGAAGGGAAATGCCCCTATCAGTGGGTGGCCTAAGAGAGGCAACTTGGTGTGCCACAAGAGGCCTGAACCCCACAAGAGTAGACAAGCCAGAGGAACCCTGGGGTCCATAGAAGCGCCCAGGCAGGAGGATGGGATGGAGTGGAGTGGATTGATGATGGGAAGGGAAGGAGATGGGGGGGAGTTGGTGGAGAGAAGGAGGGATAAGTACTGAATATGCTTCCAAAACTAGAAAAAAAATTTAAAAAAGAAAAGGCAAAGATGTAGGGCATAGTACCAGCCGACAGTTCTAATGCGTGGACTCCTCAGCCATGACGAGCGCTTGAGAACAGCCACTCGGGTGTTTTGAAGTAGACCAGTGCCCCTCAGTACTAATCTGAGCCCCTCCCTGCCTTTCCCTCATTCCTTTTCATTTCCCAGTTGTATTAGAGTAATTGAAAAATAAAATTACATACATTTTTAAGATTGAAAAAAGATTTTTTAGATTAAATTTTTTTAAGATTAAAAAAAAGATCCAGTAAGTATTTTGTTAGATTTATATGCCAGTCATGGGAGGCTAATATAAATGGCAGTATGTTGTATTATCTATATTTATGTTTTATTCTGTTTTAACTTCAGCTTCCCTTGTCTGTTGCTAATACAGGCGCGTGATGGCTTGAGCGCGCTGCTGCCCATTGCGACGGCTCGTCTCTCAGAGTCAGCCTGCGCGTGTCTGTGCGCGTGTGCATCGGAAGACAGGCAGTGTGACCCTTCCTTCCCTCGCTCTCGGCCTTCCGTTTTCACTCTCCCTAGCGGGCGTCCCGGCTTTGTCCTGGGCTGGCGGGAAGCCTTTGTGCTTCCTGCTGTGTCAGGCGCAGCTCTCCGGGGGTTTTATCACCGTCACAAAGTTTTCCTCTCTGTCCATTTGTGCACTTTTAACAACGCCTGATGTGGGGACGTTTTAGAAAACTTTTTACGGAATTGACATGGAAGGTTTCTAGGCCTTAGGAGATGCTGGGATCCCCCGCCAGCAAGCAAGGCATTTGAGGTGCTCCCAGTTGTGTGTCTGCTAATCCTAACCAGTTGTGATACGGTTTACCTGGTGGCCACGCCAGCTTCCACAGGTTGAGGAGTCTGTGCGCTGCTTCAGATGCTGTTGTGAGCTGCGGCCCCCACGCCCTCCTGGGTTTGATTAGCTGACATCCTCCCTGCATGGACGTGGAGTAGCTCTTCATTCTCTTCATTTAGAGTGGCTCACAGAGCTAAGGGAGGCGCACAGTACCAAGAAGCAAAGCAGCAGTTAGGTGAAGAGACCCAGGGCACGTTTGGAAGGGTCCGGAATACAGAACCTTCCACCGTGTGCTGTGACAACGCGTGGCCCAGCGCCAACGTGTGGCTGAGGTCCTGTGTGAGGTCCTTAGAGCCTCACGTGCTCAAGTTCCTACCATTGTCCTTTTTTAAAAAATTAATTTTGAGTGTGATGTGGGTGTTGTAGGCACCATCGTGCGTTATGTGAAAATCAGAAGACACTTCTGGAAGCTGGTTCTCCTTCCACCTTACGGGTCTGAGGGTTGGATTCAGGCTGTCCAGGCCGGTGCCAAGCACCTTCACCTACTGAGCCAGCTTCTTGCCCTTCACCCTTCAGTGATTGAAGCAAGGACGACCACGTTGTCTGGCAGCACATGGAGGCCTTGACCTGCGTGACTGTCCCCTGGGAAGTCCAGCGAGTCAGTGGCTCAGATTCTTGAACATGCTGCTGACCAGGTGGGCAGGACCTGTTCTGAAGGGCGTCTTGCCACCTGCCATCAGACAAGGTGTTATCTGAGGCAAGGTTAGATGAGAATGTTGTGTCCTGCGTTCAGAAGATTTACCACGTGAAGGAAGCATGTCACGGTAGAGACTGCTGTTGACAGTGACTCTGTTCCAGTGTTATCCTGGTTATAGAAAACAAATGAAAACCAAACTCTAGATGCATCACATTGCACTGGGTAATTTTAAACTATAACATTTTATTTTTTTCAGTTTTGGAGGCTGGCAAGTCCAAAATAAAGAAAACCCAACAAAATATAGGCCATGTTTGCAAGGTGGGCTTGATGTCATGGCCTGTGAAACAGAGGAGGGCCTTTACTTGGCGAGAGTGAGGAAGGCCATGCCGTCACTTGGTGGGAGGGAGATATAGATGGTGGAAGGGGTCTTCATGTGGGGAGAAGGAAAGGGGAAGTCTGTGTATTCACATTTTGGACAGGAGGGGAAGGCGCTGTCCTGTGTGAGGAGGGAAGGCGCTGTCCTGTGTGAGGAGGGAAGGTCCTGTGCTGTGTGAGGAGGGAAGGCGCTGTCCTGTGTGAGGAGGGAAGGCGCTGTGCTGTGTGAGGAGGGAAGGTCCTGTCCTGTGTGAGGAGGGAAGGCGCTGTGCTGTGTGAGGAGGGAAGGTCCTGTGCTGTGTGAGGAGGGAAGGTCCTGTCCTGTGTGAGGAGGGAAGGTCCTGTGCTGTGTGAGGAGGGAAGGCGCTGTCCTGTGTGAGGAGGGGAAGGTCCTGTGCTGTGTGAGGAGGGAAGGCGCTGTGCTGTGTGAGGAGGGGAAGGTCCTGTGCTGTGTGAGGAGGGAAGGCGCTGTGCTGTGTGAGGAGGGAAGGTGCTGTGCTGTGTGAGGAGGGAAGGTCCTGTCCTGTGTGAGGAGGGAAGGCGCTGTGCTGTGTGAGGAGGGAAGGTCCTGTGCTGTGTGAGGAGGGAAGGCGCTGTCCTGTGCTGTGTGAGAAGGGAAGGTCCTGTCCTGTGTGAGGAGGGAAGGCGCTGTGCTGTGTGAGAAGGGAAGGTCCTGTCCTGTGTGAGGAGGGAAGGTCCTGTGCTGTGTGAGGAGGGAAGGCGCTGTCCTGTGTGAGGAGGGAAGGTCCTGTGCTGTGTGAGAAGGGAAGGTCCTGTCCTGTGTGAGGAGGGAAGGTCCTGTCCTGTGTGAGGAGGGAAGGCGCTGTCCTGTGCTGTGTGAGGAGGGAAGGCGCTGTCCTGTGTGAGGAGGGAAGGCGCTGTCCTGTGTGAGGAGGGAAGGCGCTGTCCTGTGTGAGAAGGGAAGGTCCTGTCCTGTGTGAGGAGGGAAGGTCCTGTCCTGTGTGAGGAGGGAAGGCGCTGTCCTGTGTGAGGAGGGAAGGTCCTGTGCTGTGTGAGAAGGGAAGGTCCTGTCCTGTGTGAGGAGGGAAGGTCCTGTCCTGTGTGAGGAGGGAAGGCGCTGTCCTGTGCTGTGTGAGGAGGGAAGGTGCTGTCCTGTGTGAGGAGGGAAGGCGCTGTGCTGTGTGAGAAGGGAAGGTCCTGTCCTGTGTGAGGAGGGAAGGTCCTGTGCTGTGTGAGGAGGGAAGGCGCTGTGCTGTGTGAGGAGGGAAGGCCCTGTCCTGTGTGAGGAGGGAAGGCGCTGTGCTGTGTGAGGAGGGAAGGCGCTGTGCTGTGTGAGGAGGGAAGGCGCTGTCCTGTGTGAGGAGGGAAGGCGCTGTGCTGTGTGAGGAGGGAAGGCGCTGTCCTGTGTGAGGAGGGAAGGCGCTGTGCTGTGTGAGGAGGGAAGGTCCTGTGCTGTGTGAGGAGGGAAGGTCCTGTGCTGTGTGAGGAGGGAAGGCGCTGTGCTGTGTGAGGAGGGAAGGTCCTGTGCTGTGTGAGGAGGGAAGGTCCTGTCCTGTGTGAGGAGGGAAGGTCCTGTGCTGTGTGAGGAGGGAAGGTCCTGTGCTGTGTGAGGAGGGAAGGTCCTGTGCTGTGTGAGGAGGGGAAGGTCCTGTGCTGTGTGAGGAGGGAAGGCGCTGTCCTGTGTGAGGAGGGAAGGCGCTGTGCTGTGTGAGGAGGGAAGGCGCTGTGCTGTGTGAGGAGGGAAGGCGCTGTCCTGTGTGAGGAGGGAAGGCGCTGTCCTGTGTGAGGAGGGAAGGCGCTGTGCTGTGTGAGGAGGGAAGGCGCTGTGCTGTGTGAGGAGGGAAGGTCCTGTCCTGTGTGAGGAGGGGACGGTCCTGCTCTCATGTAGGAAATGTAGATGTGGCCTCTGGACATGCTGTGGGAGTGTCTCCATCATGGTGATTGAAATGGGGAGACCCACTCTTAGTAGAACCATTCCTAAGGTGGGGTCCTTTGCTCTATGTGGTGGAGAAAGAACTGAGAAGGAATGCTCACGTCTGCTTGGTGGGGTGTGATGTGAGCTTTGCCTTGAACCACGAAGCTTCCTCCTTAAAGTTGCTTTGGTGTTTCATCACAGCAACAGGAAAGACAACTTTAAATTTTATTTATTTTTATTTATTCAATTGGCATGTGTGCTTGTGTGCACATGTGTATGTGTGTGTGTGTGTGTGTGTGTGTGTGTGTGTGTGTGTGTTCGAACCACAGATGAATTCGGGAACCACCATGGACTGCTTCCACCTCCTCCCTGTTTACTCTGCCCCGGAATTCACAGGCTCAGCCCTACCAGGACCAGAAATGCAGCTCCCCCCACCCTCCCCTCCCCGCCCGACCCTGGAAGGCGAGCCCGTGAGTCCCCAGAACACTCTGCCCTGCCAGACCAGCCCTGGACAGATTAGAAACTCAACCTCGGAAGAATAAGATAGGGACCAGAGTGATCCCTGCATCTTTACACACACGTGTGCCCGCACACATGCTAACCTGTGTACACACGTGTGCGCCCTGCAAATGAACATGAAGTAAAAGGCTTGCCCTGATACCTGCCCCCAGGGAAGGACGGTGGACCGGGACAGAGCCCTCGCTCAGGCCTCGGCTCGGGGTCCCGTAGCTCCACATGCCCAAGAGCATCACAGGCAAGGGCAGCCCGAGGGGGCTTCCTCTGCCCCCCTTCCACAGTGTGACGAGACTCAGGGGTCCTTCAGCTCCCGAGCCCCGGCCGCGACTCGCAAGCCTCGTAGCCCAAGAGCTCTGCATCCTCCACAGACCTGCTTCCCCCGCGCGACGGCCGCCCGCCTGCCTCCGCGCACAGCCCAGCCTGCGCCCAGACCCACGCGGGCTCCTCAGAGCTGCCTTGGCCCGGCTCCCGCCCTCCTGCTGGCTGTCAAGGGCAGGCACCTGCTCCAGCCACCACTGTCACCCAGAAGACCCCAGTGCAAAGCCCTGAACCCAACACCCACGGGCCTCCCAGAGGGCGTGTGACGACTCTGCAGGAGGCCAGGAAATCGGTCTCTGGCTCCTGCGAGAGACGCTGGAGTAGAGGCCCCAGGGGCCCGTGGGAAACACCCAGGCCGCCTCCGGGGAGAGGCAGCCGACAGGCAGTGTTGTCCGCTTGGCAGAATCTGAAATCGCCTGAGAGACGAGCCTGCAGGCACGCCACGAGGGACTGGTTAGCATCTGGGCAGCCAGGAGGGCTTCCTGGCTGAGTGGGCAGGAAGAGCCAGCATGGGAGAGGCGGCACCGCTCGCTGGCTGGGAGCTGGCCGTGTGAGCGGAGGACGAGAACGGGGCGGCGGCAGCCTTGCTTCCTCTGCTTGTGACTGGACCCGGGTGACCAGCTGCTTCCAGCGGTTGCTGCCTTGACTTAGCCGCCAGCCGTGAGCCCGCCAGCCATGACCGCAATAAGCTTCCTCTCCTGAGCTGCGTCTGTCTGTCGAGGGAAAGTAACTGGACAGACGGAATAGACCATCATGTTCTCACGGGGGATGAGGGGGAGGCTTTGGAAGGGGGAGACCTGGTCCTCACGTGGGGGCTGAAGGGCGCCTGTGCAGTTCAGTGTAAGGGCCCTCCTGTCGCTCCGCAGGGCAGTCTGATGGCACTGGCAAGGCCTGACGCAGAGAGGGACTTCCAAGACGTAGTGCCTTCTCTTCCTTTTTTTTTTTTTAAGTCGAGTAGGTTGTTGAATCTTGCCAGATGCTTTTTAATCTAAAAAATAGCTTTCTTTGTAGCCTGTCAATATGATAGATTATGTGAGTTGAATTTCATTCCCATGCACTTTTAAACAGACAAACTCGTGGCAAGATGTTAGGTCAGGGTGACTTCGATCAGGGTGACTTCGTGCCCTGTCCTGCACTGAAGGTACTTAAGACGGGCACAGAGTGTCAGGAGCACCAACCCTGGTGTTGCAGGTCCGGCCAGGGTCTGCAGTCACTTGACATGCAAGCGTCTCCCTGAAGGCAGGACTGAGCCCAGCTAGTCAGTGACCCCCCCGCAAAGGAAGCTACAAACCCGTTGGTGGCCAGCAGTGATTCACTGGTAAGTCCTGTGTGGCGTGAGACTCCAGCCCACTCTTTGGTGTCCTGCAGAAGGAGCCGAGGGTGACTGGCGCCCTGCGTGAGTCCCAGCGCAGCACGTCACCTCCGAGGCTGTGCCTGGAAACTGGTGTTCTGATTCCTTCCGTGGTTCCTGGAGTGTGGGATTCTGCAGCAGCCTGGTGGGCATCCTTGTGCGGGTCTCAGGTGGGTTTGACTGGAGTGCGCCCTCACGCTGGGACGTCCACAGGTCTCCTTTTACACTTTGGTCTCTGCATCTCCCTTTTGTCCAAAGATGCACAGGGGTCTTAGGTGTGTCCGAGCACTGCCTACAGTTGACGGTTCATAACATGTAATTGGATTATTAGTTATTGAAGTTGGTTGAATTTTTAAAAAATTTTTTTAAAACTTTAAAAAAAATTTTTTTTATTATTATTTATTCAACTGTGCGCATATGCGTGTGTATGTGCGTGCGCGCACGCGTGTGTGTGTGTGTATGTGCGTGCGCGTGTATGTGTGTGCAGAACCACAGACGAATTCGTGAACCACCATGGACGCCTCCACCTCCTTCTGCCCCCGGGATTCACAGGCTCCGCCCTACCAGGACCAGAAGCGCAGGCCGAACCCGCTTCTGCCTGGCGTCTATACGTGGGATCTGGGATCCGAACTCAGGACCTTCCTCCTGCAAAGCGGAGGCTTAACCCCCGAACCACCTCTCCAGCCCGAAGTTGGTTGAATTTTTAAGAGATGGAGGTCTTAGGCTGAGAATGGGCATTCTGGTGTGTCACTGCGTACAGCTATCTAGTTCCTTTTTTTTTTTTTTAAAAACAATTTCATGCATGTGTATAATACATTCTGACTACTCTTTCCTCATTGTCATTCCTTCCGTTTCCTTTCCCAGAGTCAAGATCTCTGGTTTTTTTCCTGCTTTTACAAGCATCCCAGTCTCCCGCTCTCTCCTCCCCTCCTTCACCGTTCCCTCCCACTCCTTCCTGCCCCTCTGCCTGTGTGCTTCCATGCTCCTGGGGTGCGCAGGCCTCCGTGGTGCATCAAGTTACCTCTCTTCAGGCCATCCCACTGAAAGACCTGGTCTTACTTATTTTCTTTGACTGGCTTTCTTTAAGCAGGATCGTTTGCGTGACCCTTGGAATTTGGTGAGGTCACCAGTGGGTACACAGGTGAAGGTAATGACTCCTCTCTCCCTGAATCTGTCAGCAAACAGTTCAGCAGCGGACCCCTAGCCTGCTTCCCCCACAGGCCAGGACCCCCAACCTGCCTTCCCCCACAGGGCAAGGCACATTCCCGTCTTCTGTCCACACCTGATTGTTGCTGGGCCCCTTCTTGTGCAGCCGCCATCAAGTGCTTTTTGGGAGAAAAGCACATCTAAGGGAAACTGAATGTGTTGTTGCTCGCCTGCTACCTTCTTGTTGCGCCTGGGGTTTGGAATGAATGTGCATGCTCTAGCACAGCTAGTGAGCTCCTGGCCTTTCTCTGGGGAGATGGCCCGGCGGTGTAACGGTTACTCTTTACTATCGCTGTGAGAGAACATCCACAGTCAAATAACTTAAGGGAGAAAGGGCGATTTATTCACCTCAGGGTTCTAGAGGGCAGATACAGTCTTTCATGTGACATGGCTGGCTGAAGCTGGCAGGCAGGGAATCTCCTTTCTCTGTTCCGTGGTTTTATATGGTCCACTCCTGGGAGGTTCCGATGAGATCCAGGGCTGCTCTTGTGTTATCCAGATAATCTCTTCAGGTGGTCCCAGCTGATTTTAGGTATGCCAGGTATGTCAGGTTGCACCCAGGATTAACTATCACACCACAAGCAGAAGGACCACAGTTCAGATCCCCAGATCCTAAGTGCAGGAAACTGGTGACCCACCTGTCGTTCCAGCTCTGCGTTGAATCGGAAGCTCAGGCCCCATCTCCCACCCAGACACACAGACATACGTGGACACACACCCTAGGTAAGCGGAAAGAAAAACCACCTTCCCCCTACAGGGTCCTGCCCTTGTGGGGGAAGGCAGGCTGGGGGTCCTGCCCCTGTGGGGGAAGGCAGGCTGGGGGTCCTGCCCCTGTGGGGGAAGGCAGGCTGGGGGTCCTGCCCTGTGCTGTGCCCCCAGCAGCTCGGGCGGCGTCCCCTGGGTGGGCTGAAGGCCGCAGGCTCCTCCCAAGCGGCGCTCCTGAGGCAGTGCTGGAGAGCTGTTCTTGTCGCGTGTGAAGTAGCTCAGGAGAGCTTACACTCAGGCTGTTGCCACCGCCAAGGTCTGGGCTGTCTGGAGCCTCGGGTTCAGGGACTGCTGCTGTCTCCAGGCTGCTCAGGAGCCTGGTGTCCACGCACCCTTTTGTGCTGAAATGGACACCGGCTTCTTGTCAGGCGAAGGTTGTAGCTGTGAGCCTCTGCATCCTCTGCAGCGAGCTGTCGGCGATGGCTTCCACCTCCTCGTGCAGGAGGAGGGCGGATGGGCAGGGGACTGGCCTGAAAGCAGAGAAGCCGGCGGGGAGTGATTGCAGCCAGCAAGCTGTTCACTGCAAGAGGAGGGCAAGCTGTTGCCAAGGCAGGAGTGCCCGAGCGAAGGAAGCCTGGAGGAGGGCTCAGAGGACAGAGCCGAGCATGGCCTTGGTAGAACAGGCAGTCCCACAGGGTGGAAAGGGGCGGGAGGAGACAGACACACAGTGCTTCTGACACTGACACACAAACAGTACATTGGTGAGTACACCTGTGTGTGCTCGTATATGAGAGTGCACTCGAGTGGGTGTGTGCTTGCATACAAGAGTGCACTAGAGGGGCTGGAGAGGTGGCCAGGGGTTAAGCCTGCCTTGCAGGTGAAAGGTCCTGAGTCCAGATCCTAGACCCCACATATAGATGCCAGGCGGAAGCGGGGTGGCCTGCGTTTCTGGTCCTGGTAGGGCGGAGCCTGTGAATCCCGGGGCAGAGTAAACGAGGAGGTGGAGGCGTCCATGGTGCTTCCCGAATTCGTCCGTGGTTCACACACACACACGTATACACGCACAATTGAATAAGTAAAAAATTTAAAAAGTACACTAGAGTGTGTGTGCTTGTATACAAGAGTGCACTCGAGTTGTGTGCGCGTATATACAAGAGTGCGCTTGAGTGTGTGTGTGCTTGTATACAAGAGTACACTAGAGTGTGTGTGCTTGTATAGAAGAGTGTATTCGAGTGTGTGCTTGTATACAAGAGTACACTAGAGTGCGTGCTTGTATACAAGAGTACACTAGAGTGTGTGTAGGCTCAAGGGTGACATCAGGAACCATCTGGATTGCTTCTCCTTACTGCTTTGCTCTAGGGTTTCCCAGCCTCTTCCAGGCCAGAATTGCAGACTGCCACCATATTTGCCTGATATTTTAGATGGGATCTGGGGATGTGAACTCAGATCCTTTTGCATGCAAGGCAGAGGCTTTATTTAACTCATGAACCATCTCTCCAGCTCCTCTTGCTCATGTGCTAACACTGGAAAGAGAAGACCCCGAAGCCGTGGGGTTGGCATGCTGAGGGCGCTGCAAGATGGGCGGCTGCACGGGGTCAGTCTATGAGCTTTATAATTCTCCTGGAGACTTTTGGGGGGACTTGTGCTGGGTAGAGACATTGCATTTGAAAAGAAGGAGGGCGTTAGTTCTCGAGAGGATCTCATGTGTGATGAGGAGGCAGTGTCCAGGATGACCGAGCAGAAGTGTTCGCGGCTCGAGATCCAAGGTGGTGCCAGGGAACCAGCATAGGAGCTGTGCAGCTGTGCAGGGCAGTGCTGCTTGGAACCAGGGCAAGGTGTTAGAGAAGAGGATTTTTTTTTTTTTTTTTTTTGCAAGCTGCCTTTCCTGCTGAGCTGTCTCACCAGCCCAGGGCACAAGCATTTAGATGAGGTAGCTTCTCCCTGTTGATGCCATCGGCCCCAGGTCCAGAGCTGAGGGTACAGTGCTTCTGGGGAGGCGCCTGTGTGTAGACGTCCAGGTTCAGCTGCCTATAGTCATGACTTGCAAATGGAACAATCATTGTTTTGGGTTTACTAAGATTCTCCCAGAGTTCAATGTGGAATTCCGTCAGTGTTCCGCTTTCTGTTGTGAAAAACATTCAGGCTCAAACAACTTAAGGAAAAGAGGGTTATTTGGCTTCCAGGGGGAGATACAGTCCATTATGGTGGGAAAGGCCTGGCAGGTAGCAGAAGCTGGAGGTGACTCAGGACACCGCAGACATCCTGAGGATACGCAGCAGACTGCAAGAGTAGACTGCTGGGAGGCAGGGCAGGGTTACCTGCCCTCCAACCCGCCCCTTGTGACATTCTCTCCAGCAAGACTCTCCTGCTGAAGGGGCCACGGCCTTCCCAGACATTACCCGCAGCTCAGAATGCAGCCATGTAAGCTGTGGGAGACAGTTCACTTTCAAATGGTGACAGGGTCCTTATCCAAGGACCTTAGTGTGAGACTTACTTGGAAGTCAGGTCATTAATGGCAGGGTTAGTGAAAAAGTCATGCGGGGGACTTCTGGGGAGGGATGGCCGTGAGCAAGAGAACCAGTGTCGTCGTGCAAAGGGAGCATGGAGGGAGGGCAGAGACGGTAGTCACAAGTGTTGAGCGTCTTTCCAGCACCTGCGGAGAGTCTGTTCAAATAGAGAACAGACACTGGGCCCTGTCGGCTTTGCTGAGCTGTGTCTACTTCCACATGACAAGCTGGGAAATAGCAGCCACTTTGGTGCCTTTCTGAAGAGCGGGTCCTCAGGTCCTGAACAGCGTGAGTCACTCTGGAGTGGACATCGCACACAGCCTCCTGCTCCACCAGGAACTCTCTCCTCTGGAGCCGGTCTCACTTTTCTACACCATGTGCTGCAGCTCTGGGAACCACCACTGCTGTAAGGGCTGTGTGGGCTGTTTCTGGAATAAAATCCCAGTGGTTGTTATTTTCCAAGTTGTACTGTGCTGCTGTGGTCCGTCCAGGTTAGAGTATGTATCTCCTGTAACTATAGGCTGCCCGTCTATGTGTGAAAACCCCGTGATGCACATGGGCCAGGAGGGACCACTTGTCCGACAGCCACCCGTCTCTCTGGGAAGAAACCTTGTGAGCCCTTGTCCTGGCGTTGGGGCTCAGGAAGCTTTGCAGAGGATCAGCATGGAGTTGCATTGCCTGTGTCCTGTATGGTCCTGCTGAGCTGCTGACTTGATGTAGATACTTAGGTAGCATGATTGCTTTTGGCTGAGGATCTTTCTAAGACCCGCCTGCTGGCTGGCCCTGCCCTGGACGTCACTCCCTTCTGGTGTCAGGTCAGATGAGCTCCGCAGGAACAGATCTCAGCGGTGACAGCTCCTTTTGTGGGGACATGCTCGTCGACTTGTCCCCACACTTGCTGACAGGAGTTCTGAGGCAGGTGCACCCTGAGCAGTGTGCTTGGTGGCCCTGCCACCCAAGCGCGAGCTTGACCTTGCCTCGTTCAGCCAGTTGCTTGCTTTGTACTTGAATTTGAGAGCACGTAGAGGGAAGAAGTGCTGGTTGATTTCTGTGGGTAGTATGGATACGTTTTCAAGAACGAAAAGTGGGTCTTTCGGTGGAAGCCTTGGTTATGTGCTTCCTTCCTTCTGCTGCCTGTTTTTGCTGACAGATTCCCACAGTTGGGCGTGCCTCATTCCTCTATGTGAGCCCTCTTCTGCCGTGGTGATTTCCAGTGCGTGGCCACGCCCCTCGGGACACTGCGGGGAGGCCTGAGGATTGGAGGTGTGTGTGGCCGAGGGCTGCAGGGGAGCCCGTGACTGATCCTTGTCCGGGTCAGCCTGGCCCCTCGCCTCTGCCTGGAACAGGGACAGAGGAGCCCCATTTGAGGGCTGGAGTGAGCAGGCCCAGGCCGCTGGGTGGCTGCGGCTTCTCCCTGCTGTGCGGGGGTGTCCTGCTTCTCCGTGCGGCTCCTCGTCTGTCTTCTGTCTTGTTACCCTCTTGGAGCAGGGCCTGCTATGCTTTCTTGAAGCTTCAGGACAGTTCCGATGTGTTCCTCACCCTCAGGTTTGCTCAGAGCTGTGCTGCCGAGGTGGAGGGTGTCTGTCAGGCAGGGATGTCAGAACAGTTGTGCACATAGGACTGGTGCGTCACGGAGTGTGAGCGCGTGGGTTTCCACATAGTCATGTGGTGATTTCTCTTTACAGACACAAGGCTCTGAAGAGTCTGTGGAAATGGGTCAGTCATTTCTAAAACAGAGGTTAACCCCGAGATTTAGCTCAGCCCTGACAGTGGCCTGGGCCTGCTGATGGCTGTGCCCTGGAACCCCAGTGCCCATCGATGTGGACCAAGGAAGGGCCCGGCCATGGTCACGCTCATCACGGAGAAGCTGCAGAACCAGAGTCTGGACGACCTCGCGCGCAGGGCCTGTGAGGCCAGCCCGGTGAGTGGGCGGGGCCGGAGGCGGCGTGGAGCCCGTGACGGGGAGGCCGAGGGCTGAGGGCCTGAGTGGGGGGTCTACCAGCCTCCAGGGCACGGGCGCAGAGCAAACAGCTTTAAAGTGAGGCTGGAGCAGGAGCGTTCTGGGGACCTCTGCCCCGCTCCACCCGTCGGAGCTGAGGATGAGTCTGTTCCCACGGTCGAGGGAATGCGGTGCGTCCGCTTGTGGACGCGGGAAGATGCGTGAGGCCAGCCCAGGCCCACACAACCCAGGGGGGCATGCCAGAAGGGAATCCCCAGGCCTTGGGGGGGTCTTTGGAGCCTGCCCCCTATTCCTGAGTCCTGAGTTCCTCAGTCCTGAGCAGGTTCACATTTGATAGGCACCATTTGTTTATCCTCTTGAGGAGACATTTAGGCAGTTTCTACATTCTGGCTCTTAGGAATACAACTGCTGTGAAAACATGTTTCATTATTTCTTGTGGGTGTGTGTTTAAGGTGGTTTCTGCCACGGATATGGTGGACCGCCGTACTGCTTACCATAGCAACCAAACCATTTTACATCTCCAAGCGGGTATGAGAATCTGCCGCGTCCACATGGACACGTGTGTTTATAATTACACCTGTCTTGCGCATGTAAGGTGGGGTTCATCGTGGCTTCTGTCTGTGTTCCTGATGACTCGTGATGGGGGTCCTCTTTTTTCCTGTGTGCCCACTGCCATTTGCATGTTTTTTGAGGCAGAGTTTCTCTTTGTAGCCTGGCCTGGCCTCAAACTCAGGCCTTACCTCCCTGGGCTTCCTAGTTACAAGTATTCCGTATTCATTGTAGATGTGTGTCCTTTATCAGAGGCGAGGCCCTGGGGAGACCTTGCTATCCATGGCTGCAAATTACATCATCAAGTAAATTTCATGGTTTTAGCTACATGTGGGTCTTTGAGCTATTCTGAGTGAACTTTAGTGCATGGAATAAGGGTCTTTCCCCCCTCCTCTCCTCTCCTTCTCCTTCCCGCCTTTACATTCTTCTCTTCTTTCTCTTCCCTTCATCTCTGGCTGCTGGAGTCCGAGTCGCTTTGAAGTTGAGATTTTTCTGCTTCAGCCTCCTGAGCGTTGGAATTGCAGCTACGTGCCATGACACCTGAGCCACTTTCATATTTTTGTGTGAAAAAAATTGTCCCGAATCATTTGTTGAAAAAAGAGTATTCTTTCTTCATTTAGTGGTTTTCATCTTTTTCAGGAAAGATGTGTGTGCACATATCTTTTTATTTATGTGCGCGTGCATGTGTGCCCCGCGTACAAGGCCTTAGGTTCAGTTCCCAGTGCCACTCGTACACAAACTTACAATATATTTTACATGTACAGCAAATTTCAATTTAAACACTGAACTTTAATTATAAGTTTAAAAAACAGAAATATTTGATTTTGTGTTTAAAGTTCATAAAACTTGCACTTGAAAAAATAGACACATATCCGCTTTGTCATAAGTATAAAGGTTTTCTAGTAGCACTGGATTATCAGCTTTAAAATAAAATGTATGGTAATTCAGCTTATGTAAAATTGGATATCATCAGCCACTCCACACCTCTGTGTTGCTTGCACAGCCCCTTGTGCCCTGCTGCATGATGGGGCGGGTCAGGGGGAAGGCTGCAGGATGACTTACCTGCCTGCTGTGACTTACCCGGCTATCACTTACCCAGCTGTGACTTACCCGGCTGTGACTTAGCACCTGCACTGTGACTTACCCGGCTGTGACTTACCCACCTGCACTGTGACTTACCCACCTGCACTGTGACTTACCCACCTGTGACTTACCCACCTGCACTGTGACTTACCCGGCTGTGACTTACCCACCTGCACTGTGACTTACCCACCTGCACTGTGACTTACCCACCTGCACTGTGACTTACCCACCTGTGACTTACCACCTGCACTGTGACTTACCCACCTGTGACTTACCACCTGCACTGTGACTTACCCACCTGTGACTTACCACCTGCACTGTGACTTACCCACCTGTGACTTACCACCTGCACTGTGACTTACCCGGCTGTGACTTACCCACCTGCACTGTGACTTACCCAGCTATGCTGTGGGGTGGCCGTGACTGTCTTCCTGCGCTGTGGGCCAGCCGTGACTGTCTTCCATGACTGTCTTCCTGCGCTGTGGGCCAGCCGTGACTGTCTTCCATGACTGTCTTCCTGCGCTGTGGGGTGGCCGTGACTGTCTTCCATGACTGTCTTCCTGCACTGTGGGGTGGCCGTGACTGTCTTCCATGACTGTCTTCCTGCGCTGTGGGGTGGCCGTGACTGTCTTCCATGACTGTCTTCCTGCGCTGTGGGGTGGCCGTGACTGTCTTCCTGCGCTGTGGGGTGGCCGTGACTGTCTTCCTGCGCTGTGGGGTGGCCGTGACTGTCTTCCTGCGCTGTGGGCGCCGCACACCTCTGGTCCCCTCTTGAGTCTGCTTCCTCACTGCGCCTCCTCAGCTACTTCCTCCCTCCCCGCAGCCCAGCTCCTGCTTTGCTGCGGTGCTTGCAGAAGGGATAGTCTAGCTATGACTGAAAGCCCTGGAAAATTGACCTGTTGTGCCCAGTGCCACTGCTGCTGCCTGTGTGGAGCCACCGAGGGAGGGCCGCCCACCGAGGGAGGGCCGCCCACCGAGGGAGGGCCGCCCACCGAGGGAGAGCCGCCCACCGAGGGAGGGCCGCCCACCGAGGGCACAGGCTTAGGCCTCGCTGAGCTGCCAGAGCAGCGGTGAAAATCTGGGTTTGTGGGGTGTGCATCGAAGGCAGAAGGGTGGTGCCAACTGTGACTTGTGCTAGGGCTCGAAGTGTCCCCAGACAGCAGGGGCATTGCGAGTGCTCATCGGAGAGGCTGCAGCGGGCAGGGACGAGCAATCTGCTGTAGAAGCATGCCGCCGCAGGGTGCCAAATGACCGGCAGGACAGAGGCGGGGGAGGTGAGCTGGGGGGCGTCTGGGGAAAAGCCTTCCCGACTGAGGACTTGGAGGCTGTGGGCTGCAGCCTGGGTCCTGGCAGTCCACGCTTAGGGACGTGGGAGTCACAGCACAAGTCCCTGGTTCAGATCAGGCGGCGTCCTTCCCGGTGTGGCGCGTGCAGGGGTGGAAGGTCACGGAGAGCAGGGGAGTGACCAGCCAAGGCCAAGGCTGGCCCAGGTGTTCTTGGTGGGCGCGGTAGGAGAGTGTGAAGAACTAGGAGCTGCACACAGTGGCCAAGGGGAGTGGTGTGATGTGTGTGATGGGAGCGGAGGCCCGCAGCAGGTCATGCCTCTGGCCTGGGTGGATGTATCTTGGTGGTGGGCACACTGCTTATGTCCCCCTAGTGTCCAGCTGGGCAGGTGGAGGCTTGGGTGGCCCAGAGTGAGCATGTATCCTCAGGCCTCTGCTTGCCCAATTGTCTCCTAGAGGCCAGAAGCTGCGAGTCTCATCAGGGACTTTGCCGTCCTGCAGGACGCTGCTGGACTCGCTGTCCGCGTGTCTGCCTGAGTCCTTGGCTGCTCACCTGTTCAGTGCACACCTCGTAGCTGGGGCTTTGTGGGCGCCACTGGGACGCATGTCTTAGGTGGGCTGCTGGGTCACTGCAGTGGTGTGCTCTTCGCACCCCGCGCGCTCAGGCCCAGGGACGGCAGGCAGGTCTTGAGCAGCCCAAGCAGCTCAGGCCATCTTGGCGTTTGCTCCCGCCGGACCTCAGGAGAGCGGCTGGTGGAAGGTTGGCGTCAGCCAGGTGGACTGGGAGCAGGTGCTCGCCCAGGCCAGTGGGCGTGTGGGCAGCCCGTGAAGAACCGCGCAGAGGCGCCAGGGCCTCACCGCGTGCGGTGTCTAAGTTGTGCTCGCCAGCTCTGTATGGCTGGCGGAAGTCGATCTCTGGGGCCAGGGCCCTTCTCTGTGTCACAAGCCCAACTTTACCTCATTCCCATCATTTTGTTTTGTTTTCTTGAGAATGGGTTCCCGTGTGCTCTGAGCTCAGTGAGAAACCTGGGGTCACAGAATAAGAGGGTGCTGACTGACTGCTTGACAGCTTGACAGCGCGAGTTTGATCCCTGGGGGCCTATGATGGTGGAAAACTGACTTTCTAACCTGCGTGGCACAGCATCCGTGAGTGCCTTTCTCTCACTCAAACAGCTAAAATATTTAATAAAGTGCAGGGAGATAAAGAAGACATTCAACATTGACCTTTTGCATGCACAACTACATGTATTACACACACGTGCAGACAGATACTCATGCAGACAGATACTCAAGGAAAACTTGGGTACCAGAGGTCAATATTTTTCATTTTAACCATCAGGGAAAGTATTAGGAATAAATAGGATTTACCTCTGGGACAGAAAAGATAGGAGAGGATTTTCCGTGTAGTTCTGAGACTTCTTTCTTATCACTTTCAGTATTCCACTGAGAAACTGAGCAAAAGTGGCCATTTGTTCCCCTTGGAGATTGGCGGTAAGTGTCTCGGAAGTCCTGGAGGGTCCTTGTGGGCTGGAGCAGCTGCGGTGGGGCGAGGTGGCAGTGGGTTTCCACAGGCGGCGTCTGCTGCTGAAGTGAGCCAGGTCTTCAAAGCAGGTGTGGGAGGCCCCCTGTGGCCGCACGTCAGGGGAGCACTAGCTGCTGTCCTTTCTGTCAACAGCACCCCGCGGCCTCTCCCTTCTCTGCTGCTCTGGGGTACGAGGGGCACTGCGTGGCTTCCACACCCACCAGAAGGTGATCTGTGAGGTCGTGTGGTGCTGCACGGTGGCTTGTTGAGCGGCTGCGCCTGCCTGTGGCCTGTGGATTGGCTGGCGCCAGAGCTCAGCCCCGCGCAGAGCCGCTTGCGTGGCGTCCGTGTCGGTGCCAGGTTCTAAGCAGTGGTTTCCACCAGCAGTTGGAGCAGCCCCAGCGGTCCCCGTCTCATCTGTCCTCTGTCCTCACTCCATCTGACCTTGACCTCCACCCTCACAATGTCTGTGGCTGCTCAGAGCTCCGCAGGCATCTCGTCAAGGACTCAGCTCCTCTCCCTTATGCCCCGGGTCATCCCCGGAGTCCTTGTCTGTGCCTGTTACCTCTCTGTTGCTGTGATAAATGCTTCCTCGACAGACAGACGCAGCTCAGGAGAGGAAGCTTATTGCAGTCATGGCTGGCGGGGCTCACGGCTGGCGGCTGAGTCAAGGCAGCAACCGCTGGAAGCAGCTGATCACCCGGGTCCAGTCAGGAAGCAGAGGAAGCAAGGCTGCCGCCGCCCCGTTCTCGTCCTCCGCTCACACGGCCAGCTCCCAGCCAGCGAGCGGTGCCGCCTCTCCCACGCTGGCTCTTCCTGCCCACTCAGCCAGGAAGCCCTCCTGGCTGCCCAGATGCTAACCAGTCCCTCGTGGCGTGCCTGCAGGCTCGTCTCTCAGGCGATTTCAGATTCTGCCAAGCGGACAACACTGCCTGTCGGCTGCCTCTCCCCGGAGGCGGCCTGGGTGTTTCCCACGGGCCCCTGGGGCCTCTACTCCAGCGTCTCTCGCAGGAGCCAGAGACCGATTTCCTGGCCTCCTGCAGAGTCGTCACACGCCCTCTGGGAGGCCCGTGGGTGTCGGGTTCAGGGCTTTGCACTGGGGTCTTCTGGGTGACAGTGGTGGCTGGAGCAGGTGCCTGCCCTTGACAGCCAGCAGGAGGGCGGGAGCCGGGCCAAGGCAGCTCTGAGGAGCCCGCGTGGGTCTGGGCGCAGGCTGGGCTGTGCGCGGAGGCAGGCGGGCGGCCGTCGCGCGGGGGAAGCAGGTCTGTGGAGGATGCAGAGCTCTTGGGCTACGAGGCTTGCGAGTCGCGGCCGGGGCTCGGGAGCTGAAGGACCCCTGAGTCTCGTCACACTGTGGAAGGGGGGCAGAGGAAGCCCCCTCGGGCTGCCCTTGCCTGTGATGCTCTTGGGCACGTGGAGCTACGGGACCCCGAGCCGAGGCCTGAGCGAGGGCTCTGTCCCGGTCCACCGTCCTTCCCTGGGGGCAGGTATCAGGGCAAGCCTTTTACTTCATGTTCATTTGCAGGGCGCACACGTGTGTACACAGGTTAGCATGTGTGCGGGCACACGTGTGTGAGGCTGCATGTGCATCTTGCATGTAGAGGCCCAAGGTCAGTGTTGTGAATTACCCTGGTTCACTCTTCCACCTTCTTTTTTAAAATATTTTACTTACTCTTGAGAGGTCAGAGCCCACATGCAAATGCCCTGGGGCACAGGTGGTGTTCAGAGAAGCCAGTTTTTTCTTTCTCCATGTGTGCTTCTGGGGATCAAACTCAGGCAGCCACATATAGGAGTGGATTCCTCACCTGCTGAGCGATCTCAGTCCTCTTTGATCTTATTTCTTTTTTTTTTTTAATAATTTATTTCCGCTCATACAAACTTAATAGGTACACCGGTCTCCTCCCTTCCTCCACCCCTCTCTGGACCTCCTAGCTCCCTCCCCCTTTTTCCCCTTCCTTCCTCCCCATCTCCCAGTGCCCCCCCCATCCCTGGAGCATCCTTTAATGTGTATATCAAACTTTCCTCTGGGCCCTCCTCTCTGATGAGATATAAGGACTCAGTGGCATTTCCTAGAACTCTTCCTTGTGTTCCCCATAAGTATAAGAACACTATTGTGGCTGTTAATCCCTAGCTTCTAAGGATCCTAGTGCCTTTAGTCCATGCTAGACTTTGAGGAGTCAGTAATGTGTTGGTCATTGCGCAGGTCATGCAAAGTCCTATTATTATTGCTTCCGACCTAACTTGTGTGGAGTATCTTGCATACTCTTTGATCTTATTTCTAGGGACTGAATCTCACTGGTAGCTTGTCTCACATGTCAACTTGCTCTGGGGACCCTTAGTCTCTACTTTCTGGGACTGGGATTAAAGGTGGGCTGCCAGTCTCACCCAGCATTGTTACCTGGGTTCTGGGGTGCAGACTGGTCCTCTTGCTTGTGTGGCGAGCACTGTAAGCAGTGAACCCATGAGACACGGTCTCCTGTGTAGCGTCAGTCCTCCTGGGTTTGCCTCACAATTGTGAGATTATGGGGTGAACTGCCGTGCTCAGGGCTGGCCGGTCCTTGCTATGAAGGACACCTGAGCTGGCTTGGTGTTCCCACTTGGGTCTTAAGGACCCACGACTCTCTTCAGGAGGTGTTTTTGGGGGCTCCTCATTCCAGGAGACGATCACACCATTCTGATGACATCATGTGTCAGTAGAGGGAAATGAGAATCAAGTTAATTCAGAAAGCACTGGGGAGCACTGATTTACCTCGTGCGATAAGGTGTTTTCCTTAAAATCAGCCGAGCTCTACAGGTAACCCAAAGGAAGGCTGGCCATGCAGATGCCAGTGGCCGGTGCAGGTGGGGCGGTGCCAACCATGTGATCAGTGCCATTGTGCTCCGCTCCATGAGCCTGGACAGGAAGGCAGCAGGGGCCTTTCTGGTGTCCAGACCAAGGCTTGTGTCTCTGTGGGCGGAGCGGCTCCTGCTCACGCTCCTTCTTGGCCCTTTGTGTTTCCTCAGCGGACAAGGACCCCTGGAAGGCCTTTCGTGGAGCATGGCCCGTCGGGAGCCAGGCGGCGTCAGGCCACTTCCCCCTGGGCCTGCGTGATGCGGCTCACACTGAGGGTCTCCAGCGGCGGCCAGAGTCCCCGAGACCCCTGGGCGCAGGCAGCTTCTTGGACCTCCGTGACACCTCAGGACCGTCCACCGCTCCTCCGACCAAGCGGCACTGCCGGTCCCTCTCGGAACCCGAGGAGCTGGCTCGCTGTCGTTCCCCGTGGCGCCCCGGAGGCTCCAAGGTCTGGACCCCAGTCTCCAAGAGACGATGCAACAGTGGTGGGAGCGCAATGCCGAAGCGCTGCGGTGGTCTCGGGAGCCAGGGAGGCTCCCTGCAGGGAGGGCTGGTGGCCGGCCTGCCCACGTCACCCGCCCACCATACGTCGCCCCTGACGCCCCGGCCGGCCTCAGCCAGCAGTGGCTTCGTGGACAGCAGCGAGGGCAGCACCAGCTCAGGCCCACCGTGGTGTTCCGCAGGGGCTTGCCCCCGCTCCTCCAGGCGCCGCCTGTCCCTGTCACAGGAGCATCTGGCAGATGCGGGTGCCCGCCCGCCGTCGGCCAGCAGCACCCCGACGTCCACGCCCGAGCTAGGGCGGCGCCAGGGCCTGCTCCGCTGCCGCTCCCAGCCCTGTGTGCTGGGCGGGGGAGGGGCGGACGCAAGCGGAGGCGCGAGGAGGATGCCGGGTGGACACGCCCCTCCCTGGACTTTCTGAAAATGACACGGGTGAGGCTCCCTGCTGCTGTGGGGGTGGGGAAAGTGGGGGGCTCCCTACAGATTTATCTTCCTGAGGGTGGTTGTGGCCAGTATCCCTGTAACCTCGATGCCGGGTTTCCTCTGAACCAGCTGCTGTGTGCGGCCCGCCTGCCGGAGCACAGAGTGAGCCGGCATCTGGAGAGCATCCCACCTGAGGGCGGAGCCCCCTGTGGACCCTGATCCCTGCGTGGAGGAGACAGGGAGAGACTGGGTTTCCTGTGTGGCTAGAGGACCGCGTCGTGCCTGCCTTCATTTAGTCCCCATACCCCAATGTGACATGAGCAGAAGTTTAGCTGTTGCTGGGTAACAGGTGAGCTTAGTTCAGCTGGGAGCTTGGCTGTCTCATGTCTCCGCTGGCTGGAGCAGGAAGCTGCAGGAAGGTCCTTCTTAGCATGCTGTGCTGCAGGGCTGCCCCCTGCGGGGCTCATGGCGTCCTCCATCTTCCTGAGCAGGTGATGTGAGCGCGGCAAGAAGACACTTGAGTGACTTGTGAGATCCAGTTTCTGAGCGCTGCAGAGCGCCTCAGTCTAGTGCTGGAGGGCCTGGCTCGCCGGCCGCCTGCAGTGGAGCAGCTGCTGAGCTCAGCACCGGGGAGCTCAGGTCAGCATTGCGTCCCTGAGGTCAGCCGCCAGTGTTCTCCTTCCAGAAAACCACCTCCCTTGTTTTTCAGGTTTTTCTGTTTTGAGATAGGGTCTCTGAGATGTGGAGCTCTCGGTTCAGCTAGGCTGGCCAGCGCCCCTGGAACCCCACCTCCTCAGCTCTGGATTATGAGCATGTGCTACCACACCCAGATTCTCACGTGGGTGCAGAGGGTCAGATTCTAATTCTGGGGGGCAGCATTTACCAGTTGAGCCCCAGCATTGTGCTTCTCTTTTTCCGTTTTTCACGTTAGTGTGCAGGTGTATGAGGGTTGAGGTTAATACCAAGGAATCCCCCTTGATTGTTCTGAACTCTAGTAAACTCTGGCCCGTTTGCCTCCGTGCATGTGCTTTAATTGCTGAGCCTTGTGCTTAGTGTTTCCCCTTCCCCGTGACCCCGGGAGTCAGGCGAGAAGCAGCAGGCACTTGGCACTGTGTCTTCAGTGTGGCCCCATGATGACTTGTCAGCTGCTGCCCTGCCTTTCTCCGTGCCTCTGGCTCCTGTGTGCCCCTCTTGCCCTGGTTAGTAGCGAGTGCGCAGCCTCCCGAGCCCCGCCCACTGCTGTGGACTGGAGACCGGCTTGCTTCTGTCCTACTGCCTCACACTGCTGGGTCCGCGGCACCTGCTGGCAGTGCATCTAGTTCTGGACTCGTGGCAGCCCAGGCTGTCGTCCTGCTGTGTCTCGTTTCTCAGCTTCTGTCCCATGTGCCGGGTAACTGCTGCTGCTGTGAGTGGCACTCAGACCCAAGCAACCTGGGGCAAAGGAGACTTACCTGATTTACAGTTCCAAGGGGAGGGACAGTCCTTCCTGGCAGAAAAGGCTTGGCTGACTGGCAGAAGCTGAAGGAAGCTCAGAGAGAGAGAAATAACTCCAACTACTAAAGCAGACATCTCTCAGAACAAGGTGGGACTAACCAATCTTAAGACTCACCTCTGTGACATACCTTCCTCCAGCAAGGTTCCACTTCTGAAAGGTGCTGTGACCTTTCCAAACAGCAACTAATTTAAACACATGAGCCTGTGAGGGAAAAATCACATTTACACCTTGACACTTCTATTAAATGTGGCCACTTCATTATACAAATCACACTCAGATCAATTTCAAAGTCTCAAAGACTACATGAGTAGTCCTAATACAGTGCAAAAAATTCAAAGATCTAAAGTCTCTGTAAATCAAAAGTTACATATTTCCAGTATACATTGGCACAGAATAAACATTTCCATTCTAAAAGGGAGGAATGGGGGCATATCCAAGAAAGATGGATCTGTAACACGACTGAAAACCAGCAGGGCAAATTCCAAATCCTCTAGCTCAGTGTTCCACAGACGAACCTCCTGTTGAAATCATCTGTTTGAAAGGGCTTTGGTTCCACCCTCCAGTGCAGCTGCCCACTGCTGAGCTGGCTCCTCCCACGATGCACAGCTTTCCTTGGCAGATGTCCCACGTTGGCTCTGTCATCTTTTAACATCTTCACTTAATGGCAACCAGGCTTCAACTCCATAGCACAAAATCCCCCCCTCGGACTTCACTGGATGATACTCCACTCCTGCCATATACTGCCTGGTTTTGTTGTGCCCGAATTTCTGAATCTCAAGAGACCATGGCGGTGACACCGATACAGTCGCATGAGGGCCTCTTTATTCAAGTTTGAACCTGGGCTCTGACAGTCACTGAAGCAGCAGATCAGACGAGAGCCTAGGTCTTTGTTTTACAGGGATTTTTATAGGTTATTTCTGTAGGTGGAGGGGGTTTCTGACCTAGCAGATCCATGACTGGGTAAATTGAGCCAAGGCATATAAGGATTGGTCAGCTCTGACCCCCAGCAGTTTCAAGTACCCCATACACAGATAAGCAGTTTCTAGTACCCCTCATGTTACTCATGGCTCTTGGAATTCCTCAGCAGTTAGTGACTGGCTTCTGGTTGGACAGTTTCACCTGCTCGGATCATAATCTTTTCACATTATCATTCAAGGCTGTCCTCCCAGCTAGTATTCTCTAATTTGGAGTCGACTGTTTATGGCTAGTCACATCACAGTGGATTGGGTCAGACAGTCTATCCGGTGTTTCTTGGCATGGACAAGTAAGTGCAGAATGGGAACATACATGGAATGGCGTTTCTTGGCTCAGGTCCCACAGTTTCAGCCACTCTGAAACTTGGAGGAGGGACCCACCTCTTCCCTCCCGCGTTCTTGATGCCTCTAAAACCAGACCACATGGACAACTTGGCCAAGTTGTACTATGGCTTTGAGTTGAAGACTGGCCTCCTTAATCACAACTGGTTCGGCTTCTCTGTGCTGACTCTGGGCAGAATCTCTTTTGAGCCTTTGCTTTAGAAGAATGCAAGCAGAATATTCCTCGGGAGCCTGTCTTTTAGTTCTCCCCTCCAAAAGACTGGCATGCTCGTGGTTTGGGCGCCTTCCCTGAAGACGTTGCCCGCAGGGTGCAGCCTTTGCTATTATGCAGACTGAGAACAGGCTTTGCTCACTCACAGAGCTTATCTCAATAGTAGCTGCTACTTTGCTGCCTGCCTTCTGGTTCAATTTTTCAAGTTTGCCACTTTTTTTTCCCTTGTCAAATCTCAATGTTCGGTCTCTTTTTACCTGATTCCTTGCTCTTTTGTTTTGAATCATATCTCTGAAAAAGAGCACTGTAAAGTAGCCATGCCACATTGTCAAGATGACATTGCCTAGAATACCCCAATTTAATCTCAAGGAAACTTTTAGGATTAGTGCAGGACTTTGCTAAATTCTCTGTCAACGCATCATTCCGTTTGCCTTGCATACAGTTCCCAATGTAATCTCTGCTCTCCTCTGGACCGCCACAAGCTGGACATTCTCTGTGTCTCTGACAGCATTGCTGTCTTTCAGGCCCTTTTGGCTCTGTCTTCAGGATGCAAAGGCTTCCCCAGCTCACAGTCCCAAAGTTCTTCATGTTTCTCCCAACAAACAATCCCAAAAGCGTATCAGCTTCACAGCAATGGACGTACTTCTCTCCTTCTCAACACCAACTTCTGTCACCTTTACACTTTCTGGTGCTGGGTTCACAGTCTCACAGCAATACCCCACTTTTCTGGTACCAATTTCTGTACTGGTTACTGTGTGTGTGTGCGTGTGCGTGCGTGCATGCGTGTGTGTGTGAAGGTATTGTGTGGAAGCCCAAGGGTGACTTCGAGAATCATTCTGGATTGTTTCTACCTCCTCCTTGTTTTGCACCGAGATTTCCCAGGCCCTGCCTACCTGGGCTGGAAGTGCAGCCACTACCATTTCTACCTGGTTTTTTATGTAGCACCTGGGATCTGAACTTAGGACCTTCTTGTGAGACAGAGTCTTAACTCCTGAGCTATCCCTCCAGCCCTGTACTGGTTACTTTCTATGCTGTGTGAGACACCCTTGAATCTCAAGCAATTTAAGGGAAAGAAAATGGAGATTTATTTGGCTTATGGATCCAGAGGGGAGATTCAGTTCTTTATGGCGGAAAAGACATGATTGGCTGTCAGAAGCTGAACGCAACTCAGGTCACACCCATTATGGAGACTAGAACTCACTGCTAAGTAGACATCTGTCTGACCAGGGTGGGACTAACCAATCCCAGCTCCATCTCCGGGACATGCCTTCCCTCCAGCAAGGCTCTACTCCTGAAAGGTGTATGACCTTCCTAAACAAAAACTAAGGATTCGAACCCAGGAGCTTATGGGGGGACAAATCACATGAATATTGATTTGACAGCCCGGGCACATGTCCATTTTCATCACGCTGAGCCACAGGGCGCAGCGAGCCCCTCATGCCCACCCCGCCCTCCAGAGTGATAGCTCAGTGGCTTGGCTGCCCTGGATGGGACGTCTGCTTTTCTTTTTCACTCCCATCTTCCTTCCTCTTTTTTGTTTGAGATTGGGCAAGGATGCAGGTATGGGTGTATCCCCCTGGCCTTGAGCTTTGTAGAGTGGGCACTGGGACCCCTACATCTGTCCCTGGGTGTTTCCTAGGACTGAAGTCTGTCGGTCCCTGCCTGGAGTGCATGGAGCCCTGTGCCAGCCTGGGGCTCTGCGTTAGAAGCGTTAGAGTCACTTAGCCCCATGCTTCATCTAGTTTGTCTTTGATGTCATGTGCCTGACATGGTACATGCTCCTCCGAGTGTCATGGATCGGTGAGTACCATTGAGGACGGCATTTCTTCCTGTAAGTATTGGTTCTCACGAGCACTTTCACGTGGGGTCTGAGGATCAGAACACAGATCCTTCTGCTTTGACCCCTGAGCTCTCTCTCCCCCTCCTGCCTGGCCTTTGCTTTTTGAGCAACTTGGTGAGTTCTGCCTGGATGCAGGTCACTTTGAGCAGCAGCTCTGGACTGAGTGACGAGGTCAGGTGGAGCCGTGGGCTGCGGCCCTTCCTTCCTAGGCCTGGTTTCCTCTGGAATGCGGACTTTATGCTTCTCGTGCATAGTGGGCAGTCAGAAGTTGCCGCTTCCATTGAAACAGCCCAAAGGGCAGTGGGGCAGTGCGACTGTGTGGCCAGTGCATAGTCCAGAGGCTTGTGGCCGAGACCCCAAAACCCCACAGTCAGAACTTGGAATCCTGGCTGACAGCCTGTGCCACGGGTCTTTGTACTGAGCTTGGGCCACAGACGATGAATCCTCAGCTGGCGCGGCATTTGCTGCAGGAGGATGTGGGTGGCCACACTCAATCCCATGTGAACAGACAGATCCTGCTGCTTTAGCTCCTGGCCAGAATGGGGCTGCTTGATCTTTAAGGATTGTTTGGTTCTTAGAATATTCTCAAGTAGGCTTGCTTTTTGTTACTGTTTTTCTTTGTTTATTTGCTTTTTAATATATATATATAGTGTGGGTGTGTGCGCGTGTGCGTGTGTATCAGTGGACATCATATGTCCCTGTGGAGGACCAAAGGTGACTTCAGAAATCATCATGGATTGCTTCTACCTCCTGCTTGCTTTGTTTTGGGATTTCCCAGGTTCCGCCCACCAGGCTGGCTCCGCCCACCAGGCTCCACCCACTGGGAAGTGCAGGCTGCCACTGTTTCAGCCTGGCGTTTTTACATGGGACCTGGGATCCGATTTCAGGATCTTTAACTTGTGAGACAGAGTCTTGAATCCTGAGCCACCTTGTGGCCCTTGTTTGGTTTTCAGAACCGTCTCGAGCCCTGGGTGACCTGGAACAGGGATCCTCCCGTCCTGCAGCCTCCAAGCAGCAGGGTATTGGCTGTGCCTCCCTGCCAGGCTGGATTCACTTGTACAGTGGGGCAAGAAGGGCAAAAGATGGCTGTTTGTCTTGTGGAGACAACGTCCTCAGAAGTATTCATCTCAGAAAAGAGCTCTGCTTTCCTCTGCTGTTCATATCCGTTTTCTGTGGAGCTGCTCCTAGGAAAATTTCTGTTAAAAATCAAAAACAGAAACAGATTTCTGCCCAGAATGGTGGTGCCGCTGGTGACCCCAGCGTCAGGAAGCAACGGCCGCAGGATCAGAAGGTCGGGGCCATCCTGGCCGCATGGCATGTTTAAGGCCAGCTGTTGTCTGCTGTAGTGCCCATGCCCACATGCCCTAGGGCCCTGGAGACATCGTGGCACATGCCAGAAGCCGGTTCAGAGAAGCTGGGTGGCAGTCGAGGTGCAGAGTGGACCCTGATCAGAACTGGGTGCAGGGGACCCAAGCCCAGGCTGGGAGGGTTGTGGAAGGACTTTGTGGGAGGCTGAGGTCCAGCCCCGAGGTCCGTGGCCTCAGGCAGAAGACGCGTGGCAGTCTCAGTGAACCCTGCGTGGCAAGGACTCTGCAGGCGGGCAGGACTCTCGTCGCCATGCAGAGACAGTTATGGGGACAGCAAGGTCTCAGCTTCTCCTCAGCCCCGTGCCCCGGGACGCTGGTGGGCTGGCATTGCCTATCTAGACAAGGGCGTTCAGAGGCCCCTTCTGTGTGTATTTGTCTTGGACGTTTAGGATGAGTGAGTGCTCCACGGGTGTGTATCTGAGCAAGTCCAGCCGTGGGAAGGTGAGGGAGGAAGAAGTCAGATTGAAGCAGACGAGGTTTGGAGAATGAGTGCTGAGTGCATGAGGGTCAGACAAGGTGTAGTTAGCAGAAGAGACGAGACCCCGTCAGCAGTCTGCTGTGTCTGCCAGCTGTCCTGGGATGAGGTCCATGGGTTCTTCCTGTCAGTCTGTCTGCCGAGACCAAGACAGACCCAGGATGCTGCTTCTCTTCCCAAGGTGCTGGTGTCAGGTTCGCTGGTACCAGGCGTGCTTCTGGCACTCTTGGTTTGGGTGTGGCCACACTGTGCCTCAGCCCTGCATTCCAGAAGCAGCCGAAGGCTGTGGCTGGTGCTTTGCCCATCAGAGGACAGGCTGGGTGCTCCTTGGACAGCTACTGGTCATGCGTTCAGCTCAAGTCTTTTCTGTTTCAGACTTTAAAGAACTCCAAGAGTCTTTGTTCCTTGGACTATGAAGATGAAGACGACACCCAGGCGAAGACGCTCGTTTCCTCTCCGTGTGACTCGCAGGCTCCCCTGGGCGTCGCCCCCCTTGGCTCTAGCCCTGGGGCTCTCAGACCCTGTCCTGCCAGCCCGTGGTCCTCCAGAGAGCCGGCGGCGAGTGTGGGTGAGGGAGGGAGCAGTGGGGACCCCAGTGACTGGGACAGTGCAGGGGAGGAGGGCGTGTTCCCCCTGGACCACAGTGACCTGGACCTGGAGCAGATCGAGAGCAACTGACTGGCCGAGCGGAGCTGACCACTGTCTGCCCAGGTGCGGCCGACAGAAACCGACTGGGTGTTATTTGTACATCGAGGCGTAGTTTTGATTCGGTTTTTCTTAAAGATGTATTTTGCATTTTTATGGCTTTTGCAGTTTGGGAGAGCTTCTCTATTTTGAAATGCGTTTTCAGAGGGCATTCTATTAAACATGATTCTTCCCGATTCTGCCTGGTTCCTCTCATCAGAAGCCTGCTGTGAGAAGCAAGCGTTTTCCCACTTGGCGACGCTGGGAGCTGGGGGGCCTCAGGCTCCTGCGAGGGCTGCTGGAAGACAACTGTGACTGGCAACGGCTGGCTTAAGTCTCCTGACTCCAGCAGGGGAGGCGCTGGCTCCACCGGCCGCTGCGGGACCCACTGCTGCTGTGGCCAGGGACGTTCAGGCTGGGGCACGAGCAGGCAGCGAGGAGGGCGACTTAGCACTGCCTGTGAGTCACGATTGCTTGCTCGGCAGAGTTCCGGCCCAGCTCGGCACTGCCAGGAACACGGGTCTCCTGTCCCTGCCCTGGTGGACACCGCCCAGCGGCCGATGGGAAGAGCGCCATTGTGAGTTGGGAGCTCAGACGGCAAAGGAGTTCGTCATAATCGTCTCTGGAGAAATCTTTTCCTGTATTTATTTTGCTGCTTTGACAATTAAGTCTTCATTCCATGTCACCAAATCCCATCCCCTCTCGTGTTCCCTTTGGCAGCCCTCTATACTCCTCAGGCTTTCTTCTTCCCGCTTGGTTTTTTGCATTGAGTTTTGTCAGCTTTGCCTACGTTGGCATGTGCTGGGCGCTTGCTGGAGCAGAGACTTTTGGAGGATACCTTGAAGGATACGAATTTTCTTGTTTTTTGTTTTTACAAAAAAAAAAAGATTGCTTGACATTCATTCGTCTTGCTGTACTCTCGCTGATCTAGGGTGTAGATGGCAATGAATGGGTTGGCTTGCACCCTCCCTCCCCCGTGGCTGGGGACCAATATCGCCCCATCAACAAGCTGGCACTCACTGGTGGCTGTGTTCAGGGGCAGGGGTCTGTGATGTTAATTGCACAGCTGTGACATGGCCTTAATGATTTCCATTAACGTGCGGAGCTTTCTCTGACATCGGAACTTGGCTCATCTGCAGGCGAGGCCGGCAGCCCGCCCAGCCAGTGCGCTGCCCCAGCAGGGTGCCTGTGCTTGGTTCTCGAGCAGCCCGGCCTGTTGAGTAGCCCCTTAGGCTGTGTGGGGGGAGGGGTCTACTTACTTGCGTGTGTGCGTTAGGGTACAGTGGGCTGGAGACTCATGGGCCAGGGGCAGCTGAGGTCAGCACTGTTCAGTGCCCATACTTGCAGGGCCTGTATGTGACCTAGCCCGAGACCACCTCTCTGGCTTCTAGTCTCAGATCCGAAGGCGCAATTAAACACCAGGGACCCGTGTGAGTCCTGTACCTGGCCTGCCTCCCTTTCTCCAGTCTGAGAGGCCTCAGTATTCTGGCTGCTTGGCCTGGGATAGGCAGGGGCTGTCCTCGTGGACATCAGAGGCGAGTGGGCTGTCCTCGTGGTGGACATCAGACGCGAGTGGGCTGTCCTCGTGGACATCACAGAGACGAGTGGGCTGTCCTCATGGTGGACATCAGAGACGAAGTTGGCTGGCCTCGTGGACATCACAGAGACGAATGGGCTGTCCTTGTGGTGGACATCAGAGGTGAGTGGGCTGTCCTTGTGGACATCACAGAGACGAGTGGGCTGTCCTCATGGTGGACATCAGAGACGAAGTTGGCTGGCCTCGTGGACATCACAGAGACGAATGGGCTGTCCTTGTGGTGGACATCAGAGGTGAGTGGGCTGTCCTTGTGGACATCACAGAGACGAGTGGGCTGTCCTCATGGTGGACATCAGAGGCGAGTGGGCTGTCCTCGTGGACATCAGAGATGAGTGGGCTGTCCTCGTGGACATCAGAGACGAATGGGCTGTCCTCGTGGACATCACAGAGACGAATGGGCTTTCCTCGTGGACATCACAGAGACGAATGGGCTGTCCTCGTGGACATCAGAGGCGAGTGGGCTGTCCTCGTGGACATCAGAGACGAATGGGCTGTCCTCGTGGAACGAGTGGGCTGTCCTCGTGGACATCAGAGACGAGTGGGTTGTCCTCGTGGACATCAGAGACGAGTGGGCTGTCCTCGTGGACATCAGAGGC
Source organism: Typhlomys cinereus (assembly GCA_023101885.1). Lineage (NCBI taxonomy): Eukaryota > Metazoa > Chordata > Mammalia > Rodentia > Platacanthomyidae > Typhlomys > Typhlomys cinereus. The sequence goes on along the minus strand of JALPQD010000944.1, from coordinate 241,382 downwards.
GAGTGGGCTGTCCTCGTGGACATCAGAGATGAGTGGGCTGTCCTCGTGGACATCAGAGACGAATGGGCTGTCCTCGTGGACATCACAGAGACGAATGGGCTTTCCTCGTGGACATCACAGAGACGAATGGGCTGTCCTCGTGGACATCAGAGGCGAGTGGGCTGTCCTCGTGGACATCAGAGACGAATGGGCTGTCCTCGTGGACATCAGAGACGAGTGGGTTGTCCTCGTGGACATCAGAGACGAGTGGGCTGTCCTCGTGGACATCAGAGGCGAGTGGGCTGTCCTCGTGGACATCAGAGACGAGTGGGCTGTCCTCGTGGACATCAGAAGCGAGTGGGCTGTCCTCGTGGACATCAGAGACGAGTGGGCTGTCCTCGTGGACATCAGAGACGAGTGGGCTGTCTTCATGGTGGACATCAGAGACGAGTGGGCTGTCCTCGTGGACATCAGAGATGAGTGGGCTGTCCTCGTGGACATCAGAGATGAGTGGGCTGTCCTCGTGGACATCAGAGATGAGTGGGCTGTCCTCGTGGACATCAGAGATGAGTGGGCTGTCCTCGTGGACATCAGAGGCTAGTGGGCTGTTCTCGCGGTGGACATCAGAGACGAGTGGGCTGTCCTCGTGGACATCAGAGGTGAGTGGGCTGTCCTCGTGGACATCAGAGACGAGTGGGCTGTCCTCGTGGACATCAGAGACGAAGTTGGCTGGCCTCGTGGACATCACAGAGACGAATGGGCTGTCCTTGTGGTGGACATCAGAGGTGAGTGGGCTGTCCTTGTGGACATCACAGAGACGAGTGGGCTGTCCTCGTGGACATCAGAGATGAGTGGGCTGTCCTCGTGGACATCAGAGACGAATGGGCTGTCCTCGTGGAACGAGTGGGCTGTCCTCGTGGACATCAGAGGCGAGTGGGCTGTCCTCATGGACATCACAGAGACGAATGGGCTTTCCTCGTGGACATCACAGAGACGAATGGGCTGTCCTCGTGGACATCAGAGGCGAGTGGGCTGTCCTCGTGGAACGAGTGGGCTGTCCTCGTGGACATCAGAGACGAGTGGGCTGTCCTCGTGGACATCAGAGGCGAGTGGGCTGTCCTCGTGGACATCAGAGGCGAGTGGGCTGTCCTCGTGGACATCAGAGACGAATGGGCTGTCCTCGTGGAACGAGTGGGCTGTCCTCGTGGACATCAGAGACGAGTGGGCTGTCCTCGTGGACATCAGAGGCGAGTGGGCTGTCCTCGTGGACATCAGAGGCGAGTGGGCTGTCCTTGTGGTGGACATCAGAGGCGAGTGGGCTGTCCTCGTGGACATCAGAGGCGAGTGGGCTGTCCTCGTGGGCATCAGAGGCGAGTGGGCTGTCCTCGTGGACATCAGAGACGAGTGGGTTGTCCTCGTGGACATCAGAGACGAGTGGGCTGTCCTCGTGGACATCAGAGGTGAGTGGGCTGTCCTCGTGGACATCAGAGACGAGTGGGCTGTCCTCGTGGACATCAGAAGCGAGTGGGCTGTCCTCGTGGACATCAGAGACGAGTGAGCTGTCCTCGTGGACATCAGAGACGAGTGGGCTGTCTTCATGGTGGACATCAGAGATGAGTGGGCTGTCCTCGTGACATCAGAGGCGAGTGGGCTGTCCTCGTGGACATCAGAGGCGAGTGGGCTGTCCTCGTGGACATCAGAGACAGTGGGCTGTCCTCGTGGACATCAGAGGCGAGTGGGCTGTCCTCGTGGACATCAGAGGCGAGTGGGCTTGATCTGTCCCTCCCAGCACACTATGTGTTCAGTCTGAGCTGGGCAGTGGAGGATCTGTAGATGTCCCTGTGCGCCTGGGTTTCTGTAATGGAGCCTCTCCCACCCCTCCCCTGTCATACTCCCCTCAGCCCCTCCACGGCTTCTCCTTAGTTGGTAGGGCAGTGGACCTACCTGCCCTTTCCTCTGTTCCCACAACCCCTGCTGGTCCTGCCCCCATGCACCCCACGCAGCTCTTAAGAGTCTGGCTCCCCAACTTGGCCATGTCGCCTCAGAAGGGCTGTGTGCTTGCCTGACTCCCTGCTGTGTCCCTCATCTGTGCGTGTCTGAGCATTCACACCACCACACACCAGGGAAGAAGTACCAGCTGTAGCATCTGAATGTGGCTAAGCGCCCCTGCTGCGGCCTGCACCCTCAGGACCACGCGCCCCTGCTGCGGCCTGCACCCTCAGGACCACGCGTGTCCTGCGGCCTGCACGCTCAGGACCATGCGCCCCTGCTGCGGCCTGCACCCTCAGGACCACGCGTGTCCTGCGGCCTGCAAGCTCAGGACCACGTGTGTCCTGCAGCCTGCACTCTCAGGACCACGCACCCCTCCTGTGGCCTGCACCCTCAGGACCACACGCCCCTCCTGCGACCTGCACCCTCAGGACCACGCGCCCCTCCTGCGGCCTGCACCCTCAGGACCACGCGTGTCCTGCGGCCTGCACCCTCAGGACCACGCGCCCCTCCTGCGGCCTGCACCCTCAGGACCACGCGTGTCCTGCAGCCTGCACCCTCAGGACCACGCGCCCCTCCTGCGGCCTGCACCCTCAGGACCACGCGTCTCTCGCAGCTGCACCCTTACGTCCTACAGTTGTCTGCTTCCCAGCCTGCAGTAGGGTGAGCTCTTGCCTTTAGGGACACAGCCGTAGGGCTGTGCGCCCATCACCTCCATCTCCAGAACTTTTCCCTCTGCAAGCTGCAGTCTCGCCACTGTTTAACCGTCTCAGGTGGCGCGTGTGGGCCTGGTCATCTGTGACCTAGCCTCGAGGGCCTCGTGCTGCAGCGAGTTCTGCCTGGGCTGCCATGGCTTGCCACCCTGAGTTCTCTTACCACTGTGAGGCCAGCGGTAGGCCCTGGCATTGCCTGGCTGGCCTGCACCGGACCTGCTTCCAGAACATGAAGGGTCCTGCCCCTTCCCTCCTGGCCCCGACGGTCTTGCATGTGGCTTTCTGCCACAGTATTGGGGCATCCATCTGGGTCTGAGTCCCTGTGGAGCTCAGGGGGTTCAGACCCTGTTGGGGCAGATGTGGCTGGAAGCGGGCTGCTGGCCCAGGCCGAGCGGGGAGACGTCTCCGCAGAAGTGTGGGAGCCAAGTCTCCGGAGCCCACGTACCCACAATCCAGGCCAGGAACTGTTGTTGACTTGTGGCTCCGAGGAGGTGTGTGTCGGTAGAGTGGGGGTGGGGGGTGGGGGTTGCACAGAGGCCTAAACCAAGGGGCGCCAAGCACTGGATGTGGATGAGGCCTAAGCCTGAAAGAGCAGCTGCTGGGGACAGAGGGAGGTGTGAGAACGGGTTCAGATATTGTAGTAAGTAAAAGTGGGCCAAGGGGCAGCTGAGACGGTAGGAAAGATGCTTGTATGGCTGCTACCGGCCATGTGTGCTCTTGAGTAGTCTCTCCTTTTCCTCCTGTGATCCTTTAAAATGGGAAAGTGCTAGGTACGCGGGTTCCTGCCTGTAATACATCCCTCAATCTGAGGCAGGAGGATTGCCATGAGTTTACTATGTAACATTGCAGGCCAGCCTGGACTCCAGAGCAAGGTTCTCTTTTCAAAAAGAGAAAAGAAAAAGGAGGAGGAGGAAGGAAACAAAAAGTGAAACTACTCTTTGCTCCTGCTTTGGGCCGATGTGAAGAGGGAGAAGGGAGATGGGAAAACGAATGCAGAAACTCCGGAACCCACCATACCGCCGTGAAGCCGGGCTGCAGGTCGGGTCTGAGTCACGAGCAAGCTGGCCAAGCGTTCCGGAACAGAAGGGTAGAGAAGCGGGTCGGGCTGCAAGCGAGGGCATTAGGGTAGGTCCCTGGGGTACTGCCAGGAACAGCGCAGGGCCCTGTGAAGCCCGTTGGCTGGAGCCGCAGCTTGAAATGCTCCTGCAAAGCAAGCGTGGCCGTGCTGGGTGTGGGAAGCGCATCCCACCCAAGGCCGGCAGGGCTCCTGCTTTCAAGAACGTCATTACAGAGCTAAAACATGGGTCAAGCTAATTGTTAGGGACCACAAAACAAGGACATTCTGCCCTCTCATACTCCCTCCCCCTCCCTCCCTCCCTCCTCTCCTCCCTCCTCCTTCCCTTCCTTCCTTCCTTCCCCTCTCTCTTCCTCTCTCTCTTCTTCTGCCCATGAGACCTTGAGTTCTCGTCCTCCTTCATCTCCAGTGCTGGGTGCGGCGAGCCTGCCCCCACGCTCAGCTCTTCCCTCATAACTTCTGAGACTAGACAGAGAAGACCCTCCCTAAGAAATTGTACGAGGTGCAGGTGAACTTCACATGAGACCAGGAAGAAGCTGAGCTCAGTCGGGCTGTGGGCTGCCCCCCCCATGGCATCTCTCCATGGATCTGAGCAGTGGAGAGCACTATGGGGTGCGGGGAAAGTTCAGAGGGAAGCTAGAGTCTAGCTGTGGTCCTGGGGGTGAGGGGGCCAGCACCCAGCCCTGTGCCCCCCTGCTCTCAGGCTGGCCCCCCTGCTCCCTCTCTTCCAGCCCCTGAGTGAGGTTGTTCTGCAGGCACAAAAAATTAGGGTGCCTCGTGTCAGTCCCAAGGGCGGGGTCACAGGCAGGTACAGCCTACCATGCCCTGGCTCCACAGTCTCCAGCCCCCTGAACAGCCAGGGAGAAGCCTCGGCCCCCAGGGCAGCCTCGGTCTGTGCTCCAGGGAGCGGCCAAGCCCGTTCTCTGCTCCCTGCCCCACCAGCTTCTTCCTGAACTCCACCCAGTTCAGCCAATCTTTGCCCCTCGAGGTGCTCTAAGAGGTGGGGTTCTGTCCCCCCTGTTGTGTTGGATGGGGTGACCCCACAATCGGAGCCTTGGCACACCCTCTTCCCACTCTTCTGCATTGATGGACATGGATTTTTTGGGTCCTTAATTTTGGTAAGTTATGACATGTTAAAAATGTTGAGTTTTATCAAGAATGTCAGCTGCATCAACCTGCGGCTTCCAGTTCTCTGTCCTTTGGCTTCCTCATTTTCTCTCTCTGCTGATTAGACCGGCCAGAGGTTTGTTTATTTTACTTACTTATTTGGAGGAACCGGCTCTTGGATTTACTGACAGGCACCCCCATTTTTCTCGTTTCCAATTCATTAATCCGCCGTATCTCCCGCCTGCCTCCGTGGATTTACTTTACTGTTCTGTTTTCCTCCTTGTGTCGAATGTTTAGTTCATTTATTTTCAGCCGCTCTTGCTCAGTAATAAAAACATTTAAGGTTGTGAATTCTCCGCCAACTCCTCCTGAAGCTGCTCGCTGGACATGAGTCTCTCTTTCCGTATAATTGTAAAAGCGTCCGTCACCAGTATTTTATTAACTCTGTGACCTACGAGTAATTTAAGAGCATCTCTGCATTTTCCAATCAGCCAGCTTCTTTTTAAGATCCCTTTAGCTTTCTGCATTGGTTTGCATAAAAAGGTCCGTGACGCCTGGCCACTAGTAGCATAGAGAGAGTGTGTGTGTGTAAAACCTCACCATGCACTTGTATGTGTACATATGTGTGTAATGCGCATCTCTATGCACGGCGACTCATAGACAGTTATGCATGTGGCTTTCATGATGGCTACATGTGCCTACCTGTGTCTGCAGCGTAAATCCTTTGTGTTCATGAGTATATGTACCCATGTGTGTTTACATGCAGGTCTGTGTGTGTTCTTTTATTTATTTTATTTATTTATTGAAGGGAAAGAGAGAAGTGCACACGTGTACCATGCAGGTTTCCAGGGATTGAATTCAAGTTGCCAGGTTTGCAACCAGGAGTCCTACCTGCTAAGCTATCTCACTGGCCCTATATGTTCTTATGCACACCTGTGTGGTATGTGTGTGTGCATCTGTGTTTGTCTGTGTAAGTGTGTGTATATGCATAGGTGTGCATGAAAAAGCATGGGTATACACATGTGTACTATGTTTTTTTTTTTTAGAGGATTAAGATAGAGTTTATTGGAGAAGAGAAAGGTTGGAACTCGTGGACTCCAGACAGTGGCGTGCCAAGAGGGGCTAGGACGCCCTGGAGAATTCAGGAAGCCTGGGCATGAATCCATGAGGAGTGAGGAATGCCATGCATGAGAAGCAGGCACAAAACAGAACCCATGGCCCTAGAGCGCCATGAGGGACTAGGCGCCTCCATGAGGAGCAGGCCAGAAACAGACTCATGGCACTAATGCCATGAGGGGCGAGGGCCCCTGAGAACTCATGGACCCTTGACATGGAATCCATGAGGAGCAGGCAAGGAGCTAGAAAGAACTTGTAGCATAGGGCCACAGGGGCTAGGGTACCGGAGAAGTCATGAGAAGCAGGCAGCTGGGAAATAACCCATGGCACTAGAGTGCCACAGGGGCTAGGGTACCGGAGAAGTCATGAGAAGCAGGCAGCTGGGAAATAACCCATGGCACTAGAGTGCCACAAGGGGCTAGGGCGCCCTGTACTATGGTTTTAAAATGAGCATACTCTCTACTGTGTGTACTCTGGTTTTAAAATGAGCGTATTCTCTGTTGGATAATGCAAATACACAGCTGCCTGGGCCATGGAGTTCGTGTGCTGGTCCATGGAGTTCATGTGTTGATCCACGGAGTTTGTGGGTTGATCCACGGAGTTCGTGTGCTGGTCCATGGAGTTCGCGTGCTGGTCCGTGGAGTTCGCGTGCTGGTCCGTGGAGTTCACGTGCTGGTCCGTGGAGTTCGTGTGCTGGTCCGTGGAGTTCGTGTGCTGGTCCGTGGAGTTCGTGTGCTGGCTCTGACTGGTCTGAAGGCGTCTTTATCCCGCTGCATTGCGGAAGGAAGGTCTTGCTAGACAGAGCTCCTCTGCCCGTCCTGAATTCTGAGGAGCCCCTTGGGAGGGATGGAGCTTGCTGGGGAAAGTGGGAATCCCCTAGATCTTGAAGCCCCTGCCCAGCTTCTACCCCCTGACCCAGCAGGATAGAAGCTTAGCCACGTGTTCCTGCCACGACCACCTCCCTCCCCCCATGGCGGATCAGCCCCCGATCCTGCGAGCCAAGTTCTCCTCCCTTATCTTGTCTGTATCAGGTATTTTGTCACGCAACGAGGAAAGTAGCCAAATTGCTTCTCAACCCCCAGGATTTCTAAGGATTTTGTGTTTATGTTTGGTTTTCAGTTTACTGCTCTGAGAAACCAAGGAGTGCTTTATCTTTATCCCTCGCATGTGTCTAGTTTTTCTGCCTCCAACTTCTCGTTTTCCTCTTCTTTTCCTCCCCCCCTCCTCCTCTTCCTCTTCCTCTCGTCTTTCTTCTTCTTCTATGCTTCCCTCTCTCCCTTTAGACCAGCTTTCTCTGCCCAGGCTTCTTGTGAGTCCCCAATCCTCCTGCCTCAGCTTTTTGAGTACTGAAACTCCAGCCTACACCCCACGCCTGGCTTCCGTGTGCCAGCCTGCACTTCACGCCTGGCTTCCGTGTGCCAGCCTGCACTTCACGCCTGGCTTCCGTGTGCCAGCCTGCACTTCACGCCTGGCTTCCGTGTGCCAGCCTGCACCCCACGCCGGGCTTCTTGCATCTGCACTTCTGTGTGTTCTCTGTTCCCTTCCCTCCCTAGGTCTGTGGGAAGTGCAGGTGCTGTGATCTCTGCCACCTGACGCTACAGTGCCACAGGCTGGAACACCTCTAGTTGGTGTTGTGTTTGGGCTGCCACTTGAAAGATCACACACGGGACTGAGCTGTGGGAACTGACCTGCCCTGAGCAGGTGTTTTAAGTCCCCCTTATGCTCCACCACAGACCCCTTGATTCCTGCTGTGACATGCCAGGTCCCAAGGTGTGCTAAGTAATACAGGGTCCACTTGACAATGGAAGCCTGTGCTCGTCTGTGAAGAGCTGGTAGCTGAGGCAAGCCTGCAAGAGGTGGTCTACTTGGTGCAAGAAGACTCTCATGCTGGGCTGGATCATGAACGGTAAGAACATTGTGAGCCAGAATAATTCTTTGTTCCCCGAGGGTGTTTGGCCGTGGAGTCTTATCAGCAACAAGCAGAGGTGCTGCCCTGTGAGGCCGCCACACGAGGGTGCCACGTGAGGGTGCCACATGAGACTGCCACGTGAGGGTGCCAGAGGGGGACATGTGAGGGTGCCCCAGCGTTTGTCTGTGGCCTTCTCACAGGTGCCCGCCTGGTGTGCAGTTCTGCTTGCTGCCCTTGGACTTCTCGGTGAGCCCGGCTTTGTAGTGACTTTGCAGTTTGACCAGAGGCTCAGTCCCTTTCCTCTGCACCATTTCCCAGGAAAGCAGAAGACCATCTCATGCTACCAGCCCAGCGCCCGAGGACCCCTGTCCTCGTGTCCTCGTGTGGTCCTGTCTGTTGTCCTCCTGTCCTGCTGTCCTGCTGTCCTCCTGTCCTCCTGTCCTTGTGTTCTTGTGTCCTCATGTCCTCATATCCTCCTGTCCTGGTGTCCTCCTGTCCTCGTGTTCTCCTATCCTCAAGTCCTACTGTCCTCCTGTCCTTGTGTCCTCCTGTCCTCCTGTCCTCGTGTCCTCGTGTCCTCCTGTCCTGGTGTTCTCCTGTCTTCCTGTCCTGTCCTCGTGTCCTCCTGTCCTTGTGTCCTCGTGTCCTCCTGTCCTGCTGTCCTGGTGTCCTCCTGTCCTGCTGTCCTGGTGTCCTCCTGTCCTCCTGTCCTTGTGTCCTCCTGTCCTCGTGTCCTCCTGTCCTGCTGTCCTCTTGTCCTCCTGTCCTGGTGTCCTCCTGTCCTCGTGTCCTCCTGTCCTCATGTCCTCCTGTCCTCATGCCCTCCTGTCCTCCTGTCCTCGTGTCTTCCTGTCCTCCTGTCCTCGTGTCTTCCTGTCCTCGTGTCCTCGTGTCCTGCTGTCCTCCTGTCCTCCTGTCCTCGTGTCCTCCTGTCCTCCTGTCCTCCTGTCCTCATGCCCTCCTGTCCTCCTGTCCTCGTGTCCTCCTGTCCTCGTGTCCTCCTGTCCTGCTGTCCTGCTGTCCTGATGTCCTCCTGTCCTCGTGTCCTCCTGTCCTCATGTCCTCCTGTCCTCGTGTCCTCCTGTCCTGCTGTCCTCGTGTCCTCGTGTCCTCCTGTCCTCGTGTCCTCCTGTCCTCCTGTCCTGGTGTCCTCCTGTCCTCGTGTCCTCCTGTCCTGCTGTCCTGCTGTCCTCGTGTCCTCCTGTCCTGCTGTCCTCGTGTCCTCCTGTCCTGCTGTCCTCGTGTCCTCCTGTCCTCCTGTCCTCGTGTCCTCCTGTCCTGGTGTCCTCCTGTCCTCCTGTTCTTGTGTCCTCCTGTCCTCGTGTCCTCCTGTCCTGCTGTCCTCTTGTCCTCCTGTCCTGGTGTCCTCCTGTCCTCGTGTCCTCCTGTCCTCCTGTCCTGGTGTCCTCCTGTCCTCGTGTCCTCCTGTCCTCTTGTCCTCCTGTCCTGGTGTCCTCCTGTCCTCGTGTCCTCCTGTCCTCCTGTCCTCCTGTCCTCGTGTCCTCCTGTCCTCGTGTCCTCCTGTCCTGCTGTCCTGATGTCCTCCTGTCCTCGTGTCCTCCTGTCCTCATGTCCTCCTGTCCTCGTGTCCTCCTGTCCTGCTGTCTTCGTGTCCTCGTGTCCTCCTGTCCTGGTGTCCTCCTGTCCTCGTGTCCTCCTGTCCTCCTGTCCTGCTGTCCTCGTGTCCTCCTGTCCTCCTGTCCTCGTGTCCTCCTGTCCTCCTGTCCTCGTGTCCTCCTGTCCTCGTGTCCTCCTGTCCTCCTGTCCTCGTGTCCTCCTTTCCTCGTGTCCTCCTGTCCTCGTGTCCTCCTGTCCTGCTGTCCTGGTGTCCTCCTGTCCTCGTGTCCTCCTGTCCTCCTGTCCTGGTGTCCTCCTGTCCTCGTGTCCTCCTGTCCTCGTGTCCTCCTGTTCTGCTGTCCTCGTGTCCTCCTGTTCTGCTGTCCTCGTGTCCTCCTGTCCTCGTGTCCTCCTGTCCTCCTGTCCTGCTGTCCTCCTGTCCTCCTGTCCTCGTGTCCTCGTGTCCTCCTGTCCTCGTGTCCTCCTGTCCTGCTGTCCTCGTGTCCTCCTGTCCTCCTGTCCTCCTGTCCTCCTGTCCTCGTGTCCTCCCTGAATGGGGTCTTCCAGAGCAGGGGGAGTGGGCGAGGTCGAGGATCAAGGCCATCCTTCCACTCTTCTGTGTGGTCTGTCAAGACAGAGTGCCAGAAATATCCTTTTAATACTAAATGTAAAAAACTTCCTTATTTGCAATATTAATTTTGTGTATTACTATATATGTGAATTACTTCTCTTTTAAAACTTTAAAATTGAGATAACATGAAATTAGCCATTTTAAGTGTTGAATTTAGTAGCATTTAGTTCATTCATCAGACTGTGAAATCACCACTTCTTTTAGTTACAAAACACTTTGCGCCCTGGAACAAGCTTCCTAGAAGAGCTTTCCATCTGGAAATCACTGGCCCAGCCGAGAGAACTGAGAGCGGGCGGGTGAGAGAGAGAAAGTGAGAGAGTGAGAGAGCGAGAACGAGAGAGCTAGCGAGAGCGCGAGAGAGCCCGAGAGAGTGAGAGAGAGCGAGAAAGAGAGCGAGAGAGCACGCACATGTGAGAAAGTGAGAGAGAGAGCGAGAGAGAGCACGAGAGAGAGCACGAGAGTGATCTCCGGTCAGCCCTCGCCCCCCAGGCCGCCCCTTATGGAGGCTGGCATCACCAAGGTCTCCCTCAGCGCTGGCCACCCGTCTGTAGCAGTGCCCTGCACTGGGCATGCGCTGGGCTGCCAGGTGCTGAGCCTGAAGCAGGCCCTGGATCCCGCAGACCAGGACGCGCCACACACAGGGCCCAGGCTCAGAGCGCGCGCTGAGGCGTCAGGTGGGGGGCCTCGAGGGCACCGTGCTCTGAGCTGGGGGCCGCTGCTGTCGCTCACTGGGGCAGCGCTGAGGCGGGAGCTGTGGGCGCGACTTGGTTCGCGCGACTTGGTTCCCGTGGCTGCAGTTTAGGCCTGAGAGTGCGGGAGGGGCTCCGGGCTGCGCTTGCAGCACCGCCCGTGAAGGCTGTGAGCAGATGGCTTGGAGGAATGCGGAAGACACACGATGGGCCAAGCCTGGGACTTGGCTTGACCCTGGCCCCCGACCCGTCCTGGCCCCACTACCTTGGGCACTTGGAGGTCCAGTGGGCTGAGCCTTCCTTGGCCAGGCCTCTGCCCCCAACAGCCACCAGGTGGCAGCAGAGATCGGCCCTGCGGCAAAGGCATTGCTGTGGGTCTGCTGGGGCCGGCCAGGCCTTAGGGGCCCCGAACTCCAACCCTGGGAGACCACAGACCTTCCAGATCCATGGGGGGCGGGTGGGATAGGGCTACATACACGTACTCTGCCCGCCTTGACCCGGGGGCCTGGCTCCTTCCACGTCCCAGCGAGTTGGGCCGAAGGGTGACTGACTTTCAGGTGTGCTGTGGATGGGGAAGGGACCCTCACCCCTGACCTCGGAGATCAAAGTCATGCATTCAGGGCATGGGCCCAGCCAGTACAGATGGGCAGTCAGGTCAGAAGGTGGAGGTAGCGCTCCCGTCTGGTGGATTGGACAGATCCCTAAACCCACGCTGGAGTCTTGATGTGGATGCGAGGGATGGTATGTGGGGACACAGAGCGAGGGTGACGGCCTTCTCAGTGCAGACCAGTCCATGGACGCGTGGGCTCAGCACAGCGGGGACACCTCCTGGCTCCAAGCCGGTGTCCCACAGTGCTGCTTCTGAGGACAGACTGGCTGGGGTGCTGCCCATCCGCGGGGAGCCCAGCTCCACAGCAGCTGCCCCGGGCTGAACTTCCCACCTGTCCTCAGAACTCAGTCTGACCCACGGCCACATGCCCTGGTGGCTCCGCCCATCACCCTCACCCGCAGCTGTGCCCCAGTCTCGCTCACTGAGGTACTGGCGCCAATCTGTGAGTGACAAGACTCAGGGCTCAGCTCTGAGCACAGCGGCAGGAGGGACACTGTGTGGGGGGACCCGGGTGAGCTGCTGTGGTGTGCCCCACTCGCTGCCTCGGTCCCTCAGCCTCGCTCTGGTGGCCGTATCTTGAGGCAGCCAGACACAGCCTCCCCTGGGCTTCATTCCCACCTCCCTATCCGGTGGCTTCTCCCAGGTGTGGGTGTCAGCCCCTAGGCCCGCAGGGGCCACAGAGCCTGAAGGAGCGACGCCGTTGACCTGATGAGGCCTGCGTCCCGTCCAGTCTTCCCGACATTCCTCACGGGCCGGCGAGGTGATTCCTCTTCTGTCTCGGCCTGGCAGCTCCGAGTCACGTGGAAAGTACTCTGTGATCCAGGCCCCGCCCCTCCGTTCCACGGTCTCGGGTACGTGCTGCCATCACCCGACGTGGGCGCGGACCCCGGCACCTCCCCGCACCTCAGCTCGTGTGCCCTGCGGGGTGGAAGGGGCTCTCGCCTTCCGTTGGCAGTGCTGACTCCATTGCTTTTGAGGGTGCGTCTGGCTGAACCTGGCCGCGGCATCTCTGCTCAGCTCGTCCTGAGCTGTCACATCTGGTTCTTCCTCCTGGTGCCCCACTGGCGTTCGGTGAACCTCGGCATCTGTGCTGAAGGTCGCACCCATCTCCCTGGAAGCTCCAGCATGCGTGGCAGCTGGAGCCCCGCCCTCCCGGTACCCACGCTGGGTGCCCTGGCAGGATGCCACTCAGGGCTCTGCTGCCTGGGCTGCTGTTTTGGGCACTGTCCCCTGTCATATGGGGAGAGTGTTTACTGAGTGCCCAGAGTGTCTGGCAAGGGCTCGGCTCCCCTATCCTGGCGGGCGTCCTGCTCCAGCTGAGTCCTGGGGGGCGTCCTGGTGGGCGTCCTGCTCCAGGTAAGGAGTGAGGCCAGAGAGAGCTGCCAGGTATCAGGGAAGAGGCCTGAGCCAAGGGCGTTTGCCCGACTCTTACCATGCCAGCTGCTCCCTGCTTCTGCTGGGCACAAGGTGGTCCTCAGCCAGGGGAAGGGACCTGGTGAGAGGCTGCCTGCAGACAGTGAGGCCAGACCGAAGTGCAAGCTGGGAAGCCAGGAAGCTGGGCCTCTCGCCTTTTCCTCCGAGGCGCCGGCTCCTGGGTCCTTGGGATGACTCGCCAGTCCCTGGAAAGTTCCGGGGCTGGCACCGACGGCGCCACCGCTGGACACGGAGCCGCGATGCCCGCCACCCTCCTCAACTTTTTTTCTCCTCCCCAATTAATTAATTTAAATTGACCATTAAGTCAGCCGAGTTTTTGATTGATATTTTCATTAGTAGCCCTGTCCGACGCCCCAGGAATGTATGGTGATGTCCAATCCGCGGGCGGCCACGCTCCTCCTGGCGCTGAGTTATGGCTGGCACCGGCGCGCAGCTCTCAGGGTAATTTGAATTCAGATGAGCTGCGGCGGCGTTCCGGAGGCTGGCGGCCGGTGCTGACGGATGGTACCAGGGTTACCACAAGGTCACTATGCAGCCGCCACACGGGAGGGCTGGTAGGAGGAGCCCTACTACCTTCTGGGGGAGGCAGGCAGCCTGCGTGGGTGGGTGAGCGGACCCTGAAGACCCCAGGGGCCTTGACCTCCCGGCAAGCGTCTACGCACACAGCAGGCTGAGCCTTGGCAGGACCCGTGGGTCATGGCCAGGGCTCCGCCACAGGGAGCCGCTGCCCTTCCGTCCAGGAAAGCCCAGCAGTGCCGCAGGCCCCTCCCTCCCTGCTGGCCCCCTGCTATCTCCCTGCCCTAAAACAGCTGTGCTGGCCTGGGGCTGCGGCTCGGGCAGATTTCCACCTTCAGATGCCCATGTCTGTGACTGCCAGAGGCTACGGAACTTTGCCATGTGACTTGGCTCAAATTTTGAGTTCTGCGCTCAAAGAGTGCAATTTCTGCTTCTTTTTTTCCATGCCTTCCCCAAAGCCTAAGCAGGCTTTCCCTGGCATTTTGGGCTTCTCGCTGTCTGTCCGAGCTCCAGTCCTCCACCGTGGGACCGCTTGCCGGCCTCCGCACCCAACTCGAAGCATGACTGTCCCTCGCTCTTTGCTTACTGTGTTTACAGCACACCTGCCCTGTTCTTTGTCTTTAAATGTCAACAAGAAGGTCCTCAAGCTGCTTTGAGCTCACTTTTAACTTCCTTTATTAAAGAGACTAAGAATAAAGCCGGGGACCTAAATTTCCCTGGCAGCAACAGATGCCCCCTTTGGGCTCTGCCTGCACCCCACAGCCTCTCTAGCCTTCATCTCAGGGTTCCACCACATTCCTCCGTAAGTCAGTTCCACGGACCTCAGAGTGATGCAGGGCGCATAGCTATAGTCGGAATTATTATAAGCAACCGCACTTCTCTGGTAGATTTCTCTGTGTCTGTCAGATGTTGTGCTACCGTGACCGCGATGCCAACAGATACAATGTGAGGAGGGGAGACTTTCTGGACCAGGGATTCAGGGGGCTGCAGGGAAGGCATGGCAGAGTAGTTTGTGTCCTGGGGGACGGTATGCAAGGGAGGGGTGGGAAGCAGCCGAGAACAAGGTCTCCAAAGGGCCCTCTTCTAGGGACTGTCCCACTACATCCCACTACACCCCACCTCCCTCAAGTCCCAGAGCTTTCGCATCAGCACCGGCTGCTGAGGACCTGGCCTCGCTCACCCAGCCTGCGGGAACGTTCACACTGGCCAGGGGCCTTACCGTTAGGAAGGCCCAGACCTTTCATTTTTTTCTTACAAAAATTTTAAGCCCACGCAGAGCTTGGCAGGTACCACAGAGGCCACTGGCATCCCGACTGGTATCATGTTACGTCTTTCAGTGCGGGAGGATCTGCGCTGGTGCCGTTGAGGGTGTGTGGCCTTCGTCCCACTTCCTGTGTTTTCCGGTTCTCTCGACGCAAGCTGGAAAGCCCTCACACACGTTTTACTCAGCTTATTTCCATGGATTTGATTTTTTGGGTCAATTTGGACTTTTTGTCCTCTGTTTTCTGCCAGTTTGCAGACACGAAGCTGAACTTCCCTGTGGAGTCAGCCGCGACTGTATCGTTTAGTGCGGTCACCAGTCTGGAGGCTGTGTAAGACTCAGCCTTTCTCCACCCAAACCGTATCTTCTTAAGCCAGCATCTGTTGACTCTGACAGCTCGTGGCCCAGCTGGACTCTGTGTCGAGGTCACTGTCAGCGCCCCTCAGGCGACATGACCTCATGTCCAGGGGCGGGAGGGGAAGGTTGGGCAGTGGGGCCGTCTGCGCCCCTGCCCGTCTCCGTGCTGTGGACACGTGCGTAAACGTCCCGTGGATCCTCGGAGACCTGTTCCGGGACCCTGCAGATGCCAGAGCCCACAGAAGCAGGGTCTCTCACATCAGATGATGTAGTGTCGTCTCAAACTTGTGGGACCCCCCCCCCGCCGCGTGTGCCCAGCACCCTTGAGGATCACGCTTGATGCGCCAGCTCAGCGCTCTGTAGACAGCTGTGACTGCGTAGCTCAGGGCCCGTCCGCAGGGCGTGTCCTTCTGCCTCTGACTGCATATCTCAGATTGACTGTTCTCTCTAACTCTCGGACCCAGGCCACTGGCCATCCCTGTGTTGTGTCCCCTGCACAGCTGCCCCTCTCGCTGGCCCAGCCCAGGCCCCGGCTCCCTGCAGCCTCCTGCTCCGGGCCACCATCCCCTGGAGCTCCTGTGCTTTGGGTGTCCCTCCATCTCCCCTGATTCCCCCTCCCCCATCAGTGTGAGGCAGTTTTCTTGTCTCTCTCATGCCTTCTCTCCTGTAGTCTTCACTTTCCCCTGGCTTTGGTAGAGATTCCAGGCTGGGCCCCACCTCCCTCTTGGCCTCTACTGGCCAGAAGTCGACTCCCCTACCCTCCAGGCACTCTGATCCACCTTCTTGCTCGCAGAATCTCCCTCCCCCATATCTTTAAGCAGAAGAGCAAGAAGGTAGACCACGTGAACCATTTGCTTTTGAACCTTTGGTCCAGAGAAGTCAACGCTTCCCTTTCTCTCCTTTGAACACACTTTCCTGGGCTGGAGAGATGACTCAGGATTAAGACTCTGCTTTGCAAGCAGAAGGTCCTGAATTCAGATCCCAGGTCCAACGTAAAAAATGCCAGGAAGAAATGGTGACACCCTGCACTCCTGATCCTTGATGGGCGGAGCCTGGGAAATCCCAGAGCGAAGCCAAAAGGAGGTAAAGCAATCCAGGATGATTCCCAAAGTCGCCCTTGGTCCTCCACAGGGACACACAGTGCCCTGTCTCTCTCTCTCTCTCTCTCTCACACACACACACACACACAAAGTTAAAAACAAAGGAAAAAAATAACTCTTTCCTAAGCTTCGACTTTCTGCGTTCTGAGGATTCTAATGTCTTTGCCGCATGGCCACGGGCCACGATGTCAGCACCCTTCTTTCCTTCCAGGATCCCTCACGGCACCCCGGAGCTCCAGGGCATCTGTTTTAACAGAAACATAAGCTTCTCCATCCCTCGCCCACTTAATGAACGATTTGTTATTCTGCAGAAGAATGAGCTGCGGACCCCTAGACTGCGCCACTCTGGTGTGCAAGGCCCCGCCCTCCTCAGGGCCCGCCCTCCTCAGGCCCCGCCCTCCTCAGGCCCCGCCCCCCTGCTTTGCCTCTCACCTTTCTTCCCTCAGTCCCTGGACTTGCTGCCCTCATCCTTCTTAGTTGGTGGCCTTGAGGGTCTCGCCTCCCAAGGAGGGGCCGTAGGTGAGGAGCCGAGGGCTTGGCTCTGCACACGCGGCCCAACGTGTCCCCCCTCTGCCCCTCCGCAGCCTCACTGACCTGTCGGCCTAGAGGTCCCAGAGGGACCCTGTGTCTCGGTGGGGGGCTCCTACCTCCTTTTTGCTTCGCGCTGGGATTTCCGAGGCTCTGCCCACCGGGGGTCAGGAGTGCAGGCTGCCACCATTGTGTGTGGCGCCGAGCAAGTGTCTTGCCAGCTAGTGAAGTATGTGACCCGAATCAGTTCCCACTGCACTCTGGTTATCCCCGACACATGCAGCTGCTCCAGGAACGTGCCCCCGGGGTGCGCAGGCTGTGTCGTGTCCTGTCGTGGGAGCCACACCCTGGGCTGCGCCGAGGACAGAGACTAGCACCCCTCTCCCATGGTGAAGCATGGGCCTCCCCACCCCATCCCTAGCAGGGCCCCTGAGCACGTGGCCACATGGGCTCCTGAGGGGGCGAGGAGCCCGAGGTCCGGTAGACCTCCTCCCTGAGCCGCCTTCTGGCCTCCAAGGCTTACTGCCTGCCTCTGGCTGGCCTGGTCCCCTGTGCTTGCCAGACTCAGCTGGCACCTGGTGGCTGATCTCCCGAGGGCACATATGCCAAGTTCACATCTGCATGAAGCCCTCCCATCACAAACAGGCCACACGGCTTCTCCTGCTAATTCTCCAGTGAGACAGGATCTCACGCACCCTAGGCAGGCTTGACATTGGCTGAGGACGACCTCACACTCGTGATTGTTAGCCACGACCCTGCCATTTTCTTTTAATTTTTTAAAATTTATTTATTATTTATTCAGTTGTGCGTGTATGCGTGTGTGTATGTATGTGTGTGTGTGTGTGTGTGTGTATGGATGTGTGTCTGTGTAGAACCACAGGCGAATTCGGGAACCACCATGGACACCTCCACTCCTCCTTGTTTACTCTGCCCCGGGATTCACAGGCTCCGCCCACCAGGACCAGAAACGCAGGCCGCCCCTGCTTCCGCCCGGCGTCTATACGTGGGGTCTAGGATCCGAACTCAGGACCTTCCGCCTGCAAGGCAGAGGCTTAACCCCTGAGCCACCTCTCCAGCCCCCGACCCTGCCATTTTGTAACCCGTCCTTTCTCCCTCCTTCTTCCCCTTTCTTTTCTCTCCCTCCCTTCCTCCCCTCTTTCCTCCCTCCCTCTCTCTGGGACTCTCATCCCTGTCTGGGCTCTCTTCAGACTTCTCCCATGCTGTTTGTGGCGGCTGGCTCCCTATCCTGTCTTTTAAGCCACCTCTCCGAATCTACTGTTCTCTCCCCCTAATTATTGTGGTTCCTTTGACCACCAGGCCTTCAGCTCTGTTGCAGTTTGCCTGCATGGTTGCTGATTAATGACCATCAAATGGCTTGAGGGACCAAGGGGTTTATTCCCTCTTCCGATTCCTGGTTACGGTTCTCAGTCCAGCTTGACGGGAGAGCACACACCAACACCAGAGCCGAGGGAACCGACCACACCATCTCTACATAATGGCCAAGTATACAGAAGGATGCTAACTATCTCAACCGACTCTCAGTATTTTATTCATCTGTTCAGGGCCTAGTCCCACCCATCATGAGCTGGGCTTTCCCCATCAGCTAGACAATCTCCTGTAGGTTTGCTCTGGGTTTAACCCAACCACTAATTCTCTATAAATGTGCCCAGAGCGCAAACCCTCAACTGTCAAGACCTGTACCTAACTGTGACAGGCTCTAACAAAACTTGTTTCTCAAGTCTCTCCTCATACTAGCTTCTCTTTGTTAATAGACCTGCACATCCCCTACCCCTGTTGGAGTCACTCTCCGACTCCCACCGACTTAACAATGATTCTCATGAAATTATAGACATGCACCCCCACATCTGGTTCATGTGCTGGGGATTACAATCATGCACACCCATGTCTGGTTGATGCGCTGAGGATCAAATCCAGGGCTTTGTGAATGCTAAGGGGACACGCTACCACCTGATCTACATCCCTGGCCCTGACTTTTTCTGTCAGTTTCTAAAATCGCTGAAGCTGTCTTACCCCATAGACCTTTGCCCCTGGCCTAAGGAAGGAACACAACTTTCTTTCTCTAGACAATAATCTTCTCTTTTATCCCAAGTTTTTGTTTTTGAGACATTAAGAATACATATTAAGCTTTATCAAAAATACTTCCTATGTCTTTTGAGATAATTTCATGGTCTCTTTTAGGCTCTTAGTGACATGTCTGCATAGTATTCTTTCTGTCACGGAGACATCTAAGAGAATCTGACCAACTGGTCCATGAGGTGTCACCGGAAATAAATCCTTGGACTTGGTCAGAACTCCCGCCTCCACTTGCCATGTTCTGGGATTATACTGCTCACCTAATAATAGCTTTCTTGAGGTCCACTGTGGCATAGTGGTGTCTGCCTATAATTCCAGCAGGTGGGGGGTTGGGTGGGAGGCTTGAAGGTTGGAGATTAGCCTGGGCTATGCTGTGAGACCCCAGCTCAAGAAAGAGAAAAGTTGGGGCTGGAGAGGTGGCTCAGGGGTTAAGCCTCTGCCTTGCAGGTGGAGGGTCCTGAGTTCGGATCCCAGTCCCCGTGAGACGCCAGGCGAAGCGGGGGCGGCCTGCTGCGCCTGGTCCTGATAGGGCGGAGCCTGTGAATCCCGGGGCAGAAGGCGGTGGAGGCGTCCATGGTGGTTCCTGATTCGTCCGTGGTTCTACACGCACACACACATGCACGCGCGCACACATACGCACTCACGCACAACTGAATAAATAATAAAAAAATAAAAAAAGAGAGAAAGTTGTACGAGTGACAGCGATGTAGCACACAAAGCCAGACGTGCGCGAGGGACATGCGTGCAGCTCCACACATGACGCCTGTTGTGCGCTGGTCTCAGCTCAGCACGCTGATCTCACGTGGGCTCTGCGGGCTCTGCGGGCGCTTCAGTCAGCAGCAGGTCAGCTATGGAGGGCTGAGTGGTCCCTATAAAGCTCACACTGGAACTTAATCCACGATCACACGCTCTGCTGAGAGCGACCCGCATGGACAGGGACTGAGCAGAGCCAGCCTGGAATTCCCAGCCCAGAACTGGGAATGTGCGAGGACTGGTTATAAATTACCCGGCGCTGGTGTTTAGTGATAGCAGCACAGGCTCAGATAAGGGCTCTGCTGCCAGTAAACAAGACAGGAATGTCTAAGAAGTCGGGGTTCCTGAAGAGCATCAGGCACAAGAGGAGCCCGGGACACACAAGCACATGACACGTGCCTGGGGAGGAGCCCGGGACACGTGTGTAGACACAGGCCCGACGCTGCTATGGGGAGTGAGGCCGCTGTGGGAGCAGCTGTGGCGCTGACACGAGAGCGTGAGGCGGAGGGACCTGCCAGGGAATGCGTGGAAAGAAAGTCTGTGGAGGACGGGGATTTTGGGTGTGAGGTCAGGGGCTCCCCCTGTGAGAGTGGGGGTCCTGGAGTGAGACGGGAGGGCCAGAGCTGTGAGGTGGGAGCACTCGGGAGCTGCGTGGGGTGCCGCAGGAGCTGCGTGTGGGGTGCCGCAGGAGCTGTGTGTGGGGTGCCGCAGGAGCTGCGTGGGTGCGAGGGCTGCGTGGGTGCGCAGCTGCGTGGGTGCGAGGAGCTGCGGGGGCCGCAAGCTCGTGCGCAGGCTGGCATTTCACACTTGTGAGAACGGGGGGGGCGCCAAGGGCAGAGTGTAGTGAGAGGGGTGGGGGCACCAGGGAGGGGTGGGGGCACCAGGGAGGGGTGGGGGCACCAGGGATGGGTGGGGCATCAGGAGGGGTGAGGGCATCAGGGAGGGGTGGGGGCACCAGGGAGGGGTGGGGGCACCAGGGAGGTGGGGGCATCAGGGAGAGGTGGGGGGCTGCAGGAAGGGTTGGGGCTCCACAGAGGAGGATGTTGTGACTCTGGGGAGGCCACGCAGTGGGAGGGCCCAGGAGCAGCAGGAGACACCAGGAGGAGGAGCTTTGTGGGTCATCCTTCCCCTCTGACCTCTGGGGAAGGTCTGCAGAGGTCAGGGATCAAGAGTCATCCTTCCCCAGAGGGGAGGGTCTGCAGGGGTCAGGGGTTATCCTTCCCCAGAGGGGAGGGTCTGCAGGGGTCAGGGGTCATCCTCCCCCAGGGGGTTCAGGCCACTGCTCACTGGGGGGCATGATGCTCTACATGCCATCGGGAACTGCTGAAGAGGAAGGGGCTGGCAGACAGTGCAGTCACAGGTGGCAGTGAGGGGCTGTGCTGATGGTCAGGCAAGTGCATGTGTGTACATGTTGTGGGTGCATTGCATAGGGTGAGCACAGTGCTATGTGTGAGCACGCTGCTGTGTACACGCGTGGCGTGCATGCACGTGGCCATGCATATCCAGCTTTGCATTGGTGCACTTGGGTGCTTGAGTCTGTTGCTTTTTGAGACAGGGTCTTGCGATGTAGCTCAGGCTAGCCCTGAAGTTGCTATCGTTCTGCAATCTCTGAAACGTTAGGATTGCAGGCACGCGCCCTCACACCTGGTTTGCTGCTGCATCTTTACAGTGGTGCACATATGTGTATTTCGCCATTGCCACACATGAGTCAGGCATATGTGTGTTTATGAGCCAGTGAGGGTTTGTGGATGCACATGTGAACATGCTTGCATGGCCTGCATATGTGTATAGACATACACATGTGAATCTATTATGCATACATGTGTGTGCATGCTTATTTGCACATGTGCTAGCGTGTGAGCTTGTGTATATGTAGGTACATGCACATCTGCATTCACAAGACTCATGTTTGTGTGCACGTGCATATTTGTGCATTCAGGTTCTGAGGAGTAGGCATGCTGTCTGTTAGCATGTGTATGTACACATGCGTTTGTGTGTGTGCACGTGGGAGCATGTGTTCATGTGCGTGTGCATATGAATGAACATACGTGTCTGTGTGTGTCTTGGAAGGCTCTGGGCTCCCCCTGCCTGAGGATACCAGTTCCTGGGCATCACTTGCCTCAGCCCCGGGCCCCTTGGCACGCTGAGGTGCTCAACCCTCATGCCTGCGGCCTTTAACCTTCGCCGGCCAGCACAGCAGGGGCCCTGTGGACCTGGACTGAACACAGCAATGTGCACTTTAGATAAATACAAGATGCATCAAAAGATTTAAGGCACCTGTTGTGTGTTTAAAAGAATTATATCTTGTTTATGGTTCGGTATAAAATGCGCAGCTGATTTATATAGCGGCTGGTCCATCGTGGAGGAAATCTCATTTCAATCATAAATGGCAGGGTTTGATTTAAGAATTCATTCTTTAATGGGTCTGCAATGTTCAAATTTAAACCCATTCAATTCATCAGCCAAATATTCAATATGGGCACAGGGAACTCATTTAGGCAAACAGAGACTTTTAATATAAATTTTCCGGGAGATTTCTCCATTGATTCCGCAGTTTAGTGCAAAATGATTTGTGCGATACATTCTTGAGGATCAATGCTTCCCGTCAATGGCGCCTATAAAACCGCCTCCCCCACACGCGGGTCAAGGAACTTTGGTTGGCAGGGAGCAGCTCTGGCGGCCTCAGTTCTAGGGCTGCATGTGGCACGCAGCAGAGGGCCTTGCAGCCCTGTGCTGGGAATCTAGGGGGGGGGTCACCATCCCAGGCCCCAGTTGCTGCAGTGCACGGAGCTTGCTTGAGGCCCGTCTGTGCCTCAGGACCCAGTAAGAAACTTGAGAAAGACGTGGCCTATCTTCGCGTGCACCGAGGGCCACATGGGGGGAGACCACGTCACCTGTCCCACGGAGCAGCACAGAAAGGACCTTCAGGGTCAGCCAACCACCCAAGCACTGGTCTCTGGGATGGGCGAGGGCTCGGCTGCAGAGACCTAGAGCCCCTGGGGTGGGGGCAGATTGGCCCCTGAAGACCAAGGTGTCAAGCTGGGGTGGCTGGGATAGGCCCCCTGCCAGGTGCTAAGCCCGGAGGACAGCTCCGCAGTTCCCAAGCCCCCCTGTCCTGGTGCTCGAGGGCGAGCCGAGCACGAGAAGCGAAACCTGCCCAAAGCCAGCGTCACGCCTGGGCCAGTGGGATCCAGCAGGCAAGAAGCACAGCGGGGGTAGCCTGGGGTTACTGTGGACCTGGACTGAACACAGCAACGTGCACTTTAGATAAATACAAGATGCATCAAAAGATTTGAGACAGGGTCTTGCCTGCGGTTCTGGGGTAGCCTGGGGTTCTGACGTGTCCCCATCTCCCAGACAAGGATTACCCCCTTGTTCCCTGCTCGGTGCCCTGAGCCCTGGGGGTGTGGCGGGCAGCTGGTGCCCCCTCTGCCAGCACAGAGGGCAATGGGGGGTCAACTGGGTGGACCGCAGTGCTGGGCAGGGCAGG